>JARHVA010001585.1:707500-1232500 GCA_037957365.1 Torreya grandis | reverse complement strand
GACTACATGGTGGATCTAGTGTAACTATAGGAGGCTTAGGTGGAGGATTTTGATGGTTAGGCAGAGGGTTAGGAGGGTTGGCTAGAGGGTTAGATGGAGGGTTAGGCAGAGGATAAGGTGGAGGGTTAGGTGGAGTATGCTAACCTATTGGAGAAAAATTATAAATCAAACTATGCAAAACATTCATAAAAAAATTTAAAAAAATGATTTAATCTACAAAACTTACCTCTTCTTCATGGTGGAATCATCGATCTAATGAATGTGAGAGCAAAAACAATGACTTCCATATAAACTATAGGGGAAAACATGAGCTAGAGGGCAAAACATGAGCTGGATGGCAAAATGCGAATGTGAAGGAGAAAAATGTGAATTCCAAGGAGAAAAAATGAAATGAGTAATTTGGGTTTTTTTTGTTTTTATGTTTAGGTAATACATACACATTATTTTTAATTATAGGAATGTTTAAGCATTCCTATATTGCATACATGTTCTTATCGGTAAAATAATGTGTACGTGTTCCTTAGACCAAAAATGTGTATGCATTATGTCTCAGGTATCTCAAGCCATTATGTGTACGTGTTATGTAATAACACATATGCATTATTGGGTATGACCATGGAAATTTTCCTCAACTCCATGCATATACCCCTATAGGTATTGTTTCTTATATTTATACAATATATATTTTGCATCCCTTATGCATTGCTTTCTTTAATTATAAAGTTGATAGTAGATTGCATACCTTATGTTTCATAAAACCATGAATTATTACTAATTTTTCCATGTCATCATAGAATTTAATCATTTTATTAAAGTAATTAGATTAGTTTTATGCTATCATAACCAATCCATGTCCAAAATAACATCAAAAGAACTAAGAGGAGATAAAAATAGGTTAACTTGGGTCTAAAATTTGCCTAAGTCTAAGCTTACTTGTTCAAGACATTTTGAAATTGACACTCTTTTGCCTAAGCTAAAATTAATGCCCCAATCATCCTTCAATGTCATACGATTTGGTTTATAATTATTCACTACATTTAGTATAACAAAACTATCATTTGATCTTGAATCAGACAAAATAGATACATAAATATCATTTAATTTACCTTATAATTCCATAGAGGTTGCTTGAAAATCCATGTTTCTATTATCCACAGCTACATACACCTTATGGTTGAATAAATTCCAGCTTGGGATAATCCTTACAATACTAATTATCACCACATTCCTAGCATACTAAATTTCTTTGAGGTGACATAGGAATGTTATTTGCCCTAGTGGTAGTTATGTTTTGACTACCTTGGGTCTAATTTCTCTTAAAATTTCCATACGTATGAAGAATTTTGATTCTTAAAGTTTTTTTTTGCCGTTGAAATTTCTATGAAACCACTACTACTCATGGTAAATCCATGATTTTGATGAGATTTCTTGAAATTATTTGGAAAAGGGGACAAATTTTTATTCTTAGAGTGTTGTCCATTTTTCTTAAATTATTGCCTCATCTTTTGATGAGATTTATCTTTCTCTTCTACATTATGAGTAGAATTGATAGCAGTAATTATAGTTTTAGAATTGGTTATATTGATGACATGCATCAATATCTCCTTCAACCTCAGCTTGAGCTTGGTTACTTTAGTTTCTTCATCATGCATGTAGTTAACATAATACAACAAATTTAAAAACTTATTTTCATACTCATTTAAAGTCACATTATCTTGTTTTAACATCTAAAAATTAGTTATTTAATATTCCTTAAAGTTGGAGTTGAGATACCTCTTCTTGAACTGCCTTTCAAAAGTAGGTCAGGTAAGATTCATTGGTTGATAACCTTCTAAAGCACATAGATGGTTCCACTAAAGAGTTGTATCCCCTCCTAACTAATAAGTAGCCACTCTTGCTTTGATGTTGGCAGACATTATATAGATTAAATTACTTCTATAGGTGAACCAATCATGCATCATTTGCATCACCAAATTCCTCACATGAAAAGTTTGGTGGAGGCAAATTTTTTAGTTCCTTAGTAATAGGATCAATCACATTAACTAAGTTATATTAAATTTCTTACTCACAAACATACCCTCTTATCTAAGTGGAAGTTCTTTAGGTGGTACACCTACTAAGTTATTCAACTTTCATTCTTGGGTATCTAGTTTGTTTTTTAGTGAATTCAATACATTAAAAATTCCATTCAATACTACTTTTTGATTAGCATTAGGGTTGTTTTCCTCATATTTATGGGATTAAACATTAATAATAGCATTTTAGTTAGGAAGTTCCTCTCTTACATGAGTGTTTTCCCTATGACATCTACCTATACTAAGGTTAATATCCTTCGGATTGTTTTTTATTCTAGATCGTGTTCTCACCATCCTCTGGTGAAACAAATAAACAAATCAATAGGGAAAACAACAAGTAACATTTCCCAAAGTTTCCTGGAGTAGTATAACTTTGTGTTGATACAAAAATTTAATAACCAACAAAAAAAATTAACACTGAGATATCAACATTGGTGTAAGGAAATAATCAGAGTCAACCATGGAAAATGTAATGAGATATATAACTATGTCATAGCCAATACAGGAAATCGATCAAGTAAATAACTTATCAATGACTTCATTAGGAAGCATCTTAACCACTTAGTATTCAGATAGAAGTGAGCCAGTGCAAATACACTTATACACACCTATTTGTGTATTATTGTGGCCTTCCTAGTAGATTCATCACTAACTTACATACCTACCTAAGTGCCTACAGAGGCTATAGCACCATCTATACCTCATTGGGTAAATTAGAAAAATTTAGAAACTAATTATAAGAATTAAAATATATTCCTAATAAGATTCATCCTACTAAGCTTTGCGTAAAAAATAAATATCAATTTCACAAGAAGTAGTCAATGATCAAGATAAAATTACTAT
The DNA here is from genome assembly GCA_037957365.1 of Torreya grandis. Classification (NCBI taxonomy): domain Eukaryota; kingdom Viridiplantae; phylum Streptophyta; class Pinopsida; order Cupressales; family Taxaceae; genus Torreya; species Torreya grandis. The sequence continues at coordinate 1,229,582 of JARHVA010001585.1, read as the reverse complement.
TTTCAAAAGTAATACAAAGCTTTGGAATACATTACAAAGTTCAAAAACAAGAGAGAGCCAATATTGACACCATCCCATTATTTATCTTAGGTAATTTAAATCAAAAGTAAAGTGCAATGGTTAAGCATCTTGAGATGTTTCAACAACCATGTTTATGTTCCATTTTAAAACATCTTCTCCATTCCACATGGTAGTTTTAGCCTTGTCACCTCAGCCCAATTGGTCAAGTCAAGGCATGCATAAATTAATTAACTCAATTAGTTTAGATAGACCTTAAACTAATCATGCACACACATATTTAAAATATTCAATGTTTAATTTCCTTATGAGTTACAAAGAACTTTATGTGCTTATATTATATTTACTAATCAACCTTTGTCACTTAAGTGAATTAAATAACATCTTAGATAAATGTATTTTTAGCTTAAGATATTGATAATGATTAATCCTTTCAAGCTTAAGACATTTCTCTTTCTTAACCCCAATAGATTTATTAATTCTAACCTAATGTTTAAAACTTAAATGATTGGATTTCAATAATTTCATGTAAAACAACATAAATTAGTATTCCATAAGTCAATTTGAAGTAAGGAGTTGATGATGCTCAATCACATCTTGCTTCCATTAAAACAACCATTGGAATTTCAAACCTTAATTCATGTATGTATTTACATGCTTGATTTCAATTTAGCTTAGTAAATTTAAGACTTGTATAAGATTTAGATAACATTATTTGTATCTTAATTTCCACTTGAATATATAAGGCTGTCCCAAAACAGTCCTATCACTTCAAATAGTGATAAAATGGTTTCCATTTAAAATTATTACCTTTTAATATAGGCCTTAAGAGGATAATAAACTTTAAACACTTTTTAAATTCTTTATAGGAATACATAATAAAGAGACCAAGTTAATATTACAGCCCTTAATCGATTTAGGAAATGTTTATGTTCCTATTGTAGTCCAATTAAGATACCATCTTACTATTGCAAGAGATGACATTATTAATAATCCTTAACTACTTAACTTAAAAAAGACTAGCTATTTATTTCAATATCTTACTAACTCATAACCATCTCTAGGAGATTAGAATATTGATAATATATACTAGTCATACAAACTTAATCAAGATTTATGAACACATATTCATAATATAAGATAACTAAATGAAATTTTTAATTCATGAAATGAAATTTATCCTCCTTATAAAATTTAAACATAACATTTAATAACTTTTAGGCATACTTATACATATTACAATATTTCTATTTCAACTTGTTATCGTTATTCAAGTTACATCAACATAATCCATCTAGATATACAAATATAAGGTTGAAATGAAACTTTGTTTTCTAATGTATCCTCAATCCATACAATATTTAATAATAAAATTTTCAACAACAATTCATAGATTACAATAATGGTCATCATTATTACTTATATTTCAATGAACCAATTAATATACTATTCAACTTATCCAATAGTATTACGTAAATGGCTACAATAATGAATGATCTAAAAGATTAACCAATATTTTATAAAAACCAAACAACTTTAATTATCTATAAATAACATGATACAGCTTAAATAAAATTAATAAATTTAATTATACATCAAATATTTTTACAAATAACTATCAAAATAGTTAAACCAGAAGAGTTGCAACAATAAATCTTCTACATGTAATCCAATGAAGCAAATGCCCACCTCTCCAGTCCCAATGAGATCAAACATAAGTGTCCCTAGACCATCCCATCCATCAATTAGATCTTATTTTGGCTAGATGAGAGGAGTGAGGAAGGTACAGTGATTACTGATCTTGATGTAATACAACCAAATGATGAGAACATCCAAACAACATTGTTTACATTATTGTCTAACAACACTAACACATTTGTAGTTATTCTAACTATTGAAGTTCATTTTATATCTTTATAAGATTTAATATTATTATTTTAATCCATGTTTTTTCACCCACATGCCCTAATCCATCTTTAAGATACAATACCCAAAATAAACGTAGTTATATTACTACTAGTAACCCTGAATACAAACATTATTCTTTAAATATGTGAATCTAAGTAAAATGACTTAAATGACCCAAATAAAATTCAATAAAATGAACTAAAATGAATACATAAAATAACTTTATAAAACCTCCATGAAAAAGTTATCAACTTATAGGAGTCTAAAAAGACATCAAAATTTAACTCAAGTTGTCATGCTAGCCCGACTGCAATTTTTAAGTTCGTTATTTCTTTTTGTTCACTTTATCGACCTTGAACGACTACTCAAAATAAAATACAACCTAGATCATATATAATACCTACAATCATAACACACCATCAATAGTATTTGTACCATATAAGATCAATAAATTTAATAATAACATTAAATATTTACAATTAAAATAGATGATAAATCGATAACTCATTAAGCATAAATATCCAATGTTGTAATGAAAATAATATTAATTAAATGTCTCAATAATAATAATAATGGATCAAACGTATATCATAAAACTGTAACATATAAGTAATCCAATCAATCATGTCCTGATTAGTTCATAACTAAACCATAACAACAAGTAAAATAAATGCAGTCAAACAGGTTCATGACAAAAGAACATAAATAAAACTTGAATAAGGGATAGATGACATAAATAAATACAAATTGTACCTTTTATGTAATTTCTATTTTCTTATTTTTTTCTCTTATTTTCAAATGTGGTCTATGTTTTTATGAGCATATTTATATAATTAATCTAAGTATGATGAATCCAAATATGTAATTCAAGCAATGTTTTTGAATTAAAAGGTTGTGAAGATCGGTATTCATTACTTGTACATGAATATGGTGATTTTATTCCTCTTATTTCATAGTTTATTTATCCTCAAACTTGAGCATAATATTTTTTTCATGGTTATGTGTATACTGGTTAGGCAAAAGTTTGGTTTCAATAGATTTATCTAATCAATTGAATCAGATATATCTTCATCACACAATAAGATTTTTTATTTCCTCTTTGCCCTTACCTTTTGCCTTTTTTTAATGAATATATTATATTAGGTTTAAAATAGGACTAAAACTTATGATCTGATCTTGAAAATTTAAATGTTTTGATTGCAATTATTATTCATTATTGTTATAAAATTATTAATGCATGCAATGAGAAAGTGATTTATTAGTTGTAGTTACTTACTAGATATAAATTTATTATTTATTTTTTGATATTTCTCATATAAATATGCCTTATTTTAACTAAGTTTTATTCATAATCCCCTTGATCATAAGAATAAGCACATCAACCACTAGGTTACCCATTATACCATGTGATTTAATAATTTTAAGAATATTGGTGTATTATTCCTAATTTAATTAAAGGGCCTAATTAGTAAAATCAATAAATAAATATTCAATAACTGAGCTACTAATTTTTTTAAATTAGATTTCAATTTTTACCTTTCTAAATATAGTGATAAGAGGGAGAAAATAAGACTTAATTGAAAACTAGCTGATCTGACTTAGACAGAGGTTAAAATTCAATTTGCAATATTGGGACGTTGTCACAAATTGAGATTTGGCCTTCATTTTATGATTGGATAGGAGTGGCACTAACATTCTATTCCACCTCTACCACTATTATCCTAAGGATCTAATATTTCTAAGTTTTCTTTGCTAAGTCTATGTGGCCTTGTCCATGAAGTTTCAGCAACTAGAAGTTAGTAGAGCTCCTTGTAGAATAGATTCTATCTTCAAACCCTATATTCCATTGTGCTTTCAAAAATTTTAAGAAATGGGGGGTGGGGGGGCAGGGGCGGGGGGGTTAGTTTATGTAATATTCACTTAACATGTATTCACATGCATTATGTGGGCACACTACCTAGATACCAATACTCTGAAGAGGGATCAATCCATAGATAGTTCCCCCACTAGATGTGCTTTATGAAATTGAGTGTATGAATATTCAAAATGTTAACTTGGATGCACTTGAGGTAGTTAGGGACTGGTGTAAGGATCTAAATAAGCTTTTAAGTATATCGGCTAGCTATATCCAGAGAATAGGGAATATTGCTTGAGTAGTCTTGCTTATATTCTTGTTTGCTTAGTGATATTTGCCAACCCTTTCTAAATGATCTTCGAATGGGATTTTATAGGGATCTATTAGTCATGGGTTGAATGTACTCACATTAGGCCAACAAGGAGAAAGATGGGAAATCAAAATAAATTGACCATTGGGGCTAGAAATGGACATGGAAAAGATTATAGAAAGTGAATGGGAGTGGCACCAGTGCTATAGTACTAGTGTGGTTTTATTATCCTAAGTAAACGGGACCTAAGGAGATGAATCTATCATAGAAAGAGGAGTCTAGCTCAATTGAGATCAAGTATGAAAGGTAATATATGATTGAGAATTAGTGAAAATATGCCTATGAGGGTCGTGAGAGTAAGTAAGCGGGACCTAAGGGTTGGGTGTCAATATTAATTCTCAAGTTATCAATTTTTGCATTTTATATGACTACATTTACCCCCCCCCCCTTTATTCTAATGATGTAGCAAAGCAAAATACTAGGATAAAGTAAAAATACAAAGCATACCTAAACTTACCTACAAAGGGTGAATCTCATTATGTTATGTGATGTTGGGTGTGCATAGAAAGAGCACGTTGCGAAGTGCAAATCTATAAAAAAACAAAGAGTAGTTCAGTTCTTTCTAGATACACTATATCTAAAATAAAAACATACAAATCTAGGTAAGAGGGAGAGGAAGAGAAAGGAATGAATACACCTCACCAGGTACATGAACCACTACAAAACCTAGTATGATGTTGAGTGATGTCGAGTAATGCTAAGTGATGTTGGATGATGTTGTACCAAGAGTAATATTGCAAATAGAGCTAAGTGCTCAATTCCTTGAGAGTGGCTCAAGAATGAAAAGGCTAACCATTTGGCTCCATTATCACCCACTAAGTGAAGCTATGTGATCATGTGTGTGTTTATTTATGTTTGGAATATGTGTCCAATCCCTCTGAATAGGTGACTCAATAATCCAAAGGTTATTTGGTCCTTTGGCTCCATTATTTCCCCTTAAAGTGAAGCTATAAACTGATACTGGTATGAAATGTGTGTCATATGAGATAGCTCCTAAAACCCATGATTGTATTATTATTTTACAATGTTGGGATGGATAGATGAATTTATGCTAAAAACATGGCCACTCTTAGCCATTTTAAAAGATGGAGATTAGTCTTGTATGAAAGCCACTCCAAATTGGTGCACTAGGCTTGTATGAAAGCCACTCCAAAATGTGAAGGTCAAGCTTGTATGAAATCCACTCCAAAATTATGAAACCACCTATATATGGAATAAGGCACATAACTACTAAGAATTCATGGGTAACACTGAACTTAGAAAGGAAAATAAAACAAATGTGTTGTGCACATTACCCCTAATTACTAGTGTTTGGAACATAAATTTTGATCTATAAGTTATACCAACTATCATATCTAAAACTAGAAGTGGGAACCATCTTGTCATGCATTATTCCCCCTATATCTAGATCTCTAATCAAAAGTGTACTAAAAACTTGTTGATTCTAAACTGGTCTGATTGTGCAAAATTGTAGTTGAACCTACTTTTTTACTTGCTTTTGGAAAGTCTAGTTTTTTTTTTGTTTAGATAGGAGCACTGAAAGTGGACACTAGTAGCACCAACACTATAGTCTAAGTTGGGCACTATTGTCTTGGGCCAAATATGGTAACTTTTCTAACATTTTCAATGTCTACCTAGTTTGTTCTGACTAGTTTGATGTTTGGTTTCTATTCTAGGTGTTCTAAATGCTACTTTTTTTAGTATTAGGAGCTCTGATCTCTGTGACAAAATCCCTATGTGTTCCCTCTCTTTTAAGGGTAGGAATGAAGACCCTATAATTACTTCCCTTAAATAAATAGCACTGCAAGTGTGTTATGCTAAAAATATAAATGATATAGCAATGATAATCGATAATATATCTCAAAAAATAGCACAATTTATATTGAGAGATTGTTAGATCAATAGGGGTATGCCTAGATGGATATAACAAGGTAACAACATGTGGAATGTACTGAACTAGAAATGAAAATCTGGTTAGTTTTTACTTGTTAGTTGTTAGTTGTTAGTTGTTAGTTGTTAGTTGTTAGTTTTTAGTTGTTAGTTGTTAGTTGCTAGTTGTTAGTTGTTAGTTGGAAGGATGGAGCATGATTTCCATCATGGCATCTAAGAAAGCAAGATAATGCATAATGTGGATCATGGCATTGCAAACAATGAGAAGTAAACAAACAACAAGCAAACAAGGTAAGAAGTAATAAGCATACAAGGGTGGTTGATGGGCCAAACAAACAAGGGACATGAACACATGTCACTCATACTAGAAGGCAAGCATGAGGCATGTTTAAATGCCACATACACATATAGTTGAAACAAGAAAAGCTAGTGTGGAAGCCACAATCATAAAGAAAAGTATAAGTAAAGGACATTGGCAAATGTCTTGAGGCACACACAAGACATAGAAGTTAAGGATATTAGCAAATGTCCTAAGTCAAATATAGGAGACAATCAAGAACTAAGAAATGCAATCATATCTAGTTGTGCAAAGCAAGAAAGGAAAGCATGTAATAACTAGAAATATAATCACATCTAACTAATCAAATCAAGAGGGAAAGTATGTAAGACATGTTAGTATAATACTAGGTATATGCTAAAAAAATACACAAGTGTTATATGCTAGTGAGTATTGATAAAGTAATCTATGTAAGCTAGTAAGTAATGTACATCAACATGATAACTAGTGTGTGTGGTGTAGGAATGACATGACCTAGACGGTGTAGTCATGTAGAAGATGCCCCCAGTGGGTATGTATATCGATGTATGTCTCGATGTAGAAGTAAGATGCCCCTCAATGGATAGAGTGAAGCAATCAAAGAGCTAGATGTCACTACACACACTCAAAAGAGATCAAGTGAAGCATGTTAATGTAGATATATCAAAAAATAATAGAATAGAATACTAAATGTAAGTCTATCATAGAATTAGAGATGTAAAGCATGGATGATGCATACAATTGAAATGTTTTTGGAATTTTGAATTATTTGAATGTTTTTGTATTTTGAAATTTTATATTATTTTTGGTATTTTTGGAATTTTGTATTGTTTTTTGTATTTTTAATATCTAAGATATGTACAATCAATCACAGGAAGACTATGTACAAGATATTGAGAAGGAACTATATACAAGTAAAAATAAACTATGTACAAGTAATTATGAAAAATTATATACAAGGTTGAGAGGAGGTGATACTAACCGATGAGTCTCATGGGAGATTCCCTATCATGATGTCCTATATCAAATAAAGGAATCATGTTTGATTGTGAAGAATGGAAGAATGGCTATGAATATGACTCTAAATATTTAGATTCATTGTTGGTATCTTGGAAATTATAATAACATGTATTGTTCCACTCATGATTATCATCTTGATTTTGAACTAATAGAATGCTCGTGTTGACTTTTGTTGTATCTGGATCTTTTATTTTTATGAATTATGTTGGTGAATGATTTGACTTAGGATGTTTAATAAATCCCAAACCTTGGTGACAAACATTATCAACTGCTAGAACAAGAGTAGTGATGCTTTGAGCATGCTTGCCTAACCCTTGACCTTAATAATCAAACTATTATAGATACTTTTTACCAAACCCATACTACTTTAAAATTTGAGCCTTATTTTGGAAAGGGATTTTTGCATATTTTTCATGATTTACCTATGCTTGTGGTACTATTTGTTGTTCTAATTTTTCTTTTTGATCCTTTTGTTGTTTTGAGTTATGCTTTGGTAACCACTTTTGTACTATTTTTAAATTTAACCCTTTATGAATCTCTTCTTGTGTCACTATGGATTGTTTGACTAATTTACCTTGTTTAGGGTACTCATTAGTAATTATCTATTGTATATGTTGTTTTAGTGCCAAACATGAATCTGTGTGATGCTCATGTATTCTATGATATGCACAATAATATCTAAATCTTCTCAATAGATGTAGAGGAGGTAGTTTGATCAATTTAAATTTAATCATTTTCCTTAGTAACTCACTTGAACTCTTGTTTAATCTTTGAATGCTTTTTGAATGACTAGTTGTAGAGATACTTTTTTGTGATTTATTTTTTTGATATGTAACATTGCTTGCAATCAATTGACTAGGTGAAGGTGCATATACATGATTGACACTAGGGTGCCTTTGAGGATTTTTTATTATAATCTAAGTTTCCAATGTTATGATCTTTTCATGTAATATATAATTCTATGTTTGTAAATCTAAAATTAACTTGCTCATACTGGTGATTTGATCCCTTAGAGTCTCACAAGTGTAAACCTTAGTTACTTCTAATTTAACATGTAAGCACATGTGTTGAAAAGATTTTGAATAAAATGTAGGCTAAATGTATGCATTAGGAATAATAGTATGAGTTGCCTCATCTTTTAGAGGGGTGATAGCATGGACCTAGTTAGAGGGAAAGTAGCTATCACCCTATTGAGGGAGAGGAGGATAAGGGATTTCTTTCCTCTACATGAAATATGACATTGAAATAAGAGTAGCCAAGAAGGCATATACATCTAGGTAGAAACCATGTATATGGGCCAAAATGCTTGTAAGTGGAGTTATAAGTTGTATATAAATATTATTATAGAGAACATTCCACATGATAAATAGAAAATAAGGGATAGATAGTATGGAATTGTGCATGAATGCATAAAGAGCTTTGACTTATGACATAATATTTATAACATGTTTAGCAAAATAGAGTTGTACATTATTCCTCATGAGAGAGAAAGAGTATGCAAAAAAAAAATTGAAATCTTGTGAAATTCGAGAATAAATTTTTTAATATCATCTCTAATTATGAAAATTAAGCATGAAATTCAAATAATTAAGATTTGGATTAACATATGGTAAACTTCATCATTCATGTGCATGATGGGACCAAGTATAGTCTCATTATTTGTAAGAAATGCAAGAAATATTTGTAGTTAAGTGAGATCTATTTTTGTTGGTATGTACAATCTAAGTTTAGATATAAGGTGATACCTCAAAATCAATAGAACTTAGTATAGGCAACTAAGGTTTGAAAGATAATTATTTTGAAAATTACTCTGAAATTTTGAAATTTAAAGTGAATTTTTTAGTTAAGTATGCGAGTAAAAAATTAGAAATTTATTAGAAAATTTGTGATTTAAAGAGACCTAGTATATGAAACTAGGGTTTTGAAAAAAAAATTGAAAATTACTATTGAATTTTGAAATTTGAATTGAATTTCTAATTTTAATATGCTAGTAAAAAATCAAAAAATTATAGGAAAAATACTAGGACCTAGTATGGGCAACTAGAGTTTGAAATAAAATTATTACAAAATTTTAAAATTTAATGCTAATTTTTTATTTTATTATGTATTTAAAAAATAAAAAAATATAGAAAAAATTAGTAGGAAATTTACCCTAGGGTTTTTAGGTTTTTTATGCACAAACGAAGTAATTCAAGTTCACCAAATGATTTAACAATTTTGGGAATATTGGTGTATTATTCCTAATTTAGTTAAAGGGTCCGAGTAGTAAAATTAGTAGATAAATATTAAATAATTAAGTTACTAATTTTTTTAAATTATATTTCAATTTTTACCTTTTTAAAAAAAGTGTTAAGAGGGAGAAAATAAGACTTAGTTGAAAACTAGCTAATCTGATTGAGATAGAGGTTAGAATTTATTGTGTAGGATTAAGACACTATCACAAGCTAAGATCTGACATTTATTTTATGATTGGATAGGAGTAAAAAATTGGATAGGAGTGGCATCAGTGTTGTATTCCACCTCTACAACTACTATCCTAAGGATCTGATCTTTCTAGGTTTTTTTGCCAAGTCTATGTGACCCTATTTATGAAGTTTTGGCAACCAGAAGCTAGTAGAGCTTCCTATAGAGTATATTATCTCTCCAAACCCTGTATTCTATTATTATTTGAAAAATTTAAAGAAATGGGGGTTAGTGTGTGTAAGATTCACTGAACGTGTATCCACACCCCTTGTATGGGCACATTGCCTACATACCAATACTCTGAAGAGGGTTCAAGCCATATGTAGTTCTCCCACTAGGTTTGCTTTGTGAAATTGAGTGTATGAATATGAAAAATGCTAAATTAGATGCACTTGATCTGGCTAGGGATTGATGTAAGTATTTAAATAATCTTGTAAGTATATTGCTTGGTTGTATGCAGAGAATATGAAAGATTCCTCGAGTAGTCTTGCTTGTATTCTTGCTTACTTAGTGATATTTGCTAACCCTTTCCAAATGATATTTGAACGGGATTTTATAGGGATCTATTGGTCATGGGTTTAATTTAATCATGTTAGGATGACAAGGAGAAGGATGGAGAACCAAAAAAAATTGACCATTGGGGCTAAAAATGGACTTGGACAAGAGTGTCCAAAGTGGATAAGAGTGGCACCAATGCTATAGTCCTAACATGGTACTATTGTCCTAAGAAAATGGGACCTAGGTGGATGGATTTGTCATGGAAAAATGAGTCTATCTTAGCTAGGATCAAGTTTGGAAGGCTATGGATGACTATGAATCAATGAAAAGATACCTATGAGGGTCATGAGAGCAAGCAAGAGGGATCTAAGGGTTGGGTGTCATTAGCCACACTCAATTTACCATTTTTTTCATTTTATATGACTACACCATGACCTGGTGATATAGGCCTTGGGGATATTTCATCTCCTTTCAAATGAGGAAAGGCATATTCCTCCATGTCTAAAGTTGGTGTGTCAACAACCCATCAACATAATCCATAATAGGCAAGTGGCTAGAGTTTTTTGATTGCTTGTCTATTTTATATTTATTAGGCCTTATAAAATATAATGAGATATAGGTAAGGAATAATCCAAATAAGTAAATAAACATGGAGATGATAAATAACAACCCATTCCATGAAAACCATAAAGAATTTTTGAATCAAAAAGATGTTTTTGACAAAAATAACTAAATATACAAAATAAAAAATAATAATTTAAAAATAGGTACATCATTCATCCTCTAGGACAAATTTACTAAAAATAGTAAATTTTAAATTTTAAAAAATTCATACAATATTTTTGCAAACAAAAAATAGGTTTTTATCCACTCAATATGACTAAAAAAATTTTGATCTAAATATTAACCAATTAAGAGATAACCCTAATAGGATAATAAGTGTGAAACCCTATGGAAAAAGATTAAAAAAATTTAATTACACTGAGGGGACATGGAAATCATAAATTATGTATGAAAATAAAACCCTAAGGTTCAAACCTAAAACCCTATGTGGATGAAACCCTAAGGTCAACCTTGGGTTTGGCACAGTTTGATATGTGTATGGGTTAACCAATATGTTTTACCCTAATTTGGAATATGTTTTACCCTAATTTGGATTAATGGGTGAAATTAATATAATTAAGATATAAATTTAAAATGTAATTTATATCAATATATATTACATTAAAGCATACATCTAAATGTAAAATACTAGGATTGATTATTCTAGTTTGACAATGGCATATGTTAAATATTGAAAGTACTAAGGAGATAAAGATGCATACTATTTTGGTTGACTTTTTGAATATTAAAATATTTTGGAAGTAAAAATCAAATATAATTAGGCTTGTAGTTAGTTTGGTTTCATAATTCATTCACTTTCTATACTGGGCCAATTCTACAAGATTGTGTCATTCATCCTTCAAGGGTTTCATTTTTCAAAATTAGGGTTTCATTTTCATATCTAATTTATGATTAGTCTCTAATAATACATATTAATTATGAACATGTTGAATGAACATTGTTGGTTAACACAATTAATGAAGTTACTCTTTGCATATTGTTCTATATGGATAGTGTATCTTCTTTAGATACATTATAAATTCACTAATAAGGCTAAATTTATCAATGAATAATCCCAAAACTTCCTCTAATCCTATTATCATAAGATCTAATCCAATATGTCTATTTTTACTATAGATTCTGAAGGGAATGCATGACTTCCTCTGTTCCTACTCTCACAAGACATCAAAATTTTACTAGCTACCATCCCACTCTTGATATTCACACATGAGTTATTTTGGATTTTTTAGTCCATGTTATTAACATTAGATGAATTATGGTACCCCATCATGTGTTGAAAAATGAAGGTAGTCAACATGTTCCTTCTTAACCTCCTCCACCTCCCATAAGACAGGCCAACCAATCCTAAAGGTTATGACATCATCGATCAACTAAAGAATACTCATGATAAGATTTATATGTTTGAGTTACTCAAAAGATAAATAATTTATAAAGATATATTACACAAGACATTGTAAGAAACAACTTTACCCAGTGATATGCAACTTGCATCATTTGCTTCCATAATGAATAAATTCAAGGGAACAACAAATTTGTCTCTTATACAAAATAAGATTTACCCATGAAACATGTAATAGAGAAAAAAATTCCATTTTTCAATCAATTTAAAAAATAAAATTTTGTCAAATATGTATTGGTTGATATTAATTATAGATTAAAAATTTATATCACTACTTTCTTACAATTATTAGGGGTTAACATGGTTACTATTAAAAAATCAGATCAAAGTATAAAAGGATTAAATAACACTCCACATCAAATAAGTGGAACCATATCATTAGATGTGATATTATGTCCCAAGATAGCACCTTATAATTTCCATGTTATACTAATCAATTATGTTATAAATTACTATTGGGATGACCATGGATACATGCTATGGAAGTAATATCATCAATATTACATAGATGTGTTAAAAATATGCATGAAGGCTATTCTTATTATGAATTAGTAGATAATGATCCTTTTAGATATTGAAATTTAACCCAATATACTAATATAGACCAATAACAATTGTATTTAGAAGATCATACTATTATTGCTCCATCACATACCATTCTAATAGCTGAGATGCACACATATGAGGTCGATGAATCTAGTACATAAAAATACAAGGAACCAATTATAACTCAATCAACCATTGTACAAAAATAATCATAAGTTAATCTAGAATAACCACAACCTATTCCTGATCTTCCTTTAATGGTGAACTCAGAATATCAAGATGACATGGTTACAAACTATTATGATAATGATGATATGGATATCAACATGGCAGATATGATAGTTTACCAGATAAAAAATTTAAACTTCAATCCTTTAGAATAATACTTATATTATGCCCTATTCACACTAATTAGAGTTGGAACATTATGAGATGATTCATATATAACAAAAAAGGGCAAATTAGAAACTCCTATAGAGACACAAATCTTTTAGGGGCAAAGGAAAGGTAACAATGATAGATCATGAGTATATCCTAAATGTAAAGAGTATTTGTAATTTTATCACATACCAAATAGAACCAAAATTAAAGAACAACAAGCCTTGGACAAACAAAGAACCATAAAATTCTATGAATAATGTCGAGATGATAGATTTTAAGACTCTAACACCATTACAAGTATTAAATATTTAGGTTACACTAAGCATAATATTACATCTACTATTGGATCATAATCTTATCACATTACCATCTACTTGATATTAAGTTATGGGTCTTATTTTAAATCAAAAAGGCAAAGCATATTGTAGTTATTATAGAATCATGGGACATGATAGCTCATTGTGAAGCATTACAAAAATAGATTCAAAAATTCAAGGATGAAAGCATTATGAATATTTTACAAACCAATAGGAATAACCAACATGAAACCCCATAAAGGTTCCATATAAAACAATAATAACCTAGAAGTGTCCTCGACAAGAACTATTAACTATGACTATATTGTTGGAAGGTGAATACTACAAAAATGTTCAGATTGGTGATAACATAAAATGTACCATATGTAGCGTAAGAGGTTTAAAACATTTAGGACATGACTTTACATAGTTACATCATAGCACACAGTGGCTAGGACCCCTTGGATATGTATTTTTACTAATATTTTATGAGCCTAAAGTGTTCAACACACACATATGGGTCATGACTCATAAATACAGATTTCCCCTTATATTAGGATAGAAATGGTTAAAACATATGCAAGCTATAATAGATTTAACCAACTATCATCTCATCTTCTCACATGAAGTAATAATGATCACAATTCAATATTATGGTGATTCTTACCATCAAAAGAGCATAATATTTAGATATGACATAAGACACACTATTGGACCAATCAAAACTAGAAAACAAAAAGTAATGAAAATACATAATCTCAAAGACAAGCCAGGATATGTTATCATCAATCCTATAAATATGGCCTAATTTAAGATACATGATTTTAAATTCACAATATTTCAAAAATACAACAAAAAATACATAAAATATAAAAACATTAAAATAATCAAAAAAACCAAAATTAGGCTTTGAGCATGACATGATTAATAGTTTACATTATTTAGTTATGTTATTTATCACATGTTTGGTAGATGGAATATTATTTATATATAGACATGCATTTCACAATATATGAGTGTTATGCAAAAAATATAGATTAGATTACATATGGACATATAGATGTTAGTTTTCCATCTACCTAGTGGTGATGTTGATATTAGGGGAATATTGTTCCACAGGTTTCATTATTATGGGTTATAACTTTCTATGAGCTTTGTATCTTGTTGAGCTACCTAGATTGATTACACATACCTTTCTAGTTACTAATTATTACATAACGATACATGATATTCCATTATAATTTGATGTGACATTCATATATATGGATGATGTAGACTAGTTCTTTGTTCTACGCTCCATTGATATTGTTACTCTTTTACATGATAGGTTACTTTATGTGTGAATATTATGTGTGGATCTTGGCCTTGATTGATGTAATATACTTTATTTCCCTTGTTTGAAACAATTTTTATATCATTATGCATTTGGCCCTTGGCCTTGTTTGTTTTGAAATTTTATGTCCCTTGTATGTGGTGCTTGGCCTATGTGTGACACAAATAGTTGTGCTTGTTGAACTTGTTGAAATTGAGGGGTGTCATAATCTATATCATGCATTGTTTCTATGTGGTCTTATTAAGTTACACTTATATTTCATGTTTCATTGATATATCTATCAAGATATGACACGTACATGCACCATGGATTCCATATGTTACATATATGCCTTTATTAACACATACATTACTATGATGACATATTCTACACATGATCAAATGATATTACATGGTATTATATTTAAACATGACATGATACATTTAAATATTATTTTGACATTAGTGACTTATAAGATGCATCCCTTTTCTTAAAATGGGGTCATTACATTGGGCTTGTCATAGAGACATAGGCCCTCATGAACATAAAATCAAATTAAAGTATAAACTTCAAAGACTATAAGAGTTCATATATCAAATGCATTCAAATATATGGCCTATGTTGTCACATTAATATGGATTACATGGGCATATGAATTCAATTTATAAACACTTGAGCAAAAAATCGTATAAAATTAGGTGCATGTATATGGGCATATGCACAATAATTTACAAGAATAGAATTATAGGTTTTCACATACATATACATTTGAGATATAAGTTCTCAAATTCAGCATATATTTTCATAACATTTTATATCATTTGATAAATATTCAGGAGGCATGTTATTGGTTCATGCATATAAAAAATAACAATGTTATAGTTAAATGGAAAATGGTTGTCATTCCACTTCACACTTATCATGATTATGGCCATGATTGGGGCATGGACATTATCCATTCACTTTTGATCATTCATGTAATTATGCATTAAGTGTAATTACATAATCAAACTTGCCTACATGATGGGGGCATAAACATTATTCAATCCCTATCAATCATGCATATTTCTTTTATATGGATTAACCTTGATCGAATTGGAGTGAAACATTAAAAATTAATCTATAATCCATTTGTAATGATTGATTCACTTTATTTGAGAAAACCTTACCTAATGATACTCTCATTTTCCTACGTAGTTATTTATTTGAGTGAACCTGGCCTCATAGTTATCTATTTATCTTATATAGTTATTTGGATTAGTATACTATGAACTTTTCCCCGCATTCATGAGGTTAGGGGTAGGCTGATTTTCCAAATCAATATCATGTATAGTTACACAAGTTTGAAGCATGATTATCCCAACCCTCCATGTGCTTCAAGAAGGAATAATAATTATCTAATGTTTCAACAAGTAAATGTCATTTTCAATAAGTTGAAAGGGTAACATGGTTTCCACCAAAACATAGGTTTATTATAACCCTTGATCTTTTAATTTTCAATTTAAAATTTCATACATGGACATTTGATTACTTATTTTTCATTATAGGTTTTCATGGAGAAAAATTGTATATTTTGAACCATCTCCCAAAAGGCAAAGTGTGTTGTACACACTCAAATATATTTTTTCCTTTTTCTCTAACAATTCCATTACTAAAATAAAAATTGGGAATTATATATATTAAAATATGGTCTTTTTTACTTAACAATGACAAGCTTGTCATGCATTTACCACACATGATTTGAGCACTTAAATAAGGTCCTAAATCACCATCCTCTCACACTCACATGATATCTTAAGAGTAAATCATTCCATTATGTTCTTATACACCTACATAAAACCTCATTATCTATTTCAAACCTCATTATCTTTTTCAAACCTCTTAAATGTCATGCACAACCATCTCTAGACTCTCAGTTTAGTCTTCTTGTAAACATGTCAGTTTTATAAGCTATGATCATTATCATTAGTCAATAATGTCCTACACTATTTAGAATTGTCCTAATCCTAACAATGGATATTTACTAAAATTAAACCCTTCTTTAGATTTAGCCCATATTCTTAACATGTTGGTGGCATGAGGAATTATTCAATTGGATCCATACATAAATAACTCAAGGTCTCATTCAAAATGGACTTAGAACTTATCTAATATACATCTATGCACTATTAATATCCTATTCTTCCCAATTTTCAAACCTATCACTAGAAGCGGTCACAAGCCAAGTCTGATTCACTCAAAATCAAAGTTAAAGTAAGCATTGTTAAGTATCAAGGCCACATCATTAACTACATACACATAGTGAAGAAACATAACTACACAATCACATTTGGTAGGAAAACTACATGTGGCTCAATTTACCTATTTTGAGTATTGGATAAATAGGAAATTATAAATCATCAGATTGGGGTGATTGGGGTCAGTTTAACACATTAAACTTCCCCTATTTTCTTAATTTTTTAGCCCTCACAAACACATCTAGCATTTCAAGACAAGGGAGGTTGATTTATAAATCTATGTCATCAAGATTTAGGATCATAAACATAGATTAAGCAAATATAATCACAAGTGATCATATATTCATTGTTCCCTAATTTTTCATAGGTTCATACCAACTAGTAGGTCGGTATCAACCATCGATATTGGCCATATCTTATATAACCAGCCTTGCATAAATAGTGAATCAATTATAGAACTAAATAGACCATGAGTCTACTTATCTCTTATTTTCACTTATAATATAGTCATAGTCAAATATTCAACCATAAAAGCTAAGTATATTGATCTCCTTATTATTTTCTATATTTATCATATGTCCTTATCAAATCAAAAGAATCAATTTAAGTCTTTTACATTGAGATGTATGCTTGAATGCCATATCTATTTATTTGAATTAGATTTCAAAGTTATATCTAAATTATATTAATCTTACTCATTAATCCAAATTAGGGTGAAATTTTATATTCAATAGGAAATAAATACAACACCACCATCCAAAAATATGAATGAAGCAAGTAAACAAAAAAAAATTACAATCATGGAACATCAAAAGTGAAAATATACACATTAATACCTATAAGGATGTAACCTTAAGGGAAAACCTATGGATTTGCACTATTTTATATGTGTATGGGTTCACCAATATGTCTTACCCTGATAGTACATTAATATGTAATAAGTAATAGTGTGTGATATACATCATGGCACCTATCAATGTGAACAAGCTCAACAAGTTCAAGTTTTAGTGTCACACATTGGCCAAGGGCCACATATAATGGACATAATATGTCACAACACACAAGGCCAAGGATCACATGTAGGAGGACATAAAAAATTTATCAAACAAATGACATCAAGGATGTTTCATCAAACAAGTCCAAGTTTTATACACAAAGTAACCTATCATGTAAAAGAGTACCAATATCAATGGATCATAGAACAATAAACTAGCCCACATCATCCATATGTATAAATTTCATGTATTATGTAATATCATGTATCATTATGTAAGGAATGAGTAGTGAAAAAGTCATGTGGAAGAAATATTTATAGCTCAACATGGGACAAAGGTCATAAAAATATATAATCTATAATAGTGAAACCTATGAAAAAAGATACCCCTAGTATCAATATGGCCACTGGATAGAGGGAAAACCAACATATGTATGTCCATGTGTAGCCTATATGTCTTGTATAGTACTTAGATATTATTAAATGCATGTGTGTATATAAATATTATGCCAACTACCAAAAATGTGATAAATCTCATATATAAATAATGTAAACTAGCAATCATGTCATGCTCAAGTCTTAAATTCAAATTTTTTAAATATTTAAATGTTTTATATTTTATCATTATTTGATTCTTTTATATTTTCTAAATATTTAGAATTTGGAAAATATAACCAATGATACACTAAATGGGAGGATCATGGGGAGTGCATGTATCAAATAGTGGAGTGGTTCTCTGACATGGATGGGAGGTATTAATTAGAGATGGGTTGGTATCTGCTAAAGAGTCATGTGGTGTACCATATATATCATTATCATTAATCATAGATCTTAAGGTATAATTAATGGATCTATATCATTGAGGACTATGTGGTGTTCGATGTATAATATGAGGGTGTGTCACTACTTTTGTTCATTATGGAACACACATAATTGTCTATGGTGTTAACCGATTATATATTGTAGAAGATGGCAGACTTTATGGTCTCTGAGTAACTCTTTGATATGATTGACACTAAATATTTAATTTTATAGATATATCCTACATATGTGTAACAATATAGTTTGTATGATGATCTTGAATATATGTACCATTCATCTATAAATAATGATCCTAAATAGGTGTATCAACCCTCTATGAATAATGATCATAATAATGTGTATTGAACCTCTTTGAATAATTATCCTGAATAGGTGTATCGACCAATCACTATGGTGGATGAGGTGGAGGAAGAGATATATCAGATGTAGTGGATACTCATGTTATACACTTGTAATTATAACCACTCTATTGTAGAATATGCACTTTAGGTATCATTTTACTATAGATGGAATTACATGAAGTACCTACATCCATGGAGATCCTAGAAATAAGTTGAAGACCCCATTACTATATAAAAATAGGAATGGTGTGACTACTATACTTGATCCCACCTAAAGAGGTAATAATATGCATCCCAATGCATTGTCATTTTTTGTAAAATCATTTCATACCTTTCTATGTATCTTTTAAATCTTTTCATGTGTACCTAAGAGATTAGATAAGGGTCTTCATGAAAATGCTTTCACTTGAACCATTATCAATCATAACATTATGTATAGGTTATTATTAAATGTAAGCTCATATGAAAAATGCATGAAAATATGAATCATCATTAACTATCTTGTTGTCATTGAATGTGAGCATGGGATATTGAGTGGGAGTGTCTCTAAGTGTACCAATGATACTATCTAATGGATGATCATATATCACTAGTGCAGGATGCATCTTGTATGCATAATATACCTCTAAATTAGCCTTAGTTTTTTTTTACCCATGTTTAGTAAAATGATTATTTAGACACTTATCTATATTTTATGTGGGCCACACACCTCCATAAATATCTTAAAATCGGTCTTAGAACCTTCTTTAAACACCCAAGCCGCTAGTGCATCAAGTTATACCACCTAGACACTAGTGCCATAGGTAGACAATACTTCCATGGCATTATTATCGTATTTGGGAATTATTGTCATTTTCTAGCTCCATCAGATATCTTTTCAATTCTTAAGATACCTAGGGTCATATTAGACCTATTTTAAACAATGCACAAACACTAGATCAATATATATACATGACTTTTGTCCCTTTATCCACTAGATGGAAATCACATGTAAATATGCACAAATAAGCTCAAAACAAGTTGTGCATAATTAAGGTTATTAATCCCTATTCTACCCTATGTTTGCATACAGTCATCTATAGCCTTCATAAGCTTAGAGTACTGAAATTTCTAGTCTCAAGCATCACTCAAAGCACTCAAACTAGAATTCATACTAGATTCACTTATACATGCACCAGTACTTAGGTGGGGAAAACTAAATCAGGCTTGATCCATCCTTGGATTATTAGTATGTAGGCAAATTTAATCATAGTAGGGTGTTAAGGATGTCCACCTACCAATATAACACAACACATTTACTACTTATGCCAAGTCAAATTCCCTAATCACATATAGGTCTAGGGTTTGCATACCAAATCAATCACAACAAGTCACAGACAATGAATCAAGATTTGTCTTCATAGAAATAGACTTAGCAAAATCAAATACAGGTGTTCCCAAAAGCTTAAAATAGTCCCTACATAGAGGACACTAGCTTCATAAGAGGACACTATCACCACAACAATATTATACAGGGTAAGGCACTATTGGCTAGGAAGGGTTTTGACATCTGGATGTTATTTATGATAGTGAAACCAGATATTATACTAATTTTTAGCCTATGGATCCTTCATCTCAATTAGTTTCCAACTAAGTATTCATTTTTTCCTTCATTGATATTATTATAAATATCATTTTAGCTCAGTTATTTCACAAATCAATGGCTATATTTTTTACATATTGTATACCTTTATTTATTGTACTTATACCCTTTAACTACTTAAAGATTACACTCCATAACCCTAAAAAATTAATTTCATTGGTAAACTTGACTTACTTTGAATGTTATACAAACCTTAACCCTATACTACCTTTAGGGTTTATGTTTCCAACCTTATAGGACCCATATTCAAATTTTAAATCCATATATCTTCTGATTTTAATTTGGTAAAATCATGATAATAATGACAAAAGAATTTTATCGCTTTTTGATGTAAAGTGTAATACTTTCATTTGTATGTTTGTTTCCTTTCATTTCAAAACAATTCAAATAATATATACACATATATGTACATGATGTCCTATATCAATTATAATCTAGGTTATTAGACTTATTCCATAAATTTAATACCCTAAAAACCATGTTTCAAGTTTCAATGGCATATCTTATGCATAAGAAAAATATCCTTCTCTTCATTATCTCCATGAGGGTGATAGCTACTTTCCCTCTAACTAAGTCCATGCTATCACTCCTCCATGGGATTTATCCTATATTATTATTACTAATGCCCATACTTAGCCTATCCATGCCTCAACCTCTTCTCTATAGGGTATGTGCCTACATGTTCAATTAAAAGAAACTAGGTTTTGCACTTATGAGACTCTAAGGGATCAAATTATCAGTATGATCAAGTTCATTTTAGAATTACAAACTTTGAATCAATTATTACATGAAAATATTAAAACATTGGAAAATTAGATTACAAGACAAAAGCCTCTAGGGCACACTAGTGTCAATCATGTATATGTATCTTCACCTAGTCAATTTGTGGCAATAAATGTTATATATCACAATAAGAAATCACAACAAAGTACATCTACAACTAGTGATTTGAAAATTATTTAAAGATCAAATAAAATTTCAAGTGATATTTTGAGGCAAATGATTAAAGCTAAGTTAATCAACCTACCTCCTCTACATCTAGTGAGGAGATCCAAATATTAGTGTGCATATCATAGAATGCATGGGCACCACACTATTTCATGTTTAGCATTAAAAATGAAAATACAAATAGTACTTGATACAGATGACTCAAATAGTGAAACATCATCCAAACAACACAAATAACACATGTACAAATTCAAAAAGGGTCAAATTTAGAAACATAACAAAATTAGTTATCAAAGCATAACTCAGAATAATAAAAGGTTCACAAAACACAATCATAGTAAGAAATAATATAACAAGCATAGGTAAAACAAGTAAAAGATACAAATATACCTTTCACAATGAGGTCCCACTCTAAAATAAGTATGGGTTTGGTCAAAAATAATTACAATAATTTGATTATCATGGTCAAGGTTTGGGCAAGCATGCTCAAGGCATCACTACTCCTATTCTATCAATTGATTATGTTGATAAATAAGGATTAGGATTTATGGAAAATACTAAGGAAAATCAATCACATATATATTTTATCATGGAAAAATATCAAGATGAAAGTGTCATATTATAAAAGGAACAACCACATCAGTCAAAATCATGATAAGCCAACAAGCATGCTCAAAAGAGGCTTTATAACAAAAGAGACTCCAAAGCATCATATGCCTACAATAATCATATTTTCAAAGGACACAGTCATAGAAAATATTGCAAAGCAAAATTTAGAAAGTTCAATTCCATAGTATGAGGCAATTCCCTACGCTCATCCAGATACAATAGAATTTAACACTAACATTCCATTAATTTAAAATCAAGATGATAATGATGAGCGAAACAATCCAAGTTATTATGACTCCCAAGATACCAAAAATAAACAATACTTAGATTATCACTTCATCTCAATTCAACTATAATATATCAATCACATTTCATGAGAGGTCACCATTCCTATTTTTGACACAGAGTCATTTGAGGGTGGTTTTCTTATGAGACTCATTAGTTAGTACTATCTCTCCTTATTTGTACATAGATTTATTTTTCCTTGATTACTTATATATAGTTTCATTTTCATGTTATTTGTACATAGATTATATCCATAAAATACAAAAATAATTTAATATGTCAAAAACATTCAAATATTTACTCATAAAAAATAAATTATAGATTTTATACATTTCCATGTTTACACTTCTTATACTTTATAGGAACTACATATGCTATCTATCTTAAAATAGTTAGTTTTATCATACATACATGCTTCACTTTTTCTTTTCAAGTATTCACATATTCTTACAGGATCCAGGTCCACCACATAGATTCATATCTGCTAATATCTACCCATTGAGGGCTTATACATAGATACATAGATTCCTCATCTGATACATTCACCCATTTAGGGGCATCTTATACATAGTTCTAATTGTCAGGTTACATATTTCTAAACTCTATATCACATATTTAGCATTGTAATATCCTGATATTGATCATCCTACACTACTCAATTTTTTTTCTAACTACTACTACTCTAGACTTAGTTTATGTACATTTTTTCTCTTGTATAAATTTGTATCACATGTTCATGAATACTTTCATTTCTAGCTTTACTATTTTATACTTGATTTTGTTTTTATTCTTCTACATCTATTCAAGGGCATTTGAAAATGCCATTGTTATATGCTTATATGCAACTTCTTTTCATTTTATGTATGCTTTAGACATGTGCCCATGTCCTTGTGTGTGATTTATTTATTGTGTATGCAAACATTTGAACATGTCATTCCATGTGGATCTAATCTAACTTTCTTGCTCTTTATATTTGTGGACATTTTAACATGTCTTTATATATATTTCTTTCTCATATTTAGTGACATGTGCCTATGTCACTTGTATTGTGGCCCCTTCGCCTACTTTGCATGCCTTATGTGTGTTTTATGTATGTTTTCAGGTATGTGTCATTTCCATGACACTTGTCTCTTGCTTGTTACACACTCTAGTTTTATATTCCATGAAGGACCTCATACATCTCTCCATCCCCCTAGGTAATTACTCAATGTATTACTCATATTTATTTTTCGTACACATCCTTACATTGTTATATCTATCTTGATAGCCTTGTGAATGGATATAACATATATCAATCATACATTACAAACTTATGCTCATATTATCTTAAGTTTTGATGTCATGTATATGCATTATATTGGTTCATTATGTAGATGTCATAAATGCTCAGGATAACACTTATCATGTAGAGCTTTTTATTTTGAGGAAAGTTATAGCACAGGTTCAACAACTCCCCTCAAAAGAAGGGTATTTCCAAAGGTTTTTCATAGAGATCAAGCCATCCAAATACACTCATATTATAGTTTTTAGCACATAATAATAAGCTCAGTTTTAGAAAAGTATTGTGGAAAATAGTCAAATAGAGATCAAACTCAATTGGCATAAAAACAACATAGTAGGATACTAGTTATACATTTCTACTATCTAAGATATAGTAATATTGTCTAATATCCATATAAGTAGAAAAATCTAGATTTTTTAGAAAGGCACAGTAGTTACAGTCTAGGTTTGCACAAATCTAATTATAGATTACCAAGGTTTGCTTAGTTTTACTCAATTTTACACAAAATCATACCAGTTTATTGAAATTAGGGGCATCATGCACATCATGATCACTCCTATTTTAGTTTTAAATACTCATATACATATTATTACAACTCATTCTAGAATATATATGCTTAGATATCAGATTTGGAGGCATGTGCATGGCACATTGTTTTCATATGCTCACTTATGCACCAGTTGATCAAATAGAATGACAAAATCTATGTCATTATCTATATTGTACACACTAGACACCATGTTCCAATTAATACTTTATATTTATACCTTACTCTATATGTAATTATTGGCATTACTGCATAGTCCTTGAGCTATATACTCAAGTGATCGAGGAGGCCCTTCAATTGATTTTCATTCCAGGGTTCCTAAGTTTTTGTAAAACCATTATATATAGTCTTATTTACAATATTACAACTTCAGTTACATTGAGAAATTTAGTTATAGATGCATCTATTATGCATGGGTAAGTAATGATGGATTCATAGTCTACTTGAGTTCTTGATCCACCTAAATGAGAGGTTTGGATAAGACCTTAGTCCAATCAAAGCTATTCATAAATCATGATCCACCAAGTAAGGTGGAAAATGTGGATTCAAAACATGGATTGAGTTCTTGATCCACCCACACATGGCAATTGAGCAAGCCATCAACTCAATCCAAGATATTCACTTATTGATCACTATATACATGCACACACATAGGATGTCACTAGGTTTATGCATTAGTTTACATACCTAGTGAGGTGTATTCATTCCTTTCCTCTCTCTTATCTCTTTACTTAATTTTTTATTTGATTTTGATATATCTTAAGTAAGGACTAATCTATACATGTTTCATTTATAGGACACACAATAAATTATGCTTCACATACTTATATCCAAATTCATGGACTTGGCCTCACAAGCAAGTCTAGGTATGCTTTTGTTTCCTTTATCTTAGTCATTTTGCTTTGTTAAATTTTTAGAATAAAGGGGGGAAATGTAATCATCTAAAATGACAGTTGAGTGCTAAGAGTCTTACTTGAGACCACCCATTCCTAGCTTAGCCCTAGACCTATATTAGTGCCTATTTAGACACTTATCTAGCTTTTGTGTGGGCCACACACCTCCCTAGACATCTAAAAATCAATCCCAAACCCTTCTTTAGGCACCCAAGCCCTTAGTGCCTCAAGTTCTACCACCTAGACACTAACACCATAAGTGGACAATAATTCCACAATGTTATTGTCTTATTTGTGCATTATTGTCTTTTTCCCTCTTTTTAGCTCGAATGGATATATTTCTAATTGTTAAGTCACCTAGGGTCATCCTATACCTATTTTAAACCATGCGTAAGAAATAGATTAGTATATATACATGACTTTTATCCATTTATCCACTAGATGGAAATCACATGCAAATACACATAAATAAGATCAAAAGAAGTTGTGCATAATCAAGGTTATCAATCCATATTCTACCCTACTTCTACATATAGTCATCTATAACCTTCTTAAGCTCAGAGTACTCAAATTTCCAGTCTCAAGAATCACTCAAAACAATCAAACTGACATTCATACTAGTTTCACTCACACTTGCACAAACACTTAGGTGGGGATAACTACATTAGTCTTGATCCCTCCTCAAAGTAGTGGTATTTAGGCAACTCTCATCACTATAGGGTGTTGATGATGTCCATACTACCTAAATAACATAATATGTTTACTACTTATGCCAAGTCAAATTCCCTAATCACATGAAGGTCTAGGGTCTACATATAACATTAGTCACAAATAGTAACTCAAGATTTGTTTGCATATGAACATGTTTGTCAGACTAAGACATAGGTGCTCCTAGAAGCTTAGAATAGTTCCTACATAGAGCACACTAGTACCATAAGAGGACACTAGTGTTATATCTAGGGTAAGGAGATATTATCTAAGAGGGGTTTTGACACCTAAATCCTATTTTTGACACTTAGGCCAACTCTTGTACCATTTTTTAGCCTTTGGATCCTTCATCTCAATTAGTTTTTAGCTAAGTATTCATTTGTCTCCTTCATTTCTATTATTATAAATATCAATTTAGCTCAGTTCTTTCACAAATAAGAAGATATATTTATTGAATATTTTATACCCTAATTTATTATACTTAAAACCTTTAATAACCTAGGTATTACACTCCATAACCCTAAAAATTTAACTCAGGGATAATGGGGAATAGAGCAAGGCATGAGAATCCATGGTATGGCTAGCTCTTGATGCACCTTTCTCTAATTACAATTCCCTGGTATGCATAGTTGTAACAACTTACTCCAAGGGATATGCATTAGATGAGATTAAAAATGGAATATGTGTAGCCATCATGGGAAGGATGAAGTTTTTCTACATAATAATAAGCATCACAATATGTTGAAGGCCTCATGTTTCCCTCAAACCTTAGGTGGATGTCACATAGGTCATTAAAGGTATAGGCATAGGAATAATAACAATAGTAATAGTATAAATACCTTATTTATATTAATGGTCATGATTAATGTATATTTTATGGACTAATTAAAAATTAGATCTAAAAATAAAACCTTAATACTGAAATCTATAATTAGATAAGGATGAAACTCTAAAGTAAAACCTAAGGATTTTCATTGTTTGATATGTGCACGACTTCACTAATATGTTTTACCCTAATTTGTATTAATGAAATAAATAATAGCCCTAATAAGATACAAAATAATTATGATAATTTCTCAACTCATATTTTCACAATTTGTACAAATGCACATACTAAATATAGTAATGAATAAATTAAGAGGTAAGAAAACACTTAGCTTATTTATCACAAGGATCCAAATCTTGATCATCAAATTTACACACCCTATAAATATATCACTATTCTATACCTTATCTATCTCTACCTATTTTATTATGATTAATTCCCAAAACATTCATTAGTATCGACAGTTGATAATGAGTGTATGGTTGGAACTGACACTGTGCACAATGGATGACTATTTTCTTCTAAGAAGATGAAATTACATTTGTGGTGCCTATTTCTACCTTTATTTCTTCCCAGATTTATGTGGGAGTACTTTTATGTTCAAACCCTAATTCTACACAAATAATATGATATCAAATGTGGGCATATCAATTGAAAGGTTTGAGTTGGACTGACCTTGGTCAATCTATGTTGATAGACCAAGAGCTACACTACATTGCTAATACTCTAAAGAGGGCTCAAATTCAAATGTATTTCTCCCATTAATGTGTGTGTGTAATTTTATATGTAAACCTATATGTTATTTATTTTATTCTTCTATTCATACAAGCATGTAGATATGAATTAACCTTTATAAACTTGAGATTCAGCTCCAAAAATTCAATAGGTGCAATATGTAATCTTGTCTAGCTCTTAATAATGTAAGTGTTTTTATATAAATAGCTTATAATAGTTATTTATATATGTGAGTCTCTAACTTTTAATTAAATACCTTGTGACATGCAAAATCTAGAAATAGAAGTTTAAACATGCCCAAACAATGATAATAAAATGTACCCAAAATAAATCAAAAGGGGACTTGGGTCAGTTTTTCTATTTCCAATCAGTGCTAAACATAAATATCAAAACTAACCTAAGGATTAATATAATCCAAGGGTGATAGGGAAAGCTAGAGATATTTGTAATATGTTATGTGAAGTTAGTCATGATAGAATAAGGGGATCATGTATCCAAAAGCAATCAATAAGACAATCAATAGATCGATAGAAATACACCAAGTATTAGTTCATGGTTTTATATCAATACATACAATTTTTTTAAAAGTATTACGAATCAAGGTTTATACCAAATATGAGTATCTAAATTTAGTATTTTACTATAACTACAATTACTAGATAAAAGGGAAAATAAAATGCAAACCTACATTGGTGATTATGAATTTAGTCTTCTTATTTGTTCCAATGTTGTTATAATGTTCCTACAAAAATGATGTATGAGATTAGATATATATATGCTTAGATAAAGAAAATATAATTGTAACAAAAAATTATTATTTAAAGACCAACTACATATTTATGTTTTTTGTATGTTTTCACTCATGGAATGTGCTCTTGTATTGAATATTGGAGACGTCAAGGGTTAACATATGACTCAATCACTATGGATAAAAGAAGGGAACTTGTAGTCTTTTTCATTTTCTAGCCAGGGAAGTGGACAAGCTTGCAAGTGATTATTTGAAGAACATTTATAAGATGAAATGAAAAGTTTATGTTGGGTTAAAATAATATGTGTTAAGTGTCATTGAACTTTAAAATATCACTAAAAATAAATCAACCACTCTAGATGGTTTATAGATTTAATTTTAATGTTTCACTTCAATTTTATCAAGTTTGATCCATGTAGAGGCATGATCGAAAGGGTATGAATAATGTTCATGCCTCCATCATGAACATAAGTTTTTATTATGTAGTTTTTCTAATTGTAGAATATAATGTATGATTGAAAGAGAATGGATAGTTTCCATGACCCCATCATGACCAAACATATGATAAGTGTGAATTAGAACAATAACCATTTACCATTAAATTTTAAACTATATTATTATGTGTATGAGCATGAACTAGTATCATGCACAGTAAATATAAAATTATGTATATGTGAATGAATCAATATCATGTCTATTGAATCAGTAATTATGCATGAATTAGTATCATGTCCCCTAAATAATTAAATGTGCATGGATCAGTATCATGTCCCCTAAATCTATAAGTGTGCATGAATCAATATCATACCTCCTAAATTTATAAGTGTGCATGAATTAGTATCATGCTCCCTAAATATGTAAATGTGCGTGAATCATTATCATTCCCCCTAAATTTTTAACAACTGGTATAGAATGCCATGTATTTGTATGTTGAATTTGAGAATGTATCTCAAACGTATGTTTGCATGAAAACATGTAATCATGTAAATTGTTGTGCATTTATCCATGCATATGCACCCAAGTGTATATGAATTTATGCTCAAGTTTTTGTAAATTTAATGAACATGCATGCCATAGTCCCCTATAGTATGTATCAATATGTCAATATATGTCATGTAATTAAATCATCTGATATTTGAACCATTGTGAGTCATGTGTAATATGTCAATTCTGATAATCTGAATCATGTGTATTATGCCAAATTTTGATAATATAAAATTATATAATAAGCCTAATGAATGGTTCCATTTGATGCAAGTGATAAGATTATTAGATCAATCAGATCAAAAGATATATATAATTATATAAGATCAATGATTTTTAGAATTTAATAGATATATTTGAATTAGTTATTTGAAATGTTTTTAATATGAATTTGTATTGTTATATTATGGATTTCACATGAATTGATTGCCAATGAGGAAAAGAGAGATAATATATATCAATAAAAAATTTCCTTAGATAATAGAGGATAATTTTTAAGGCAATAACATATATCAAGAGTCAAAAGTTTCCCCTATTTTTAAAAATTAGGATCACATTAGTGTAGAAGGAGAGTAACTACAAAAAACTTGTGTATTATGGATTATCATCAATAGTCATGGAAATGTTTCCATGTGGGATAACATGTTTTATGTGTTAGAATTCAACTGACGGGGAGTGATTTTGATATACAGTGTTAGAGTTACAACTTGTAGAAGGTTCATAAGAATTAATTTAGAAATTAGATTAGGTTTAGTTCACAGTTGAAAATCAACCGTATAAATAGGTTGAGTTTTTAGAATTTTCTAATTCATATACACACTATTGATTATGATTTTTAGATTTGATTCATCATCATGTTGAGCCATTGAGATCCCCTAACTCATCATTTCAATAATGTATAGACTTCCCTATAAGCCCAACAATCTGAGGACTTGGTATGTGATGAAAGTTTAACTTTCTAAAGAAAAAAACCAATTTTGAAATTTTGTTGAGTTTTTTCAATTTTGAACTTTTAACTATTTTTAGATATACTAATCCTTAGAAGTTAATAAAGTTAGGCATTTTAAAGAACCATGTTTTGTTCTCATATAATAGACTACTCGTGATATTAATGTCTGATGGTATTAACCATGTCTGGTCAGTTCTAAGCTTTGACATTTATTACTTTGACATATTTTTTTTACTTTGATTCACATTTTATTTTATTTTATTATATGTTAATTTTTCTCATGTGTTTTTAGATGTATTTACATACGAGAGAGTTTTTGTATGGTCTTCATATGAGACCATGGTTGGGCTTGGTCTGGTTGATGTCTATTAGTAGATTATTGATGGAGTTAGGCTCAGACATGTGGACAATTTAAGGTGGAATACTAATTATATGCATTTTATGACTACCTTGGTTAAGATTTGGAACCTTGATATGTGTACATTTTATATTCCCACAAGGGAGATGATTGTTACATTAGAGGATGTTTGGCAAATTCAAGATTATTAGTGGTTAGTGAGAGGGATGTAGTGCAAGCCACAATGGGGTACAGATATGTTTTATGTGCATTTAAATTTATTACTAGCCTTTACCACAAATATAAATATATAACACATGATTACACTATATTTTTTGGAGAATTTTTGCTTCTATTGTTATATGATTTTAAAAAAATTATGTTCTTTACTTACTTCATTCATTATTATAGATGGTGGTGTTGTGGTTATTTCCTATCAGATGTACAATTTTGTCAGTGATATCAAGAAAAGGAGCATAGGATATTCATAGGGGCACACCATGGTGGCTCATTTATGTAAGGATATCTATAAATTCTACATGGAGTTCCATGGTGGAGGCTTTGGCACAGTGACCTTAGTACATGTGTAGAGCTATGATCACATTATTGTTATTCAGTAATTTAGAGGACCTTATGGGGTTGGGTCCACCCTCATATTTTTTATATAGTGGTGGATTTTTTAGATACATCAATGTCTTATCATGATTGAGTATTGTGTGTTACTTGATAGGCTTACCCTTGTTGACATAGTATGGATACCATATCATGGTTATGGTTGGTAGCTTAAGGATGCAGTAGAATTATGTTGCATTTTTGGTAGTGTTTGGATTTATGACCAATTTTTTGGGGTTATGGATAGATTTAAATTTGAGAATGTGAAATGGTAATTTATAATTAAATAGGATGTGTCACCCACTACATATCCATGAATGAAGGTCGAATAGTGAAAATATGGCATTGTTACCTATAATAGATGTTGATCCTCCACTTGTATCCAAAAATATAGATTATGTGGGGTGTATTTTAATGTATACCCAATTGTGGGTAAGGACTATATGGCTCATTATCTTTCTTGTTGTCATATATCCATTAGGTATGCCTCCATTTCAAGGAAGAGAAGATGGAGGAAGAGGAGGAGATAGAGCAAGAGGTGGAGATGGAGATGGATTAGGAAGAGGAGATAGAGAAATATGAGGAGAGAGAAAATTAATTTCACATTCTTCACATTATTTTGACATTTATAGAGTAAGATAATTAATTTCACATTCTATACATATATTTACCATATCTAGATAGAGAAGGAACTTCACATTCTTCACATTCTATTATCATTTCTACACAGGCTTATACTTTTGCATTTTATAATAGTTAATGAGATGAAATGATGTGGTTAAGTTAAGATATAAAAAAGGTGTATTATATAAATTATATATTATTTTTAATTCATAAGGTATGTTATAAACATGTATATGCTCATTTGGATTCAATTAAAATCAACATAGAGGAACCAAAAATCTAGGATATAAACTCTAATCCCCATGGAAAACTTCAAAATCTCATGCTCATTATTATCTTGTTCATCTTTTTTTATTGTATAATTTAAAGAATAAGTCAAAGAGAAATTAGGAGAATAATTTATTATATTTATTCATTAGTGGATTCATTTACTTCTTCACTAAAGTCTTCACTGTCACACCAAACCTCTTGGTTTTCATCATTAGTATTATAGTCATCATTAGTATCATAATAATGAAAAGCATATTCTTCATCTATGTAGCTAGAATCATTAATCATATTTTTTTGGTTATTTATCCATTTATAATCATACACATAAGGAATGGATTTTTTATAAAATAATAAGTCCATAGGATGATAGTCATTATATTACCTGTAGGCTTCATACATATATTTAATTATTTGGTTGACATATTTTTAGCTCATTTTTATATAAACATTATTATATATTTATATATATATATATATATATATATATATATATATAAGCTTGGTAAACTTTTTAACGTGACCGGCGGCGCTGGCTAGACATGCCTAATATCGGTACCATGGGGTGGGGACTAGACCCCGAGACCAACAGAGCTGCAACAAAAGTACTTGGCCGATCGGGCTAGGTTTCGCACCCTTATATAAACATTGGTTAAAAGGTCATATTTTCTCAAATTTCACAACTCAAAAAAGGACCTAGATAGGTTGTTACTAAATATGTACTTTGATTCAAGACTATGATTATGAAAAATGTCTCATTAAATCCCTGATCATGAGCTGAAAATTATTTTCTCCAATATTTTTCTTCAACCACTCAAATACAAAGTTATGTTTAATACTTATGAATCCTTTGGTGAAATTTTACATATTATTTGTAACTATGAGAGCCAAATTTTAAAAACCAATATGCTAAGTAGACATCTAACACTTTTACTCTACTAGATCCAAATATAAAGGAAAATAAACATTCAAATCTAAGACTATTAATGCTCATAAATTTAAAGCTATGAATGAATCCAAAATCATAAACATAATTTTAAAACCACTTAACATGCTTGACCTTCCAACTTCTAGGAACATTTTCCATTCGCAAGTTTTCTTAAACCTCCTCATAGAGTGATTAAATGATTTCTTAACTATAACTTGATTTCTCTACCTTCACCATATCTATTAGATATTTCTTGACCATTACATAAGAGATATGATGTCAATCAATATTTTGATTACCATATAGCTTTTGGAAATTTTATAAATAGATGTTATAAACTAAGGCATAAAATATAAGGTATAATTGATGGTAACATTATTCAATTTGATGGCCATAATACTACATTTAATGAACCTTTCAAAATGCTTAATAATTGTTTATAAATATTTAATAACATTTTTCTAAATTATTATACTAATAAACAAGATAATGTTCACATGACTATATTTATACATCAACCATCATTTACTAATGATCATGTCATTGATAGTATTATAGGTATGGTTACTAGTTCTTAGAAGCAAACATTGTTTATTACATTCTTTGACAATGAGATCCTAGATGTTTATTCAAACAATGGTCTATTCTATGTACATGGATTTTTTGATTCACATTCTTTCATTACATGTAACATTATGACCGATAATTTTTCAAATAATACTTACATATAAAAACTATGATACATAGGATTTATGATGGTATTACATGGAAAACCCTTGATGGTATTACATTACTACTTATAGTTTGTCCTAAGACCTTATTAATATGGTTGTATATAATATCAAATACTAGTTCATACAATCTATTACTTGGATGCTCATAGCTAATTCAAATGAAACCAATATCATCCACACTACACCATTGCCTTAAGTTTCTGTGTAATGAAAAATTATATACTATTTATGGAAAATATTTCATGTTACCTATCCAAAATTAGAAACAACATGAGACAGCACCAAAAGTGTTTCCTAAAACCAAACAATTCAACCTTATGTGGTATATGATATAGTTTCACCACCTATAGTTATAGTTCCTAATATCCTTTCATATATGAATTTAACATCTCGAGTCACAACTCCTAGAGTTAAGACATGTATACTTACACTACCAAAATTTATAGTGCCTAATTACCCACATCCCAAGATTGATATATAACCTCTTACATATGTTCATAATAAAGTACATACTAAGTGTTTAACTATATCAATACATATCCAAACTAACACACTTGTTTTTACAGAGGATAACGTCACTCTTCAATCCCATTATAATTGTATATCTCATTGGGATGATGAATTTGTTTAGTACATATATTTAAACCATTTGTTTGATACTTATAGTGATGTGTTTGACTTCCCAAGTCCTAGATATGATACTAAAGACCAACTCATTTGTTAACCATGTTATATTATTGCTTGCACTTCATCAATGCATCCTATCATACCATAGTTTCTATTTTTTCGTATTTCCTCTATATGGCTTACTTTTCATGTGTCTTCTTCCCTTGATTTTGTTCCACGACTCATATTTATTCTATATTTGACATCTTGGCACTTTTTTTTTAATTTAAATTCTTCTATCCTCTTGGTTTATGTTTTTTACTATTTTTCACTTGCCCTTTCCCCTTGATTGTTGATCTAATTTTAAACACTTTCATAGACTTCCTAAAAATCATGTGAGAAATTGGAAACTCATCATGAGTATCATAAAAAACATATATGATTATGCTAGGACCTTCACCTCCATCACAAAAATCATCATCATAGATTAGAAAATCATGATATTGATTTTCAACCATGTGAGAAGTGGTGAAGGTGGGATCATATTAAATGGGAAGATTTAATATCATGACAAGGTCTTTAACTCCATCACAAGAACCATCATCATAGATGGGAAAATCACAATATTGATTTTCAACCATGTAAGAAGTGTTGAAGGTGGGATAATTATAAATGGGAAGATTTTATATTATGCCAGGATCTTTGCCCATGCTCAAGGGATCTTCATAGGGGTCATCATAAATTAGAATACCATATTGGGGATCTTTGGTCCCACTAGAGGTTTCATATATAGGATCCTCATAGGTATTATCATAAGTAGGAAGATCATTGTGGGGCTCTTTGGCTGTGAGAAATGGAGTAAAATAATGGCACCATGATGAGTTACTTCAATGGTGGTCATGGAAGGTATAAAAGAGTAACATATGCACAAGTAGAATGGTTTGATGCTTGCCATAAAAATACTAAGAAGAGACATCATTAAAAAAAGACAAAAATTTAAAAATCCCAAAAAAATGTATGATGATGGTGAAGCCAACTTAAAGATGATAAGTAAAAAATAAAATGGAAATGTGAAGACAATCCAACCAGTGATGGGATAGGATTCACGTTTGGTTTACCAAAATGTATGCATGAGCTAGGATGACCAATGACAATCCTCTTTCTCTCAGTAGACAATGATACAAACAAATGTCATAAGAATAGAGCCTATGTATACTTGGATGTTTTGTGACAATACTCAAGGTGGTCATAGATATATTAAAGGGTAATTTAAACTCTATGTCTAGGGTATAGAATTCCAAATCTTATGCCTAATATTTGAGGTGAGATTCTAATTAAATCCCAAGATAAATTAAATTATATATAAATGGTAACAAATAGGGTGTATCAAGGATATAATAAGGATACCGCATATAATAAACTGACAAATAAGGGTAACCTAGATCTGACGTAGTTGTAACATACTAAACTACTAATAAATTAACCGATGAAATGGACACATTATGGGTGGCCCTTGAAACCTAAGGTGATAATGGCAAGCCTAAGAAAATCTATAGCTATGTTAGCTTATTCTATTTAAGGAGGAGCATAAGCAAGCACAAAAATACATAACCACTATAATAATAAGAAAAGTAAATCTATCTGCTAAGTAAATAAATTAAATATAATAGGGATAAAGATACTTACCTTCAAGGTGACTTGTCTACATACATCAATCTCCCCCTTGGCTCAATTGGCACTTTTTAAGAGATATTATTGTTTGAAGACCTCAAATGGAAATAAAAATACCTATATATCCTTATTTAGGGACTCCAAATACTGGGATACCTCCTAGCCACAACTCCTTCTATTAAGATTTAAACCCTTTTAGCAAGACTATACCTCCAATAATAAGACCCTAACTTCTAACTCCTCATTTTACTACTCAAACGCATAAATGTGGACATGAGCAAAGGACATGAGTGTGGTATATATTTGGGAATGATAATATGAATTATATATATATATATATGGATCCAAACCTATAAATCAACCAAAACTTTAATTTTATGGTATCCACTAGGCCTATACAGTTATAAAAGATGTCTACTAATATAGAAGTGTATCAGCCATGATGATACAATATAGGGAAAATAGACATGAAATAGATTGTATCGGCCTAGCTGATATAGTAGGAATATAGGGTGGCTATCAACATTGAACAAAAAGTAGATGGATAAGTAAGACATAAAGAGACTCATAACAGTTTAGACTAATGATAATGAAGCTATTATATAATAGTATGCAAACATCTCTCACAAAGTACCATGAGCTGATCCAACACCATTCCTAGTGCACTTCTTAGGAAATGCACTCAAGGAAATTGATATGCTAACAAGTCTCTTCAAGATAAACTATAAGTAAAATCATAAAGATGAAAAATATTAGGTATATACATACTTCTTGATGATGAAAACATATATATAGACCTTATGTCTTATCATGCATTAATTTCTTAGGGATGTTGTAGTTTGTTTTAAATCCTTCTTTTCTTATACTAGATATTTGCCTCTTATCTTGATTGATTGCCTTTCTTGGCCTATTTTATTGCTTGATTTATTTATCCTTACTTCTTATTCCTTGTTCCCCTTGGCTTATTATTTTGTTTGATCTTCTCCTTCTTCTAGAGAATTTATCAAAATGCAAAAAAATAGAATACATAAAAATAAAAAATAAAAACAAAACATTATCTTTTTATATGGACACATATCATGCATATATACATATGTTGGAGGTTTTCATATATATATTTAAACACATGCTTGTCATGGTATTATAGTGGGTGAGATGTAGGATATATTGATTACATATGATCACACACTTGCATATCTTATGTGGCTACAGTTACGCCCCCACCTATGGACTTTGTTACATTGTATATTAGGGGCATCTTCTACAATGGATATAGAGTGATATCCTTTATAATTGTTATTTATCATATATATCTACTTATTTTGTTTAAACATATCTTGATTTTTCTTGTATTTTGCATGTTACATGGATATATACATTATGTGGTTATATATGACCATTATGTTTTATGTTCTCTTATGTGCCAATGATTATTTAATTACCTACATGTGCATGTTTTTACTTGTGTGTGCTTGTACATGTTAATATTTTTTATGTAGTCTAGTCCTTATCCATAAAGTATCCTCTAGTAACTATACCATGCCATGTCATTTTATGTTGTCATTACTTATGATTAACATGTTATTGCATGATGATTTCCTATTACTATACATGGTTACATGATTGTGTGATTATTTACCTATACTATGTGATCTATAATTTTTGGTGTCATGATTCACATCATGAATACTACTAATTATAATATATTATGTGTAGCACCTACATTTCCATGGTCATTATAATGTATCTATTAGGGCATTATTTATTTATTTATTTATTCATTTCTATATCTAGCCTCTTAGGGGCACATTTCATATATTAGGACATATCACTTATCCCTAACTTACTTTTCCATTATGGGAATCATACTCTTACTTATCTCCTTGAGTATATTATTATATATCTTATGCATACAAAACTTTCATCGAGGCATAACTTCATTCCCCATCACATTGATATATTTTGGAATCTTGTTTTCCCCTCACTCTCACTTCCTCATATTAGGTTTGTTGATGTAGGTTTAGCACACCATAGCCTAATAGGTCTACACCCTCTCATTTTAGAACCACAAAAGTGCATCAAAGCATGATTTTTAGGTATTCAATTTTATAGATAACCACTTGGTGGAATACTAACTTGATAAATGTATTGAATTGACTCAAGTAATGTATTGGACTATCATAAGGTTATTATAAAGAGGCCTTATTCTGGAGATTAACTAATTAATCTAAAGCCTAAGGAGGGATTTTTCACAATGGAAACTACACTAAAGTGATGAATTTGATCAAGAAATATAAAAAAAGAAGGAAAATTTAGGGAAGGAAATAAGGGTATCGTGTGCCTACAAAAACAAAAATTTTGAAAAAAAATCAATCTGATTAAGTGAATTATGCCATTAAAAGTAATAACTAATCTAATTTGGCTATGACTCAAATCAAATTAAACATATTCAACATTCTAAGGAAGTCAATTACAAGAATCCTATAACATCAACCTGAAGGATATTAATTTATGATAAACTACTCAGTTGCACATTCAATTATAAATTAAGATTATAGTGAAATTTGTACATATAAGATAGTCAAAATATCCATTGGCTCAATATAAATATTACAAATTATAATAACACATTACCTTCACAAATTAATTATCTTAATTGAAATCATCCATGCACAACATAAAACTTGAGAAAGAAAACAAAGAAACATTTGAAACTTTCACAGTAAGTTTTAAAAACTCAACTTCCCTTCTTGATTAGGGAAGCAATAACTATTATTTATTCATACTTTTTGGCACTTATTTTTTCTCAAATTTGAAAAAAAAAAAAATTGAAAATATTTAGATATGTATTCTCCCTATTTGAGGTGAGGAGTTGTAAACTTATTCTTGTAATCACTCATCTCAAAAGAAAGAGTTATGCACACCATGTGTTATGATGTAATATACTTAAATATATATTAATATTATGTAAAAATCATTGTAATAAAATATATGTAACCATTCCAACTATCATTGTGTAACACTCAATAATAATATGAAACCTTGTTATCACCAACATGCCCCATTTTTTCAAAATGGATATCCCCCTTTGTCTAGATACATTCCTTTGAGAAACTGAAGTGCATATTTATTGGGTTTGAATTTAGAGATTTTATTTATATTTGGATTAGAAATTAAGTTTAAAATACAAGATGTGTACAAATTTTATATATTATTTCATAAATTTTGACAATATTTATAAGTATTTTATATGCATTTTGGCATATCTTCAAACAATGTTTCTATGTCTTTCATGAATAGACCCATGCACAATTGACTCAAAAGGATTTAGGCTTATAAAATAAAAAAATTATTTTGGCACTTCATCGATTAAGACTTATGTTTTTTCATTTAAATATCTTTTAACTTAATGTCATTTTACAAAATTTATTTGTCAAAATCTAATTTATATGTTTTTACAATACTTAAGCAAATAGACATAGTCAATTTTCATGAATTACTAGTTGTTAAATTTAGTAATTTGTCACACAGGCTCAAAGGCTTGGTCATAGGATTTTGTACCTCATTTTCACTTTATCACACTTGGTCACAACATTTAAACTTAGTCATAATGATTAAAAACTTTTGAGGATAATAGTAGATTTCATTTTTAGTTGTTAATGGGTAAAAATCAAACCATCAATGCTCAATTAAGGTAGAAATAACTCACCTGTATCTAGATAGATGAAATGAGGGACAACAATTTAACTTATTGATAATGTTATTTCACTAATTTTCAATGTAGAGGCATGTATTTGGTAAGGTGTCGACATGATATGTGCAACACTAATCATTTTTGAGGTTTTAGGTACTAAGAGTTTCATATAGGGAAACACATTTATTGAAATACAAATTAACTCTTGTAGAAATAAAATAGCACAATTGCATGAAAATTAATTGTATGAAGGAAATCCAAAATTATCTTGGAAGCTTTCCACACTTGTTGAATTGGAATTACATAATTAAAGATGCTTTTACAAAAATCTAAAATTAAAATTAAATGGCACATAGTTTAACTATTCTATAGATAGTAAAATATATACACACACAATATGAGACAAAACTAAATTAATGGATGAGACTTTCACCAAGATTTCTCACAAAGGGGACCTCCCTTGGTTGGCCTTACATTCTAATCCTTTCCTTTACGATAACTAGTTTACTTAAGATTAGGTTTATTACATAAATGACTTCATAGTAATGGAAATATTACTATGGAATAATTATAAAAATATCAAAACAATAATTACACTCAAATCTCTAGTCTAGTCTTAATCTCTATTTCATCTCCTTTTTTGCATCCTACCACTTCTCTCTTAAATAGAGAAGGCAGGCCTTTATTCAAATGTTTTCAATATCAATGGTTATAACAAAACATTTAAATCAACATTAGAAATGATAGATAATAGGAAACATAAGAAAATAAAATATTCATCATTGTAACTACTTAGGAAGATTGGTCCAATGAAGGAAGAATAAGGATTAGTAAATTTAAAGTTGACTCCTACTTTCCTTTTAAATGAGGAATTGTCTCACTCCTCAAACTGTGGGAGAGATTCAATCAATTCTACCTATGAACTGTTATAGTTCCAAAAGTACATCTACAGTAATCACTACGAGTGGCTTGTGAACACCTATAGTCATGGCTATAGGTAGTACACAATTTAATCCCTCTAGTTCCTATAGGTGCTTATTTACTCAATGTTGCTTTAGGATCTCAATTTGTCTAGTTAGTAATAGAGCCAAATATAGCAATAATGATAAATGCCACTATTTCATCCATATATAAATAATTATAACACAAAACATCAAATATATATACAACATATTCATCGAGTGCTATTACTGAAAAAAATACTTAGAGGAACAACATTGATATACAAATATACTAGTTGTGAGAGGTCAAAAATGAATTTTTAAGGGTCATTCAAGGTTATTTCTTGGGCTCATCACACCCCAAAACTTAACTAGTTTTTCATCCTCAAGAAATTGAAATTTCATCATGCCTTGGGTACAAAGTTCTTATAAATCAAAGGGTACAAATGAGCCTTCACTCTGCCTCATGCAAAATCCGTTATTTCTTTCTATTTTCTCCCACCTCTTGATTTCAAAGGCTTCATCAATTTTATCTTTCCTCATCTAGTTATGGGATAGGAAATAAGAAAGGAGGGTGAAAAGTTATGGTTATCCAATTAAGTCCTTACCTCCTTGCTACATCAATGTATTTTGTGACCCTATAGACTATTGCTCTGAAATTATACCTTCATAGGTATCATTTACTATGTAATTTAGGAGTGAGTTCATTTCACATTAATATACAAGAATCATAGGTTTCCATACCATCCTTATATAAGACTATCAAGTATTAATTTTTGGCATGTACCTATTCCCTTATAAAATTTATGGCTACGTCCATGTTTGGCATCAATGTTATCAAATCATTTACTATTTTTTCAAGTTTATGAGCCTCTCCTCTTATCATCAATCTAACACTCTTCTCTTTTTCATAATATATTTTTAACACACTACTTCTCTTTTTCATCATTAGAAAGATATGAGGGAAAATATTTATTTATTTTGGTAATCAAGGGTGTCTTACAACTTTTCTAGCATGGTATTATCACCATGTTGGATCCAGTAACCTGACACACACTTCAACGTGCTATCACAAGGTGAGTCAAATAGACTAATCCCTTTGACTTATGCCATTTCCCCACCTGATACTAATAAATACATTCCCAAATAAATAATTGGGTTCCATTCAAGATCAAAAGTGATAGCATAATCATGTTAAAAAATTTCACATAGTTGATTTTGTATCTCAAGGATAATTTTAATATGGAAAGCATACAAAAATTTAGGTACATAAAAATATAGGTACATAAACAAAAATTTAAATCATTATTATTTTATATGGAGAGCATACAACCTTGTGGGTGGCCTATAATCCATCATATACATAGTCAACAAACTTATTTCTTCCACCTTTACCTTGATCTCAATGATCTCTACATCTTTATTTTGTAGTTTTTCCTCTACCTCTTTCAACTTTTTTTTCATGACATATTTCTCTTGCATAAATTTTTTGTGATGAATATACCTTTGGTCTTGTAAGACCTAAATCCTAACATCTCTCCTCATGAATAACACTTCTTAATTGAGTCCAATAGTTTGAATGTAAACTTAAGTCCAATAGTTTGAGTGTAAGTGTAGTCACATAAAATGAAAAAATTGGTAACTTGAGTGTGGCTAATGACACCCAACCCATAGTTCCCTCTTGCTTTCTCTCATGACCCTTTTAGGCACCTTTTTATTGATTCCCAGTCATCTGTAGGCTTTTAAGACCTCATTCTAGCTTAGTCAGGACCCTTTTTCCATGTTTACTCTATCTCCCTAGGTCTTATACCCTTAGGACAATAGAACCCAATTTAGACTATAGCACTAGACCATAGGGTGTCCCCTTTTTGACACTATTATCCAAGTCTATTTCTAGCCCCAACGGTCAAATTATTTTGGTTCCCCATCCTTCATTATGTCAACCTAACGTGAGCACATTTAACCCATGACCAATAGACCCCTATAAAATCATATTCAAAGATAATTTGGAAAGGGTTGGCAAATATCACTAAGCAAGCAAGAATAAAAGCAAGACTATTCAAATAATCTTCCCCATTCTCTGTATACACCTAGAAAATATACTTACAAGCTCATTCAAATCCTTACACCAACCCCTAGCCACCTCAATCATATCTAATTTTAGTATTTATTACATTCTCATATCATAGTTGAACTAAACACTTTCAAAGGAATGACTACATATGGCTTGATCCCTCTTCAGAGTATTGGTATGTAGGCAGTGTGCCCACACATGGGGTATGAAGCACATCTAGTGCATCTCACATAAACTAACCCCTCTCTTTTCTCAAAGTCCTATTAAAGTTTATTGGAGACTTAGGATCAAATATAAATAAGCTCTAAAAGGATATCCATTAATAATTAAGCTTTTAAATTTCACAAGTAGGGTCATATGGGAGTGGAAGATAGAACTTAGAAAGCTTAGACCTCTATGACTAGTTTAGATAATAATATTAGGAATAGGACTATAGCATTAGACCTCAAAGTTTCATGTTTTTAGCACTCCTATCCTTTCATTAAATGAAATCTAGATCTAGGTTCTTGATACTATCCCAATCCCGTATAGTCAATATCAACCTTTGTCTCAATTGGATCAACATAGTTATAAGCTAAGTTA
The DNA here is from genome assembly GCA_037957365.1 of Torreya grandis. Lineage (NCBI taxonomy): Eukaryota > Viridiplantae > Streptophyta > Pinopsida > Cupressales > Taxaceae > Torreya > Torreya grandis. Next base: position 1,186,066 of record JARHVA010001585.1, on the reverse strand, counting down.
TATTTCTCTCTATTCACTTGCTCTTTTTAGAAAGTATAAATAAAAATAAAAATTAACAATTAGTAGGTTACTTATGGCATAATTATTAACTAATTTTCTTTACTGATTTTTAACTAAATCAGAATAAAAACCCCAATTATTCCCAAAAAGGTTAAATCATTTGGTGAACCCGACTTACTTCATTTGCGCATCCCTAAAAACCCTAGGGTAAATTTCCTACTAATTTTTCATATATTTTTTTTTGTTTTTTACTTGTATAATAAAATCATAAATTAACATTAAATTTTAAAAAAATTGTAGTAATTTTAAAATATTTTTCTTTCAAACCCTAGTTGCCCATACTAGGTCCCATTATTTTTCACAGTAATTTGCAATAATTTTTTAAATTTTTACTAGAATATTTAAATCAAACAATCCATTAAAATTTCAAAAATAAATAGTAATTATCAAAAGCATTTATTTTTCAAAACCCTAGTTGCATCTACTAGGTCCCATTAAATCACTAATTTTCCAATAAATTTCTAATTTTTTACCTGCATATCTCACTTAGAATTTCACTTTTAATTTCAAATTTTTATAGTAATTTGTCAAAATATAATTTTTTCAAAACCTAGTTGCCTATAATAGGTCCCATTACTTCTTGAGGTATCACCTCACATTCTAAAAATCAAATTTCAAAAATGGGTTTCACTTATTTACAATTATTTCTTGCATCTCTTGAACAAAATAAGGAGACCATCATTGGTCCTATCATGTACATGAATGATGAAGTATACCACATGTTAGTAAAAAGATTCAATCTTTGCATCTCATTCTTAATTTTAATAATAAGGGATGATATTACAAAAAAAATTGCTCAAATTGTATAAGATTTCAATATTTGTTTTGCAAGCCTTTCTCTCTCATGTGGAATAATGTCCAACTCTATTTTGCTCAACATGTTAGAAATATTATGTCACAAGTCAAATCTATTTATGCATTCAAGCATAATTTCATGCCCTCTACCCTTTTCTCTCTATCTCTCATATGTAAAAAATTTCAATTTTATCTTGATACACATATTAGACATATCATAGCACATGTCAAAATTCTTTATATATCAATGCATAGTTCCATGCTGTCTAATCCTTATTTTCTATCTCTCATGTGGCCTGTTCTATATAATCATAGTATTATACAACTTATAACTCCACTTACATTCATTTTATCCCATATACATGGTTTCTACCAAGATGTATATGCCTTCTTGGTTACTCTTGTTTCAATGTCATATTTCATGCAGAGGAAAGAAATCCCTTCTCCTCCTCTCCCTCAAGAGGGTGATAGCTACTTTTCCTCTAACCAGGTCCATGTTATCACCCCTTAAAAAGGTGAGGAAACCTATACTATTATTTCTAATGCATATGTTTAGCCTATAGCTTCTTCAAACTATATTCAACATATGCGCTTACATGTTTAATCGAAAGAAACTAGGGTTTGCACTTGTGAGACTCTAAGGGATCAAATCACCAGTATGAGAAAGTTAATGTCAAATTTACCAATGCATAATCAAATATTACATGAAAATATCACAACATTGGAAAATCATATCATAATTCAAAATCCTCAAAGGTACCCTAGTGCCAATCATGTCTATATACCTTCACCTAGTCAATTGGTTGCAAGCAATGTTACATATCAAAATAAGAAATCACAACAAATTAACTCTATAACTAGTGATTCAAAAATCATTCAAAGATAAAATAAGCATTTAATTGAGGTACTAAGGGAAATTATTAAATGTAAGTTGATCAAACTACCTCTTCTACATCTAGTGAGAAGATCCAGCTATTATTGTGTATAACATAGAATGCATGGGCATCACATAGATTCATGTTTGACATTGAATAAATATATAAAAATACTAATTACTAATGAGGACCCTATACAATATAAATCAGTCAAGTAATCCATAGTGACATAGGAACATATTCACAAAGGGTCAAAAATAGTACAAAATTGGTTACCAAAGCATAACTCAGAACAACAAAAGGATCAAAAAGCAAAATCAAAGCAATAAATAGTACCACAAGCACATGTAAAGCATGAAAAAGATGCAAATATATCTCTCCAAAATGAGGCTCAAATTTTAAATCAATATGGGTTTGATCAAAAATATCTACAATAGTTTGACTATCAAGGTCAAGGGTTGGGCAAGCAGGCTCAAGGCATCACTACTCCTATTCTAGCAGTTGATAATGTTTGTCACCAAGATTTGAGATTTATTGAAGATCCTAAAGAAAATCATTCACATACATAATCTATCAAAGGAAAATATCTAGATACAATAAAATTCAACACCATCATTCTAACAGTTAAAAATCAAAATCATAATAATGAGTAGAACAATATAGGTTATTATGATATCCAAGATACCGATAATGAATCCAAATATGTAGAGTCATATTCATAGCCATTCCCTCATGATTCAAAATCATGCATGATTCCTTTTTTTGATATAGGACACCATGATAGGGAGTTTCCCATGAGACTCAAATGTTAGTATCATCTCTTCTCGGCTTTCCTTGTACATAGTCTCCTTATGATTGATTTTATATAGCTTCTTTTCAAATTTTTGTACATAGTCTTCATGTGATTGATTTTACATAGCTAAAATAATTCAAAATTTAAAAACAATAAAAAATTTCAAAATATATAAACATTCAAATAACTCAAAAACACCAAAAACATTTTGATTATATGCATTATCCGTACTTTACATTTTTACTACTATGCTAGACTTACATTTGTTGTTCTATGCTATTGTTTATCAATTTATCTACATTACCATGCTTCACATAATCTTCCTTGAGTGTGTATAGGGACATATAGATCCTTGATTGTTTCACTCTACCCATTAAGGGGGCATACTAATTCTACATTTGAGACATACATCGATATATTTACCCACCAGGGGCATCCTCTACATGACTACACCATCCAAGTTATGTCATTACTACACCACACACTCTAGTTATCATGTTGATGTACATTATTTACTATTTTACATATATTACTCTATCTACACTCACTAGTATATATCACTTGTGTATTTCTTATAATATACCTGGTCTTATACTAACATGTCTTGCACACCTTTACATTCTTGCTTTGATTAGTTAGATTGTGATTGTATTTCCATTTTTCACATGATTTATTTTCTTGCTTAACATTATCTTGATGTGATTGCATTTTCCTATTCCTATTGTCTCTTGTATGTGCCTTAGGACATTTACTAATGCCCTTTTCTTTTATTCATGTGTGTACCTTTAGACATTCGCCAATGTCCCTTGTCTATAATCTTCTATGTGATTGTGGATTTCATGCCAACCATTACTTGTTTCAATTGTCTATGTATGTGGGAATTTGAACATGCCTTGTATGCTTTCTTTATACTTTGAGTGACATGTGCCCATGTCTCTTATTTTCTTGGCCCCTTGGCCATTTTTGTATGTTTCTTGCTTCTTGCCTTGTGTGTTTGTTGCTTGATTTCTTTTTTATTGTTTCAATGCCATAATCCCAATCATGCATTCCCTTACTTTCTTGGATGTCATGATAGACATCATGCTCCATTCTTCCATAATAACTAACTAACCAAACTTCTAGTCCTAATTTAGTTTATTGCACATGATATTAAATTATTATATCTATCTAGGCATACCCATGTTGGTCTAGCAATCTCTCTATACAAACCATGTTATATCTAGAGATATATTGTCAATCATCATTTCTATATCATATATCTTTGTAGCATAACACACTTGCAAGGCTCTTTCTTTTTAGGGTAGTCATTGCAGGGTCTTTATTCCTACCCTCAAAAAAGGGGGAAATAAATAGGGGTTTTTTCATAAAGATCATAACTCCTTACAGTCAAACAATCTATCTTTTAGACCAACCAAAATGGTAACTAGACATCAAACCAGACTTTATAGAAGTAGGTAAAATGGTAGGTTTAACTACATTTTTACATAGCTAGACCAATTTATAATTAGTAGTTTTTAGTAAACTTTTGTTTAAATAATATAGATATAGGGGGCATCATGCACAACATAATGGATTTCACTTCCAGTTTCATATACAACAATTGGTATAAATTCCAAATAAGAATCCATGTTTCAGATACCAGTGATTGGGGGCAATGTGTGTGGCACATTTATTTTCTTTTATTTTTGAGTTTAGCATTACCCAAGCATTCTCAATAGTTGCATGCCGTATTACATATGTAGGTGGTTGGAATCATTTTAGTTTAGCTTTCATATAAACCTAATCTCCACATTCTTGAGTTCTTGAGTTCTCGAGTGGCTTCCACATAAGCCTAGTTTCTAGTTTCAGAGTGGCTTTCATACAAGCCTAATCTCCACCTTTTAGAGTGGCTAAGAGTGGCCTAATTTCTATCATACATTAATCTATCCATGCCAACATTATTAGATTATAGAGAATTCATAGGCTTCATGAGCCATATCATATGACATACATTCCATGTCAGTATCATTTCATAGCTTCACTTCATGGGGCAATGATGGAGTCAAAGGACTAGATATCCTTTGTATTATTTATCCACATATTCAAAGGGATCTGACACACAATCTAGACATCAATCAACACATGCATGATCACCTAGATTCACTTAGTGGGTGATGATGGAGCCAAAGGGATAGCCTTTGAATTCTTGAGCCACTCTCAGGGAATTGAGCACTCAGCTCTATTCATGATATTACTCTTGGTAAAATACCTTCCAGCATTACTAAACATAATCCAACATCACTCAGCATCAAAATAGCTTTTGTATTGGTTCACGTACCTAATGAGGTGTATTTGTTCCTTTCTCTTCCTCTCTCTCTTACCCAATTTTGTATGCTATTCTTTTAGATATAATATATCTAGTAAGAAGTAATCCACTCTTTGTGTTTCTTACAGATTCATAATTCACAACATGTTTTCTCTATGCACACCCAGCATCATAATAGATTCATGAGCTTTACCCTTATAGGTAAGTTTAGGTATGATTTCTATTTTTCCTTTATCCTAGTATTTCAATTTGTTGCATCACTAGAATAAAGGGGGGGAATGTAGTCATATAAAATGCAAAAAATGATAACTTGAGTGTGGCTAATGACACAACTTATATTTCCCTCTTACTTGCTCTCATGACCCTTATAGGCACTTTTTTGCTAATTCCCAATCATTTTTAGGCTTTCAAGACCTAATTCTAGCTTATTTGGTACCCTTTTCCCATGTTTATTCCATCCCCCAGGTCTCGTACACTCAGGATAATAGCACCCAAATTGGACTATAGCATTGGACCCTAGGGTGTCCCCTTTTCATTGATGTTGTCCAAGTCCATTTCTAGCCCCGATAGTCAAATTATTTTGGTTCCCCATCCTTCATTATGTCGACCTAACATGAGTACATTTAATCCATAACCAATAGATCCCTATAAAATCCCATTCAAAGATCATTTGGAAAGGATTGGAAAATATCACTAAGCAAGCAAGAATACAACCAAACTATTCAATAAATCTTCCCTATTCTCTGCATACAACCAACCAATACACTTACAAGCTCATTCAAATCCTTACACTAGCCACTAACCACCTCAAGCATATCTAGTTTTTATATTTATTTCATTCTCATATCATAATTGCACTAAGCACTTTCAAAGGGAAAACTACATATGGCTTGATCCCTCTTCAAATTATTGGTATGTAGGCATATACCCATACATAGCGTGTGAATCACATCTAGTGCATCTTACACACGTTAACCCCTATATTTTCTCAAAGTCCTATTCAAGATTATTGGAGACTTAGGATAAAATATAAATCAGCTCTACAAGGAGCTCCATTAAAATTTAAGCTTCAAAATTTCATAGGTAGGGTCATAAAGGAGTGGCAGATAAAACCCAAAAAGCTCAGACCTTTGTGACCAATTTAGACAATAGTGATAAAAACAAGACTATAACATCAGACCCTAAAGTGTCCTATTTTTTATGCTCCTTTCCTTTCACTAATTGAAAGCTAGATCTAGGTTCTTGATACTATCCCGATCCTACACAGTCAATATCAGCCTTCATCTCAGTCGGATCAGCATAGTTATAAGCTAAGTTATATTTCTCTCTATTCACTTGTTATTTTTAGAAAATATAAACAACAATCAAAATTAACAAATTATTAGGTTAATTATGGCATAATAATTGACTGCTTTACTTTACTCAAACTTTTAACTAAATGGAAATAAAAATCCCAATTATTACCAAAAAGGTTAAATCAATAAGTAGTCTAAGTAAAAACCTCAAGGTATCTTTCAAGCCCTAAGTTAATGGTTTGTGGGGTTAAATACACTATAAATTATATTATTTTAGATGTATTAATACCAATATTTGAAAATTATTTATCGATTATAGAGCCATAGGCTCTCATGCCAATATCAAAAATAACAAAATAGGGTCTTTAGTGTTTATAGTAGCTATTATATTTTGTTGTGTTATTATAGGAGCTTGTTTTGATATGGGTGGCATAGTTGTTATGGTTCCTCTGTATTTCCATATTCTTAATCTTCCCTAGCCAACCCACTTTTTTTATTTTCTAATTCCTTGATTCTTTCCCTAAAAAACTCAATTTCCCTTTGGGTAGCCAATAAATCCTTATTCTCTTCTCCCTCATTTAATGGAGCAAGAGGTCCTAAATATAGATCTACTGCCCTTTCTTCCTCAACATTTTGTTTTTATTATATTTTTTACTATGCATCTAAGTTTATCTACACTATTTCCTTTGTTGTTTCTTTAGTCATAGTGCCCTATTTCTCCATTTCTCCAAAAGCCCCAAATCCTAAGCTACTTGAGGTGGGATCCTCTTCTTCTCTACTACTAGTGGGTTTAATGTCCACATCTCTAGTATCATCTTCCTTATATGGTTCCCCACTTTCAATTTGGATAATTCTAGAGTACATGAGGGCATTTTATCTTTCTACCTTGCCTCTAATTTATTGGGACTATTTCTTAGTGCCACTAGATGGATATAATTTATGCTTCTTCCTAGGCCTTGAGGATGAAGGTATATCCTCTACCTTCCTCTTAGGGATTGGATACACCTCCTTCTCATTTTAATCTAAGTATGAATGGGCTAAGATTAATCTTATTCTTATCCTCCACCTAGCATTTTCTTTAGCTAACAATTTCACCCTTGGCTCCTTTGGTGGTAGTTGTCTCATTGTTAAGGATTCCTCCCATGATAAGTTAGGTCTTTGACGCCTCAAATAATTTTGAGCATTGAGATGGATTAGATAGTGGTGATATATAGCCTTCAATATTTCTCTTTTATACTTAACCTTTATTCTTATTAGAATATTGAGGAAGAAATTGGGTACATTAACATGTTTGTTATGTCTTAAGTGACTAAGAAGTTTAAAGTGAATTATATATAATAGGTAATGCCTACCTTCACAAGTGAGATACTTGATGAATGAAAATATAAACCTCAACCCATATTAGAGGTATTGATGTTCAAATTATTCCCTGTGTATATAAATATAATTGTTCATCGATAATGCAAAATCCATGTGTCATGCCAATAAGGTTTGGCCTTTTCTATCTTTATCCTATCATGGGGAAGCCAGTTAATTATTCCAATAGATCTTATGTGATTAAAATACTTATATATTTAATAGTGACCACATCATTGGAAAATTTCTCTATAAAATCCTTTACTAATTGTTTGTCAAACCCCACGAGTCTCTCAAAATAATTAATCCACCCTGCATTTTTGAATATAGTCACTAAAGTTGGCTTTCTCATCAACACTGTATGGTTTGTTGGCTCCCTCTGTATCATATCTCCACCCATATTTTTTGTCTTTTTTCACCTGTAGTAATGAAGAAAGTTGTAGGTCATAAATTTTCCAAAATGAGAAGGCTACTAACTTAATAGTATGAGGTAAGACCAATGATTATATATTCCAAAAATAATGGGATGTTTGTTGGCAGTTTATCTCCATCACATCATTATATCGTATCCCCAAATGTATTATCTTGTCGTGTCCTATTAAAAATATGTCTTCAACATTAATGACATCACATTTCTACCCCAACTATAAAATCACTTGTACTTAAGATATCTTTTGAAAATGACAAGTATCCATAAATAAGTCCATAACACAAGTAGGACTACTTAGGAAATTTTTTTATTACATGTTTATAGTGGAACGGACGTATGATAGGATTTTTTTCAAAAATGGGTAGGGTTTTTCCATGGGTGAGGGATTTCCATGTAGGTTAAGGAAATATAACAAATAAAAATGATGATATTATTTAATGTTAGCATTGAAATAAAATTACCTACAAAAAAAATTGCTATCCTATTACTATATAGTTTACTAATCAAATCAAACATCTGCAAGCAGATTTATTAGTTTTGTGTTGAGGTCCTAGTCAAAATATACAACTTATAAATATTCATGGAGGATGGTGTAAGAATTGAAGAAGACTTGTTTATGTTGAAATCATCTTCAATAAGATCAAGAACTGAGTGCAGTGATTTCAATGGTGAATGTGTTGTAATTTTGATGAAAATGATCAACAAAAATGGATTCCAACTTCCTACAATAACTCATTTTTATTGCCTTGATAAATTTTTATAGCTTATTGTAGTAGATAGATAGAAAGCATACATATATGACAAAAAGGTAGTAAGAACTAGTTTATGTGTATTATAAACTATTTATTGGGGAGTAACCCTCTACTTGGTGATAATCTCTAAGAATAGTGCTACTTCTGCTTGGTATTCTAAAAAATACAAGTATATAACTTAATATAACCCTGAAGTGGACAAGTGTCTTTATTGCATTCAATTGATGACTCAACTTATGTACTCAGTATTTTTTAGGCTAGCTAGCAATATATTATTTACAATATGTAAGAGCTTTAGAAGTCCTAAGTTATTATAGATTAGGTCTACAACAACTTTTGGTACACATGCAATAACTTCCATATAACCTATTGAAACTATCATACAAGTTATAGTAACATAATATGTAGAAACTATAGACAACATGTACCAACTACATGAGTGTTGTAATAATCTATGAGTGACCGAAGAAATAAGCAACAATTTATTTATTTATTCCTTCTTAGTAACTAGGGAATGTTGAGTATGATGCCAATATAGACACTTGATTTCTATTTTTAGAATTAATATATTTTGGTTTTTTAGATTTTTTATAATGTTATTTAATTTATTTATGATCTTAGTTGTTTGGTCACTTTTTGACATTTTCTAATGATTTCCTTAAAAAATGGCTGAAACTACCAGTTAACTTCAATTCATTATTTGAGTACTCGAATGAGTTCCCAAATGGTGGGGCATACTTTTAATGTTATTTAAGTGAAATTAAAGTGTATTTAAATCAATTTATATTTTTTAAGGAATTTGGGATGCCACTTTTTTATAATTATATCTTGTGATAGATAATTGATAGTGGTTTCTTGCATGATGACCAAAAATTTATCAGTTAGTGTTAGTGGTACTCTTAGTTATTTATTAAATTTATCCTTAGTTAATTTAAGTTGTCTTAGAGTATAATATTAAAATTATAATTATAGATTAAAAAAATTTAAATTGAATTTATTTATTTAGTTTTTCCTTTATACTTTTCTTGAAATAACTTGTCATGCAAGTTATCTTGTAAAAGGCTTATTTTTTAAGCCTTATTTATTTAAAAAAGTTGAACACAATATAAGTATGGGGAATTAATTATAATTAAGAATTTTTTTGTATGTTTTATCTCTAATATTATTGTAGGTAAACATTAAATTATACTATCAAACATATCTTTTCAAATTTGAAGCTATTTAGTACATTTTTTGATCAATAATTTCACTCATAACACAGTTAGTTTGGCAGTTAGTAATTTTGGGATAGTTTTTTTTATACATAGGTTCAATTTTAAATTGAAAAACATGATTTTAACTTCACCGATTTATTAAAAACCTTAATTTGGTATCATTTCCATGTTTAAAAAAAAATCAAAGTGTTTTTCAGGCCATTTTTAGAAGATACAATGGCTTCAGTGAATTTTGCTTCTATAAATATTCATTTTTCAAAGGTGATAAATTTGAGTATTGGAGAGATCAATTGAAGAGAATTATTGTGTTGAAATTAGTTTGGGAGAATGTTCTCTATGGGTACACAACACCTCAATTTTGAAACGCTTTGACATAAGATCAAAAAATAACAAAAAATGATAAAGAAAAAGGAGATGCACAAGATTTATTCTATATTCAGAGTGTTATAGACCCAAGCATTTATCCAATATTTTAAGATGAAATAATACCCATGAAGCATGGAATATGTTGGAGACTTCATATCAATGCTCTATTAAGGTAAACAAAGTAAAATTCCAAACTTTAAAAATTAATTTTAAGAATATGAGAATATAATATTCTAAAGGAGTTAGAAATTATTGCATAAGAGTAAATGATTTAATACATAGAATGAGGGTTTATGGAGAAACTACACAAGATATTTTTATAGTAATAAATGCTTTGAGATCTAATCCAAAGATGGTTATATATTATGATCACTCTTTAAGAGTGTGAAGACATGGTCACTATAGTTTTTGATGAGTTAGTGGGTTCTCTCTTGTCTCATGAGGATAAGATGAGATTATATATAGGAGATCTAGAACATGGTCTAAAGAATCACTTGAAACCAAGGCAAGGGGTTCAATGACCAATGAGAAAAATAAAAATAAGAATACATGGAGTTTTAAAAACTTAAATTCAAAGGGAAATTTTGAATCAAACTTTATAGGTAATGTCAATAAATACTTTACCTATCATTGTAAAAAACTAGGACACATGATAAAAGATTATAAGATACTAGCAGCTAATAATGAATCTAATAAAGAAAGGGAAGAGTAGGATTTTCAAGCTGAACAAAGTGAGTTTAAATAGGGCTTAAATTATTGTCTCATATTTCTTATAGGAATAGATGAACAAAATAATTTGATGTATCTTAATTCAAGTTGCTCAAATCAAGTGTAAGAACCCCTTCTGGATTTTATCCAAAAAAATCACAAACTCTTGGATTTTATGGTGCAAACATTTCGTCAAACACCTTTAATTTTTGTCTAATAACTAAATTTTCTAAGTGATTTTGGTGTAGTTAATTTGTTAAGAGGTTTAGACAATGCTTCATACATAATATATATCACCAAATCCAAATATAATGAAATGAAATTATGTCAAATAGTTTAGCAGCCTTGTCTTATAGAAGGAAAATGAATACATTCATACCAAGATTGTTGTTATAAATTAGAAATCATAGAAATAATAATATATTCAATATATTCCACATACATACCAAAAAATGAATGTCAAATCATAGCATGTTTCTCCTTTGTCAAGAAAGATGCCTAACTCCTATCCACATCCAAAGCTTACGTAAGCTCATACAAGAAGTTGTGACCCAACAAGGATCAATATAGGGTAAAAGGCTGATATTATTTGTCACACACCAATAATTCTTCCCTCCATTATATACTTTTACACGCTTGATGACATTTGATATGAGTTATTATGGTATTATGAGAAGTTTTGCTTGTTATGAGATAAGTTGTAGCCTTTTAGGAATAGCTACAACTATTCAATCTTAAGATTTAACATTTCCTCACATTCACCATAATAAACAAGTGATTTAATATTATAAGGGTTTTTAAACCCTCCAAAGCATGAACAATATACAATTCTCCAATCTATGTAAATTCTCCAATGATATCTTATAAATTTATATTTACTTTCAAATCAATAAATTTGTCAAATAAATTCCCTCAAAGCAAATACAAAACCATTTGTAAATGATTTATCTTTATGCACACCAAAAATCTAAACTCTACAACAATCTTCACACAAATTTGAGAATATCTTTGTAAACCCAAACCTACAAATTAAAACCAAATACCTAAAATTCCATAAAAAAATAACCAATATTGTAGAATCAAAATGGCACATTCATTTAACATAAAGATAATATCTATATGAAATTGCTTTAATCTTCTGCATTCAACACAAGTGTGATTTTTGTTTGAAATCACCACAACCAGCTAGGGTGGATCTTTCACCATCAAAACTAGTGATTTCTAGAGGGTTTCCATCCTCAATAAATTAATTGAAGAACAAAGGTTCCTTCTCATAGAAACAATCATCTGAAAATAATATTCAAGCATATCCTTCAAAATGATCTCAACTCCTCTTTTTAACGACACTTTTAGGGTGACAAGAGGAAATAAAATAATAATTTCACTTTGCTTTTAATTTCTTTGTCAAATAAAAATATTTGTTTTAATTGCTCACTTTATGTCTCCCTTACCTAGCATCTAATTTCATGTGAGCATCAAATAATATTTTCTCTCACCTTTCCAATAAGCTACTACACTTAAGTTATCTTTTTGATATTCCCAAATTTAGATAACTTAAGCAAATACTTAATTAAATGACTTAAATAATTCACCTAATTTATGAAAAAATCCCAAAATAATACAAATTGCAAATTTGACCATACCAACATGATATTGAAGGTTTATGATGATGATTGATGCCAATTGGGTGACTTAATATGAATAGACATTCTCTTTAAGAAGTTTGGAGAACACCCCAAGAGTCTGAAAGCACTTTTGAAAGTGTCATAGTGATCCTTAACGCCAATTGAGCTCAATGCCACAAATAGAAACACAAAAATATTGAATCTACATCCTCTAATAAGTTTATAGTTCTCCCCAACACACTTTTAAGCTTATGGGAAAACTTGAAAACTAGACAAAATCTCATGAAACAATATTACATAAAAAATTGAGACATTGCATCAAGTGACAAGTCACCAAGATGATTTTAGCAAGTTAGATGATTCCTTCAAAATCCAAGTGCAATTAGGAGATTTAAAGTCCATCTAAGTTGAAGGAAATTATAACTTGAAAATCATCACAAGTAAAATTAAGGATGATATAATTGATCCTAAGAGTGTTGATCATAATTTCACAGGATATAGTGATGAAATCAAAGCATACAAGGTTTATAATCCTATTAGTAAATCCATAATTATTTCTAGGGATTTAATATTTTTTTAAATGATGTGTATGTTTAATATGATTATGTATCTATATACTTCATAGTTTAAGGGGTTAGCCTTTTGAAGTTGATTTTTAGGGCTTATAAAATCCTACACGTGTTTCTAGTTCATAGAGAAATAATAGTATCTCTTTACAAGAGACTAGTTATCCATCTACATCAACACCAAACAAAAATAAGTGTTTTTTTATTCTTTATATAGTAAATCAAATGTTGGATTATAATTATGATAGAAGTATCAAAAGGCTAAAACATAAGGAAGTAACTTATTTGATGATGTTTATTATTGACCAAATTTGACCCTATAGGTCAAATTACGACCCCTATAAGAAAAAATTTGAAATTTAGATGTTTTATGGGTATAATATTTGTCATAGGGTATTTTATAGTCTATTTTATGTAATTTAATTCCTTTTTAGTCTTATTCATGGTTTGATTAGTTTATATGTCACTTTGATTCACTTAGTAGGCATTTAGGGGTCATAAATACAAGTGTCATGGATTTAAAGGTGTCCAAGTATTGAAATTTACTTTAAAACATCCAAAAAGTTATATTCCCTATCAATAATGTCAGTCCCATCTGAATCTTGGAAAATATTGAACCCAATTGAAAAAGAGGAGTTTGGCACTTGTACAACCAATGAGGGAAGGTGACATATGGGAGAAGGTCATGTAATGTATCTTCATCTTCCTCATACCCATTTCAGCACTTTACATGCTTTATAAGTGCTAAAAAAGGTCCAAAACCATTCTAATCCTTCTTCACCCTTCTAGACATATAGAACTAGTTAGCAGGTTTGTGCTTAGTATAGCCAATTGGAGGACTTTCAGGTCAAATGCCTTTAGGAGGTGTAATTACACTTAGAGAGATTTATTTCAAAAATAATATTTTGAATATTTTTCAACCATTCTTTATGAATCATCTCTAACAAGTTGACTGTGTTTTTCTACTCATTGTTTCCTGCACCCTATAGGTTTTTCTCTAGTTTGGACAAGTTAATACAATATAGTTGGTGATGTTGTTTCTAGATGATTTTGGATCTATCATAAAATTATTTCCATATTTTTTTAGTGTTTCATGGTGTTTTGATATGAAAATCATCTCATGTTACAATAAAGTACCACTATATGAGGTTTTGGTCAAGTTTCCTTATTTGTAGAATGCTTGGTTATCTATAAGGGATTCATATGAATAAGATATGGTGTTTTCCATGTTTAAATTACATTATGATTACCTCCCTTCCATTTTTGGTCTCATAAATCCAAGCTTTGATCAAACATTTAGTCCATTGTCATACTCAGTTAGCTCTTTACCTAGTTTCACTTGAAGCCATGTTGAATCATGTGTATGGAGCCTATATAGCATATTCACAAAGGTGTGATCAAGGTTAAAAATCATTTTTATATCTTTTATAAAAATTAATTAATTATTTTAACATTAAAATGGTTAAAATAATATTGTAGCAGTCATGTACAATACTCTCACATAGTCTCCTGCCATTAGCATGCACCTACAAGTGTCATGGAGAGAGCATCACATTGAAATCAAGCTATTTTGACTTGTTATAAATATTCAAAAGTTGAATGGGATTCATGTTAAAATTTTAAGGAGGTAAAATGGTTGTTAAAGTCTCACATAACATGTGTATGATTCATGTTTCTACCCACTATCCTCTCTACAACTCCATTAACACCTACAGGAGGGTAAGAATACTAAAATGGAGTTTTAGACCTTACCTCAGGTCTTTGATGATGAAATGTTTGTGTTTTAAATATTTTACAAGGTATAAGAACCCATTAAAGGTTAAAAATAATATAATTGTCCACACTTGCATATACTACCTGTACACATGATAGTGTCCACCTATAGGTGGTGTTGATAGAGAGTTAAAGAGCCATATAGAAAGGTTAAATCATGAGATTGAATCCTTCTTGATATCCTAATGTGTTTTAGATAGCATGTCAAACTTATTTGGATGGCTAGATTGGTAGGAAATATGGGATATCACCTTATAATAGGAAATGATTGTATTCAAGGACTTTTCCCCTAAAATAGGAAAATACAGCACCCCACCATCTGGTTAATAGCATATAATAGGGTTACAAGGATTTTTGATGCATCTAGATGATTATGTATTATAGTATAAAAATAGTATAATGACTCTAAAATATTTTTATGATAGATGATCAATGTAAATTGGCTTTTGGGAGACCCAAAGTTGTGTTTTTATACACTAAACACAATCAGTATCACCTACAGGTTTGAACCTCAAAAAGACCCTTCATCTAAGGTTGCATTTCTAAAACATGATTCCATGATCAAATGCTTCTATTCTATTAAATTAGTATTAATGATCTAAAATATCATCAAAATAGGGTGACATTCTATGTTTTGGGATCCCGTGCACACCTACAGGTGCCTCTTCCCTGAGATGTTGATATACATTGCTACTAATCCATAGTATGAGCTTGGCAATGGAAACAAATTTGCATTTTGAGTAATATTATGAAGTTGATAGGCCATTTTATTCCAAGAAACATAAAATTTTAGTTGTGAAACTATGTATTTTGACTTAGTAAGTACATCTACATGCATATCTTGGTCTAAAACGACCACCTACAGTTGGTTGCAAAGTCTCACAATCCATATTGTGATCTTAAGTATGGAGACCTAAAAAAATAGGGATAATTTTTATATCACATTGTTTCATAATACCTCATATGGTCCCTATGGATAAAATTATATAGGTTTCAAGGATAAAGTCACCTACAGGATCCTATTTGTCCCAACATAGTTGATTGTGTTTGACTGGGATAGACAGTGAGAAAGTTTAGGGATTATAAGTGTGGGAAGTGTATAAGGATGAGAAAAATAGGTTTAAACCAATGTAAAATTATATTATGAGATTATAAATATGCCTCTATACACTAAATTTAATCTTGAATCATGTAGGACCACCTATAGGAAAGAGGAATATAGTCATAGTCATATGACCCTAGTCTAGGCCAATCAAGGTAGGGTGTAAACAAAAAAATGTTTGAAAGGAGAATAATGATAAATGTGTTTTAATTACATATAAAATGATTTATTCCATAAAAATTTATCCTCATAATATGGTAAAAAATGGAATAAGTTCTCTAATCAAGTAATATATAGTTTATACCCCAAACCCTACATACAGGTTGCCTATTCACAATCTGTCTTGGGTTTTTCAAAAGTTGGAGTGTAAAATGATATGACAAAAGGTTTAAATTTCATATATAAATTCTATAAAACTTTTATAAATCCCTCCACCATTTGGTTTTTTTTTTTAAACAAGGGAAGTGCCCTCTATTTTGTCTCAAACAAAGGGCACTCCCTTGTGCATAAAACCTATATTTTTGGAGAAGAATGGTGAAAAGGGTGGAGCAAAATCTATAAGGATATTTCAAGAATGTATGTGAAGTTTAAAAATACCTAAAACAAAATTATTAATCAATAACATAAGGGATAATCTCAATAAATTTTCATAGACCACAAGGGTTACAATTAGATCTGTCAAGCATCATTAAGCCTAGAGTCCAAATGAAAGGTCAATTAAACTTAGAATCTTAGAAGATAACTCCAATGTATTAGATGATTTTTATTAGGTAATTTAATATTATTATAATTTTATACCTTGCATATAAGCCACAACGAGAGCCACTTTGGCTCAAAGAGCTCGATAGGGCAACTTTGAGTGTTCACATCTTCACTAAAGCTTTGCATGGAGACTATAGGGTGTTAGGATCTTACAGATACAATTGATTACTTTTGTGTAAGCAACTAAACATGAAATTAAAATAGAATAATAAGTACCTAGAAATTAGAATTAGCAAAGAATAAGATATACAAGAAACAATGAAAACTTGTATTAAACTCTTCCAGAAGGAAATACAATTGAAGAAATCTCTCTTTCTTCCACACCTCTCAGATGTACAGATCTCTTTCCCTCAAGAGTTCTCTTTCAAAATTCAGCTACTTGAATTGATTCACCCTTTTTCCTCATACACAAGCTATGAAGATCTATCCTTATTATATAGAATTAGGGATCATGAGCTATGCATTCTCCACCGTTAGATACACCTCTTAATCAAAGGTTCAAATCAGTCCTACCAAAAATAGAAATGCAGACTCAACACTAACAGATAAACTTATCATGCAAACAATCTATTCATCCATGAAAATAGACTTATGGAACACACAGGTGACCAACATCAGTCCCTATCTGCCTACATATGACCGATGTCGGCCGATCCATTACCAACATCGGTAGCCTATGGTTGATCCCTGACCGATGTCGGTCGATCCTGACCGATGTCAGTCAATCTTGACCAATGTTGGCGATTGTGTAATTATAGCAACCTTGCATTTGCTCATTTGGTGAAGCTTTTAGCTCCACAACTCAATAATCTCCCACTTGGATATAAACAACTGCACCTGTACTTATACAGCAACATCTTCTAGCTTGTTTCTCCATCTTTAAGCTCAATATTGAAGACCAACAAAAGTTGAATGAAGATTCAACTTCTCCTTTATTACCAACTTTATTAACATATCAACCAGGTTCTTATTTGTATGTATCTTTTTTAGCTTCAACTCACCATCCTCCAATACCTATCTAATGAAATGGTACCTAAGTTGTATATGTTTGGTTCTTGAATGAAAGACTAAATTCTTTGCCAAATGAATTGCACTTTGACTATCACTGTACAATCTACAACTCTCTTTCCCCTTTCCCAACTCTTCCATGAACTGAGTCATCCAAATCATTTCCTTGCTAGCCTCTGTGACTACAATGTACTCTGCCTCTATAGTAGACAAGGCAACAACCTTCTGCAACTTTGAAATCTAGCTAACTGTCGTTCCACCAACATTAAACACATATCTTGTCATGCTTCTCCTACCATCCAAGTCACCTGCCATATCCGAATCTACATACCCATATAGAGAAGTGTTTGACCCTCCATAGCATAAATTCCTACTGTTGGTCCCTCTCAGATATCTCAGAATCCACTGAACTGCTTTCCAGTGTTCCTTTCTTGGATTGGCCATAAACTTGCTGACAACTCCCACTGCTTGGGCAATATCAGGTCTAGTACATACCATTACATACATCAAGCTCCTAACTGTGGAATCATATGGAACTCTACTCATTTACTCCACCTCATCATGTGATTTAGGACACTGTTCTTTGCTCAACTTGAAGTGTCCAGCCATAGGTGTGCCTACCAGTTTTGCATCCTACATATTGAACCTCTCAAACACCTTATTCACATAATCCTCTTGAGACAAAATGAAATTGTGATTTTTCCTGTCTCTATTAATACTCATGCCAAAAAATTTCTTTGCTGCTCCTAAATCCTTCATGGAAAATGTGTGAGCTAATTTTACCTTAAGCTCATTAATATCCTGCATGTGTGAACCTGCAACAAGCATATCATCTACATACAATAACAAGATAATATAATTACCATTATCCAATCTCTTAAAGTAAACACAATGGTCAGATTGACATATATAAAAGCCATGCTTTGTCATAAACCTGTCAAACCTCAAATACCATTGTCTTGGAGCTTGATTAAGACCATATAAGCTTTTCTTCAACCTGCACACAAGTTTTTCCTTACCTTTGACCTCAAAACCTTCTAGATGATCCATATATATTTCTTCATCCAAATCTCCATGAAGAAACACTATCTTAACATCAAGATGCTCAAGATGCAAATCCTCAATAGCAACTAAAGATAATATAGTCCGAATAGAAGTCATTTTTACTACAGGAGAAAATTTTTTACCAAAATCAATACCTGGTTTCTGTGCAAATACCTTTACTAACAACTTGGCCTTATGTCTCATTTGTCCATTCTTACCTTCCTTTAACCTGTAAATCCATTTGTTTTTTAGTGCTTTCTTTTCAACTGGAAACTCAACCAAATCTCATGTTTGGTTCTCTTTCAAGGAATCAATTTCCTCTTTCATGTCATGCTCCTACTATTTTCAGGATTCTATATGCACTGCCTCATCAAAACTTTCTAGTTTTCCACCATCAGTGAGCAATAAGTAGAATAATGAAGGAGAATAATTAATTGGAGGTTTACTTACCCTTTTTGACCTCCTCATGGGTGTTTGAGACTCATTCACTGTTTGCTGTCTGCCCAAATTCTCTGTCAATGACCGATCTTGATCATCTCTGGGTATGTACCTGACCGACGTTGGTTCCACCTGACTAAGGTCAGTTACTATCTGACTGACATTGGTTCCTATCTGACTAATGTCACTTCTAGCCTGATAGATGTTGGTTCTTACCTGACTGACGTTAGTGTCTGTGTTTACCTGTGTGTGAAAATTCTTCCCTGCGAGCTCATTTTGGATCATCACCTCATCCAAATCAACATTGCCCTGCTCAAAATTATTTAGCCTCTTGAGCTGATCACTGTACATCACCTTCTCATTGAAAACAACATCACGGCTTCTAATAATTTTTTTAGTTCTTAGATTCCACAACCAAAATCCAAAATCTCTAGAGCCATAACCAATAAAAGTGTACCGCATAGATTTAGCATCCAGCTTCTTTCTATTTTCTTTATCAACGTGCATAAAAACTTCAAAACCAAAAACTCTGAGAAATGAAAGATCTACCTTTATACATGTCCACGCCTCTTTTATAATTCCACCATCTAGAGCAGTAGAGGTTCCTCTATTAATCAGGTAAACTGTAGTATCTACAGCTTCTGCCCAAAACTGTAAGGGCAAACCAGCATGCAACCTCATACTCTGTGCATGCTCCATTATTATTCTATTCATCCTTTCAGCAACTCCATTTTTCTGAGGTGTCCTTGGAACCATCCTTTCCCTATGTATTCCACTCATAAAATAGTAAATTTTGAATTTATTGCTGCAGTACTCACCACCATTGTTAGATCTAAGGCAATTCAATATCAAACCTATTTCATTCTCAACCAAAGCTTTCCATTTCTTAAATATGTCAAAAACATCAAATTTCTTCTTTATGCAATAAACCCATACCTTTTTTGTAACATCATCAATGAAAGTAACATAATAATGTGATCCTCCAATAGAAGCTACCTGAACTGGTCCCCACACGTCTGTGTAAACAAGCTCCAACTTGTGCTTCTTCTTTGTTGACCCAGTTTTGAGAAACCTCACTCTCTTCTATTTTCTAAAAATACAATGCTCATAGAAATCTAGATCTATGCTTTTCAAATCTGAAAGCTTACCTTTTGACTTAAGAACAGTCATTCCCTTCTCACTCATGTGGCCAAGCCTATAGTGCCAAAACTTTGCATCTACATCTGAAGTAGATAAAATAGAAGGAGAATAATTAGTAATACAATTACATAAATAGAGAGTACCTACTCTCTTACCTCTATAATACAAGTTCACCCTTGGAAACCTTTCGAGATTCAGTTGTGAGAGTTACTGTGCAACCCTCATCCCCCAACCTCCTGCAAAAATCAGATTTCTCTTCAGGATGGGTACATGCATGACATCCTTCAACACCCATGTGTTGCCATTCTGCAATTTCAGTTGCACTTTTCCTTTGCCAACAATTTTACAAGGCTCATCATCCCCTAAATAGACTATTCCAAAATCTCCATGGACATAATCATTGAAAAATTCTTTATTTGGGGTTGCATGGAAATAGGCACCAGAATCTACAACCCAAGATTCTATTATATTATCCAAAGAAAGTGTAAAAGCATCTTGTGCAACAATTTTTGTAACTTTTGCTTCTTCTTTAACTTTCAACCAGCAATCTTTCTTTGCATGCCCTATCTTTCCACAATTCCAGCAGGTTATTTTTCTTCCATTTCTAGATTTGGATCTACTTTTCATCTTTCACTTAGACCTTAATCTCCCTTGCTTGCCCTTCTCTTTTTGCCTTCCCCTACTTTCAACACTTAAAGCATTACCTAATGATTCCCCTGTGCTTTTCTTGTGATTTTCTTCATTCAATATTACACTAACAACATCATCAACTTTCAAGATATTTGTAGCAGATACAGTATTACTAACTACCATTACCAAACTATGCCAACTTTCAGGTAAAGAGCATAAAATTAAGAGAGCCTTAATTTCATCATCAAAAACTATTTTGACTGAATTTAATTGATTTACTATTGCATAGAAATCATTAAGATGACTAGATACAGATCCACCTTCCTGCATTTGTAAATTAAATAACTGCTTCATAAGATATACCTTATTTGAAGCTGAGGGCTTTTCATATAAATTTTCCAAAGTATCCATTAACTCTACCATTGTCTTTCCCTGTGACAAGTTAGAAATCACAAAAGATGCCAGACTCAACCTTATAGATCCCAGAGCCTTTCTATCAAGAACATTCCATTCTTCGTCTTGCATATCTGTGGGCTTGCTTGAAACCCCACCCAATGGTAAGTACAGATCTTTCTAATAAAAATAATCTTCTATATGCATCCTTCATAATTGATAATTATTGCCGTTAAACTTCTCCATTCTTAGCTTACTTTCTTCTTCCATTGCTTTACTCTCACTCAATCAGAAACCCCTATGAGTGACCTGTAATCAACACACACTAACCTGATCTGATACAACCTGTTAGTGAACCCAAGCTCTGATACCACTTATTAAGATCTTATAGATACAATTGATTACTTTTGTCTAAGCAACTAAACACAAAATTAAAAGCAGAATAATAAGTAACTAGAAATCAGAATTAGCAAGGAATAAGAGATACAAGAAATAATGAAAACTTGTATTAAACTCTTTTAGAAAGAAATACAATTGAAAAAATCTCTCTTTCTTCCACACCTCTCAGATGTACAGATCTCTTTCCCTCAAGAGTTCTCTCTCACAATTGCAAACATAATTCAGTTACTTGAATTGATACACCCTTTTTCCTCATACACAAGCTATGAAGATCTATCCCTATTATATAGAATTAGGGATCATAAGCTATGCATTCTCCACCGTTAGATACACCTCTTAATCAAAGGTTCAAATTAGTCCTGCCAAAAATAGAAATGTGGACTCAACACTAAGAGTTAAACTTATCATGCAAACAATCTGTTCATCCATGAAAATAGACTTCTGGAACGCACAGGTGACCGACATCAGTCCCTGTCTACCTGCATATGACCGATGTCGACTGATCCATTACCAACATCGACAACCTCTGGTCAATCCCTGACTGATGTCGGTCAATCTTGACTAATGTCAGTGACTGTGTAATTACAGCAACCTTGCATTTGCTCATTTGGTGAAGCTTTTAGCTCCACAACTCAACAATCTCTCACTTGGAGATAAACAACTATACCTGTACCTGTACAGCAACATCCTCTAGCTTATTTCTCTATCTTCAAGCTCAATATTGAAGACTAACAAAATTTGAATGAAGATTCAACTTCTCCTTTGTTACTGGCTTTGTTAACATATCAGTAGGGTTCTTATCTATATGGATCTTTTCCAGCTTCAACTCACCATCCTCCAATACCTGTCTAATGAAATGGTACCTAAGTTGTATATGTTTGGTTCTTGAATGAAAGGCTGAATTCTTTGCCAAATGAATTGCACTTTGACTATCAATGTACAATCTACAACTCTCTTGTTCCTTTCCTAACTCTTCCATGAACCGAGTCATCCAAATCATTTCCTTGCTAGCCTCTATGACTGTAATGTATTCTGCCTCTGTAGTAGACAAGGCAACAACCTTCTGCAACTTTGAAATCCAGCTAATCATCATTCCACCAACAGTGAACGCATATCTTGTCGTGCTTCTCTTACCACCCAAGTCACTTGCCATATCCTAATCTACATACCCATGTGGAGAAGTGTTTGACCCTCCATAGCATAAATGCCTACTGCTGGTCCCTCTCAGATATCTTAGAATCTACTGAACTGCTTTCCAGTGTTCCTTTCCTGAATTGGCCATAAACTTGCTGCCAACTCCCACTGCTTGGGCAATATTAGGTCTAGTACATACCATTGCATACATTAATCTCCCAACTATGGAAGCATATGGAACTCTACTCATGTACTCCACCTCATCATGTGATTTAAGACATTGTTCTTTGCTCAACTTGAAGTGTCCAGCGATAGGTGTGCCTACCAATTTTGCATCCTACATATTGAACCTCTCCAACACCTTATTCACATAATCCTCTTGAGACAAAATCAAACTATGATTTTTCTTATCTCTATTAATACTCATGCAAAATATTTTATTTGTTGCTCCTAAATCCTTCATGGCAAATGTGTGAGCTAATTTTACCTTAAGCTCATTAATATCCTACATGTGTGAACCTGCAATAAGCATATCATCTACATACAGTAATAGAATAATATAATTACCATTATCCAATCTCTTAAAGTACACACAATGATCAGATTGACATCTACAAAATCCATGCTCTATCATAAACCTGTCAAACCTCAAATACCATTGTCTTAGAGCTTGCTTGAGACCATATAAGCTTTTTTTCAACCTGCACACAAGTTTCTCCTTACCTTTGACCTCAAAACCTTCCAGATGATCCATATATATTTCTTCATCCAAATCTCCATGAAGAAATGTTGTATTAACATCAAGCTGCTCAAGATGCAAATCCTCAATAGCAACTAAAGACAATACAGTCCGAATAGAAGTCATTTTTACTATAGGAGAAAAAATTTCACCAAAATCAATACCTAGTTTCTGTACAAATCCCTTTACTACCAACCTGGCCTTATGTCTCATTTGTCCATTCTCACCTTCTTTTAACCTATAAACTCATTTTTTTCAATGCTTTCTTTCCGGATGGCAACTCAACCAAATCCCATGTTTGGTTCTCTTTCAAGGAATCAATTTCCTCTTTCATGCCATGCTCCCACTGTTTTCAAGATTCTACATGCAAGGCCTCATCAAAACTTTCTGGTTTTCCACCATCAGTGAGCAAAAAGTAGAATAATGAAGGGAAATAATGAATTGGAGGTTTACTTACCCTTTTTGACCTCCTCATGGGCATTTGAGACTCATTCACTATGTGTTGTCTGCCCAAATTCTCTGTCAGTGACCGATCTCGGTCATCTCTGGGTATGTATCTGACTGATGTTGGTTCCACCTGACCGACATCAGTTACTATCTGATCGACATCAGTTCCTATCTGACTAATGTTGGTTCTTGCCTAACTGATGTTGGTTCCTACCTGACTGACATCAGTGTTTGTGTTTACCTATTTGTGAAAATTCTTCCCCGTGAGCTCATTTTGGATCATCACATCATCCAAATCAACATTGCCCTACTCAAAATTATTCAGCCTCTTGAATTGATCACTGTACATCACCTTCTCATTGAAAACAACATCATAGCTTCTAATAATTTTTTTAGTTCTTAGATTCCACAACCAAAATCCAAAATCTCCAGAGCCATAACCAATAAAAATGCACCGCATAGATTTAGCATCCAGCTTCTTTCTATTTTCTTTATCAACGTGCACAAAATCTTTAGAACCAAAAACTCTGAGAAATGAAAGATATACCTTTATACCTATCCACGCCTCTTCTGGAATTCCACCATCCAAATCAATAGAGGGTCCTCTGTTAATCAGGTAAACTATAGTATCTATAGCTTATACCCAAAACTGTAAGGGCAAACCAACATGCAACCTCATACTCTGTGCACGCTCCATTATTATTCTATTCATCTTTTCAGCAACTCCATTTTGCTGAGGTGTCCTTGGAATTGTCCTTTCCCTACGTATTCCACTCATAGAATAATAACTTTTGAATTTATTGCTGTAGTACTCACCACCATTGTCAGATCTAAGGCAATTCAATCTCAAACCTATTTCATTCTCAACCAAAGCTTTCCATTTATTAAATGTGTCAAAAATATCAGATTTCTTCTTTATGCAATAAACCTATACCTTTATTGTAACATCATCAATGAAAGTAACATAATACTGTGATCTTCCAATAGAAGCTACCTGAGCTGGTCCCCACACGTCTGTGTGAACAAGCTCCAACTTGTGCTTCTTCTTTGTTGACCCAATTTTGAGAAACCTCACTCTTTTCTATTTTCCAAAAATACAATGCTCACAGAAATCTAAATCTATGCTTTTCAAATCTAAAAGCTTACCTTTTGACTTAGGAACAGTCATTCCCTTCTCACTCATGTGGCCAAGCCTACAGTGCCACAAATTTGCATCTACATCTGAAGTAGATAAAACAGAAGGAGAATAATCAGTAATACAATTATATAAATAGATAGTACCTACTCTCTTACCTCTAGATAATACAAGTGCACCCTTGAAAACCTTTCAAGATTCAGCTGTGAGAGTTACTGTGCAACCCTCATCCCCCAACTTTTCTGTAGAAATCAGATTCCTCTTCAGGATGGGTACATGCATGACATCCTTCAACACCCATGTGTTGCCATTCTGCAGTTTCAGTTGCACTTTTCCTTTGCCAACAATTTTACAAGGCTCATCATCCCCTAAATAGACTATTCCAAAATCTCTATGGACATAATCATTGAAAAATTCTCTATTTGGGGTTGCATGGAAAGAGGCACCAGAATCTACAACCCAAGATTCTACTCTATTATCTAAAGAAAGTGTAAAAGTATCTTGTGAAACAATACCTGCAACTTTTGTATCTTCTTTACCTTCATGCTGATTTTCTTCTTTAACTTTCAACTAGCAATCTTTCTTTGCATGCCCTATCTTTCCACAATTCCAGCAGGTTATTTTTCTTCCATTTCTGGATTTGGATCTATTTCTCATCTTTCACTTAGACCTTGATCTCCCTTGCTTTTCCTTCCCTTGATTTCAACACTTAAATCATTACCTGATGATTTCCCTATGCTTTTCCTATGAGTTTCTTCATTCAAGATTACACTAACAACATCATCAACTTTTAAGATATGTGTAGCAAATGCAGTAGTACTAACTGCCATTACCAAACTATGCCAACTTTCAGGTAAAGAGCATAAAATTAAGAGATCCTTAATTTCATCATCAAAAACTATTTTGACTAAATTTAATTGATTTACTATTGCATGAAAATCATTAAAATGACTAGATACATATCCATTGCTTCATAAGATATGCCTTATTTGAAGCTGAGAGATTTTCATATAAATTTGCCAAAGTATCCATTAACTCTACTGTTGTCTTTGCATGTGATAAGTTGGAAATTACAGAAGATGTCAGACTCAACCTTATAGATCCCAGAGCCTTTCTATCAAGAACATTCCATTCTTCATCTTGCATATCTGTGGGCTTGCTTGAAACCCCATCCAACTGTAAGTACAAATATTTTTGATACAGATAATCTTCTATCTACATCCTCAATTGATAATTCTTACCGTTAAACTTCTCCATTCTTAGCTTACTTTCTTCTGCCATTGCTTTACTCCCACTCAATCAAAAACCCCTGTGAATGACCTGTAATCAACACACACTAACCCGATCTAATACAACCTGTTAGTGAACCCAAGCTCTGATACCACTTGTTAGGATCTTATAGATATAATTGATTACTTTTGTGTAAGCAACTAAACATAGAATTAAACCAGAATAATAAGTAACTAAAAATCAGAATCAGCAAAGAATAAGAGATACAAGAAACAATGAAAACTTGTATTAAACTCTTCCAAAAGGAAATACAATTGAATAAATCTCTCTTTCTTCCACACCTCTCAGATGTACAGATCTCTTTGCCTCAAGAGTTCTCTCTCATAATTACAAACACAATTTAGCTACTTGAATTGATTCACCCTTTTTCCTCATACACAAGCTATGAAGATCTATCCCTATTATATAGAATTAGGGATCATGAGCTATGCATCTCTCCACTATTAGATACACCTCTTAATCAAAGGTTCAAATCAGTCCTGCCAAAAATAGAAATGCAGACTCAACACTAACAGTTAAACTTATCATGCAAACAATCTGTTCATCCACAAAAATAGACTTTTAGAATGCACAGGTGACCAACATCGGTCCCTATTTGCCTGCATATGACTGACGTCAGCCGATCTATTACCGATGTTGATAGCCTCTAGTCGATCCCTAACTGATGTCGGTCGATCCTGACCGATGTCGGTGACTGTGTAATTACAGCAACCTTGCATTTGCTCATTTGGTGAAGCTTTTAGCTCCACAACTCAACATAGGGGATAAGATGAGTTGAATAAGGTATTTAACATAAATTTTGTGTCATTATTTTCTCTATCCAATTTTATACCTTTATGAAACATAACTAAAGGTCAAAATTGTCTAAAACCCTCACAAACCCTGGATAAGGACCTGATTGGGAAAATAAGGATGGAGAGCTATCAAAATGGGATATAATGATCATGAAAGTAGATGGAAGCTATATAGGACTCTCAAAATACCATTTCCATCTAATTGAGTCATTTTCTATCTATATGGATAGGGTACAGAATTGATTTATTTGATTGTTTTATGCATTATATAGGTTCTATGGTTTCAAGAGATGAAATAAACTTTGTAAAGAAGATTAAAACTTAAGATAACCCTCATGTCCATTTAATTATTTATAAAAACTCATAATTTCTCTTACCAGCTACTTCATCTCAGCCAGTTAGAATTGGCATAGTGAACATGATAGTGAGAAGGGTGAAAAACTTCAAGTGGGTTTCTTTTAAAATGTGCTTGATGACTCTAAGGCCATATATGGTCTTGACATGTGTCTTTCACCCCATTTTATATATTTTCATGGTAAATAGAAACCAAATTTGAGGCCAAGTGTGTAAGGTGTGTGAAAGAGGTATTTCTTTGACTGTAGGTAGTGATGGCTCACTTCTAAAAGTTTTTAGATGATTACGAATGCAGAAGCATGTCTAAAACCCTTCCCTCTCAATCCAATCATTATACCTATCCTTAGATAGTTTTTATATGTTTAAATAGGGGTGAATGATGAAGGTAGTTTTCTTGTGTAGAATGAGAAATCCTACACCACATTTTAATATTTTCATGACTTGGGGTGCCACTTGTGATTTATTAATTTTCATGATTAGTTTCACATTCCCTTCTCATTCACATGTAACTCATTTTCTCAAATTGACACTTTTCCTTATGACCTTTGGAATTATTTCTCCACTTTTCTCTCTCAAGTTTTATAAAAACTAGCCATTTTGGATATTGTAACTATGTTCCACCTGAGTATGGAAAATCCCTGCTCATTTGCATACCATAATCAATAAAGACTACTTATTTTTACCTCTTTTATAACTATTCATAATGTGTTCACTTAAATGATTGATATTGCTTAGTGATGATTGTTGTTTCCTTAGCATTGTTGTCTCATTCTCTCACCTATTTGCAGCTTGAAAGCTTGTTTTTGTAGGTCATGTGAAATTTTTAGTGAAATTTCAAGGTTAAGTGAGTTATTCTATTCAAATAGTGTCATAATAGGCCTCTTTTATAGTCCTCCTGGCCTAAACATTCATCACAACCTCATAATGAAATATTGATGTGAGAAGATTCAAATTAGAGAAGTGTATGCCTAATTAGTCTCTTGGTCTCATGTGTGACATGCAGTTGGTTGGTAGTCATCAATCAATTTGGTGTATCACCACCTTTAGGATAGTTTACTTTTATTTTTCTCTCCCTTTTTCTTGCAAACATAGGTGTAGTAGTGATCTAAAAGTGGTACATTAAGGGAACTAGCCCTATCTAGAGATTTACCTCAATATTAGGCTACCCATAGCTTAGAGGAGTTTTAATTGTGCCACTTGGATGAGGAAAGTTGAGACATCTCCTCAAAGGGTGAAAATCCAAGTGACAATTATTTTTTACATGCCTAGTGGGACTCATTATCCAAGAAGTTGAAAGATTTTTGGTGTTGTCTTTCAATACATAGGCCTTCAAAGGAATCTATCCAAGAATCATTGGTGACTCCAAATTTACATCATCTGTTCAAGTAGCCCAAATTTTCCTTTTGAATATTGTTGGTAATTTTTTTGTGTTCTTACTTTCCAATGAAGTTCGATGGCTAGTTTTGGTGTTGAGTATTATTTTACACAAGTTGGTGAGATATCTCAAACTTATATAATTCCTTATCATCCTTTGTATGATTCTTATTAGCCTTTCCATGATCCTTACTATCTCCAATATGACCCTTATCAACCTTGTCATGAGTTTTATCAGTCCTATAACTAGTCTTCTCAATATCTTGCTCTAACTAGTTAACCTAGTCACTTCTCAAATCAGTCCATTTCAATTTTTAAAAAACTCTCTTGGGATATGAGAGGTACATGATAGATCTTGACACACAAAGGTGAAATGGTCAAGATGTTCCTAGTCATCTAATTTATAATGTGAGAGATACATCATAGCTGGATAAAAGAGATTGTGCACCCATTTAGAGAGCAAATTGGCAAAGGCTAACAAGTGAGATGCTAGATGTGAGTGGTAGGTTGCATCCTTAGAAGAAAAGCTAAGAATTCATGAGGAATATCCTCACCAAATATATCATCCCTCATATCCACCTCCCCAAATTTCTATCAATTTTACTTGACTCTTACTCATGAACCCAATCAAGCTTATCAAAGTCATCTTTTTCCAAATCAGCGAGAAGATAGAGTGGGAAAGACAAACTTGGTTTTTGAAACAAACCTTGATAATTAGATTGAGTTAGCCAATAAGAAAATAAATAAATCCATATTATCAACAAAGTAATTAGAATCAAATCCCTCATTTCCCTCTCCCATTACATTCCCACCTCAAGAAGTGACTTTTAGATATGAAATCCTAAATTGGAGATAAGGTAGAGATTCCAATCCTAAGGAGATCCCAAGTTTCTTAAACACTTCATCCACTCCTCAAATTCCCTTAATACCTCAAGAAGAGACTCCTAGTCCTAACATCCTAAGCTGGAATAAGGTAATGAAATCATGGGAAAAGAAAGGGGATAAAAACCTAGATAAAGAGTGTGAAATTGAGAAAGAGCTTGATCTTATGCAAGTCACTCCCACCCTTCCTCAAGAGACATCTTGTTTTTCACGTCAACACTCTTGTACTCCTTATACTCATGAATATGCTTATCAATTTCAAGAGAGACTTTTTTAAGAGAACCTATCCAAGAAAATTGAAGAGTTATAATCAAGAATGAAATTGTTGAGTCAAGGTGTGATGGAAGGTTTAGATCCAAAAGAAGATCCTATGCCTAAACACACCCCATCTAACATCCCTCAAGAGAGTGATCAATATGAATCATATTTCAATGAAGTTGTTATCAAATATAAGTAAGAAAACCAAGATACTATAGATTAAGGTTTTCCTCCCCCTCCTCAAGAACTCCCAAAAGGATCCTCTATAATTCATTCTCAATTCGATGTTGAGTTCTATGTTCCACCTCCACCAACTAGTTCATATTGTCCTCACCATATCACCATTTTCCTTGATGTACCTATAATATGGGAACCTAAAGAGTATAATTTGGTTGATAATAATTTATAATTCTTTCTTGAATAAAACATAGTTCCTTAGCAGCCTCATTGGACTAGGTCACGTGATTAAAAAATACCTAGCATTGGCATCACCAAGAAGGAGAAATAAATTGAAGATATTGCAGTCCTTAAGAATAAAATTTAGGTTATGATAGTTGAGATACAAATTGAGATACCTCAAGAGGTTATAAATGTTGGATAAGAGGTGATTTCTTATGTTGAATCTTCTGATTGTGTTAAGGTTGAAGAATGTCTCCCTTGTGCCAAAGAAGAGGAAATCATAATTAGTTATTACATCACTATCCAAGATATCATATATGGGAAAGAAAAAGTCTCTAATCATCCTTGGGATTATTTTTTTTCCATCATTGGATCATGTTATATTCTTCTTCAATGAGGCTATGATCTAGTCAAAAATGGACAAGGCATCCTTGACACTCAAGTGAGTATGCAAAGAATAAGCAACTTTCTAAATTTATCCTTTCAATAGGAATATGCAACCCATGATGATATGTTTTAAATCATAAAAATGGTTTATCATCCTCTAAACTAGTTTAGAGAAATACATCAGCTTTTAAAGGATAGAGTAAGCTTCTATTGGCCTCAATCTTTCAAGGAATAAGAAACTACTCCTCTTGAAGCCATGCCTACCAAGAAGATACAAGTTGATCATGATATGAAAAGTGGGAAATAGTATGAGGTATGTGTACAAACTCAAGAGGAATATATTTACATTGGAGACCTATTTAAGGATGATATACTTGAAATTAGATCAAGTGAAGTGCCAAGAAATAGGTCTGATCTACCAAGTATCCAATCTAAGGAACAACATGCTTGGCACTATGATTCATATCATGAAGAATAAAATTCAAGGACCTTTCCTTTTGATATTTTAAGGTAAGTATGCTTCATTTCTAATTATGCATAGTTTTTTGTTTTTTAAATTTTCCTAAGTTCTTTGAGCACACATGTGTGTCTTGTTAGTGTGTTGTTTTGATTTGTGTGTGTCTTTTGTTTTGTGTGGTTGAGGTAATTAGTTGTCTTGTCTTGGTCAAGGCCTTATTGTCAAGTGTCGGGTATTATTTTTTTGTTTCAAATTTAAGATGACTCCCTAATCCTATGGATAGGATAATGCTACTGATCTTTAGTATAGTAGGCATATCACCCCTATGAGTCATCAATTTATTGACCAAATTTGACCCTGTAGGTCAAAGTGAGACCTATATAGGTAAAAACTTGACCTTTAGATGTTTTAGGGGTCTAATATTTTTTTAGTATGGTATTTTATAGTGTATTTTATGTAATTTAACACCTTATTAGCCTTAGGCATGGTTTGATTAGTTTATATGTCACTTTGATTCACTTAGTAGGCATTTAGGGGTCATAAATGCAAGAGACATGGTTTTAAAGGTGTTAAAGTGTCATATTTTCCTTTAAAATTTACAAGAAGCTAGATTCCCTATCAGGAATGTCAATCCCTTCTAAATCTTGTAGGTCATCTAACTGAAAATTAAAAAACCAACTAAAAAGGAGGAGTTTGGAACTTGTACAGACCATGAGGGAAGGTGACATGTGGGATAAGGTCATGTAATGGATATTCATCTTCTTCATACTCATCTCAATTATTTACATGCTTTGGAAGTGCTAAAAAATGTCCAAAACCATTTTGCTCTTTCTTTGCCCTTCTAAACACATAGAACTAATTAGTAGGTTTGTGCTAGTATGGCCAGTTGGAGGAATTATAGGTCAAACACCTTTGGGAGGTTAAATTACACTTATATAGATTCATTTACATGATAAGAGTTTTAATATTTTTCAATAAATATTTATGAATCATCTATAATAATTTGATTGTGTTTTTCTACTCATTATTTCTTATACCCTATAGGTTTTGCTCTAGTTTGGACAAGTCCTTACAATCTAGTTGGTGATGTTATTTCCATATGATATTGGATCTCTCCTCAAATTATATCCATGCTTGATTTATTTTTTCATGTTATTTTGATAATAAAATCATCTCATGTTATAGGAAGGTGCCACCATATGAGGTTTTAGTCAGGTTTCCTTGTTTGTAGAATGTTTGGTTCTCTACAAGGGATTCATATGAATAGGATATGGTGTTTTCCATTTTTCAATTCCATAAGGACTACATCACTTCAATTTTTTGTCTCATAACTCCATGATTTTATCAAACATTCAATCCATTGTCATACTCAGTCAACTATTTACCTAGTTTCACTTGTAGCCATGTTGAATCACATGTATAGAGCCTGTATATCATGTTCATAGAGGTGTGATGAAGGTTAAAAATCCTTGATATGTCTTTTATAAACATTAAGTAATGATTTGAGCATTAAAATGGTTAAAATAATATTGTATAAGTCATATACAAAACTCTCACACAGTCTCCTGTCATTAACATGCACCTATAGGTGCCATGGAGAGAGAGTATCATGTTGAAATCAAACTATTTTGATTTTTTATAAATAGTCATAAGTTTAAGGGGATTCATGTTAACATTTTAAATATGTAAAAAAATTATTAAAGTCTCACATACCATGTTTATGATTCATGTTTCTGCCCACTATCATGTTTATAGCTCCATTAGCACCTACATTAGGGTAAGAATACTAAAATGGAGTTTTGGACTTTGCTTCAAGTTTTTATGATGGATTTATCTTTTAAATATTTTACAAGGTCTAGGAACCCATTTAATTTCAAAAATAATACAATTTTACACACTTTCATATATTGCATGTACACATGACAGTGTCCACTTATAGGTGGTGTTAACAAAGAGTTAAAGATCTATATAGAAAGGTTAAAGCATGAGATGGAATCCTTATTGAGATCCTAATGTGTTTTAGAGAGAATTTCAGAATTATTTGGATGGATAGATTGTTATTCAAGATGTGAGATCACCTTTTAATAGGAAATGACTATATTTAGGGACTTTTTCCCTAAAACAAGAAAATAGAGCACCCCACCATTTGGTTGATAGCATACAATAGGGTTTAAATGATTTTGGATGCATCTAGATGATTATGTATTGTATTATTCACATAGGATAAGGACTCTAAAAATATTTTATGGTTTATTATTAGTGGAAATTTATTTTTGGGAGACCTAAAGTTGTGTTTTTATGTACTAAACATAGTCAATATCACCTACAGGTTTGAATCTCAAAGAGACCCTTCATCCAAGGTTGCAGTTCTAAAACATGATTCCCTGATCAAATGATTCTATTCAATGAAATTATTATTCATGATCTAAAATATCATAAAAATAGCTTGGCATTCTATGTTTTGGGATCCCATGCACCCCTATAGGTGCATTTTGCCTGAGATGTTGATATATAGTGCTACCAATCTATAGTATGAGCTTGGGGATGGAAACACATTTGCATGTTAAGTAATATTTTTGATTTTATAGTCCATTTAATTATAATAAACATAAAACTTTATTTGTGTAACTAGGTATTTTGACTTAGTAAGTACATCTAAAGGCATATCTTGGTCTAAAAGGACCACCTACAACTAGTTGCAAAGTCTCACAGTCCATAGTGTGATCCTAAGTATGGAGACCTAAAAACATATGGAAACTTGTTAGATCACATTGTTTAATAAGACCTCATATTTTCCATATATATTAAATGATATATTTTTCAAGGATAAAGTCACCTATAGGATCCTTTTTGTCCCAACACAGTTGATTGTGTTTGACTAGGATAGACAGTGAGCAAGTTTGGGGATTGTGAGTGTGGGAAGTGTATAAGGATGAGATAAATATGTTAAAATAAATATAAAATTATATTATTATATTATAAATATTCCTATAGACACTTAATTTAGTCTTTAATCATGTGGGACCACCTACAAGAAAGAGGAATATAGTCCTACTCATATGACCCCAGTCTAGGCCAATCAAGGTAGGGTGTGAAAAAAACAAGGTTTGAAATGATCCTAATGATAAATTTGTTTTGAGAAATATAAAATTATGGAATAATTAAAAATTTATCCTCATAATATGGTAAAAAATGGATTAATAGATCTAATCAACTAATATATAGTTTATATCCCAAACCATGCATGTAGGTTGCCTATTCACAGTTTGTCTTGGGTTTTACATTAGTTGGAGGGTCAAATGATGTGAAAAAATACTGAAATTTTATTTATAAGGTATATAAAAATTATATAAACCCATTCACCATTTGGTTTATTTGGTGAAATAATTTAATTACCCTCTATTTTATCTCAGACAGAGGGCACTCCCTTGTGCATAAAACCTATATTTTTGGAGAAGAATGGTGAAAAGGGGAGACAAAAACATATAGTGATATTTCAAGAAGGTGTGGGAAGTTCAAAAACACCTAAATAAACATTATTAAACAATCACATAAGGGATAATCTCAATAAAGTGGCCTGAACCACAAGGGTTACAGTCAGGCATGTCAAGCATGATTAAGCTTAGAGCCCAAATGAAAGGTCAATTCAACTTACAACCTTGTAAGAGCATTAAAATATATTTTATAATGTTTATGAGGTAATTTCATATGTTTCTAAGCTTCTAACTTATATATAATCCACAAGGAGATCCACTTTTGTCTCAAAGATTACATTAGACCTATGTAAATGGAGAAAAGAGCTCGATAAGGCAACTTTGAGTGCTCACATATTTTTTGGAGATTTGAATGGAGAATATAGGAGATAGGATGAGTTGAATAATTTATTTAACATCACTTTTATTTCATTATTTTATTTTTCCAATGACAGACCTTTATGAAACATCACTAAAGGTTAAAATTATCTAAAACCCTTGCAAACCCTAGATAAAGCCTTGATTGGGAAAACAAAGATGGAGAGCTATAAAAATTGGATATAATTACTATTAAATCAGATGGAATCTTTATATGACTCTCAAAATACCATTTCCATCCAATTGAGGCATTCCTTATCTGTATGTATAGGGTACAAAATTGTATTCTTTGACTATTTTATTCATTGTGCAGGTTCTAGGAGGTTTCAAGAGATGAAATAAACTTTGGAAGTAATATTGAGACTTAATATATCCCCTCATATCAATTTAATGATTTATAAAAACTCCTAAGTTTTCCTACCAACTACTTCATCTTATCCAATCAAAACTTGCATAGTGAACATGATAGTGAGAATGATAAAAAACTTCAAATGGGTTATTTTTAAGGTGTTCCTAATGACTCTAAGGCCATATATGGTCCTAAAACATGTATTTCACACCATTTTATGTATTTTAATTTGAAACTAAATCTGAATTTGAGGCCAAGTGTGCAAGGTGTGTGAAAGAGGAGTTTCTTTAACTGTAGGTAGTGATGGCTCACTTCCAGAAGTTTCTAAATTATTAAGAATGAAGACATTGCATGGAGAAGCATGTCTAAGAATATTTAATCTCAATCCAATAATTATAATTTTCATTATTCAGCTTTAGGACATTCAAATAGGGGTTAATGATGAAGGAAGTTTGCTTGTACAGAATGAGAACTCTTATGCCACATTTCAAGAGTTTCATGACTTGGGGTGCCACTTTTGCTTTCTAAATTTGCATGATTAGTTTCAAATTATTGTATCATGAACATATAACTCTTTTTATCATCTTTACACTTGTCCTTGTGATATTTTTACTTCTTTCTCCTCTTCTCTCTCTCAAGTTCTATAAGAACTAGCCATTTTGACTATTGTAAATATGCTCCACTTGAGTATGGTAAATCCCTGCTCATTTACATACCATGTATCAATAAATACTACTAATTTTTACTTCTATGATTTTTTATAGTGTGTTCACTTTAATTATTTATCTTACTTAGTGATGACTGTTGTTTCCTTAGCATTGTTGTCTCATTCTCTCACCTATTTGTAGCTTGAAAGCTTCTTCTTGTAGGTCATGTGAAGTTTTCAGTGAAGTGTCAAGGTTAAGTGAGTTATTATATTAAAATAATGTCATTATAGGCCTCTTTTCTATTCCTCCTATCCTAAACATTCATCACAACTTGATAATGAAATACTAATGTGAGAAGATTCAAATTAGAGAAGTGTATGCCTAGTTAATCTCTTGGTCTCATTTGTGACATGAAACTGGTTGGTAGTCATAAATAAATTTATTGTATCATCACCTTTAGGATAATTTAATTTTAGTTTTCTCTCCCTTTTCCTTTCAAACATATGTGTATTAGTGATCTAAAAGTGGTACATCAAGGGAGCTAGTTCTATCTAGATATTCACCTCGTTATTAAGCTACCCACAACCTAGAGGTGTTTCAATTGTGCCAATTGGATGAGGAGAGATGAGACATCTCCTCAAAGGTTGAAAATATAAGTGACATCACTTGTGATGAAAATACTATATTTGTATTATTATTTTTAACTAGTAAACTTAAAAGTTATGCAAAAGCTAGTGAAAAGAAAGAATGGGTTGACGCTATGAAATTAGATATGAATTCAATTGAGATAAATGATACATGAAATTTATTTCAGCCTCATTTGAATAAATATTTCATTGGTAAAAATTGGTTCTACAATAATAATATTAAAAGTGTATTCCTAAATGGAGTGATCAAAGAAGTATATGTGAGGTAGCCACAAGGTTTTGAGGTAAAGGGTAAAATGCTTTCGGTATGTAAAATGAAGAAGGATATTTATGTGCTTAATCAAGATATAAAATATTGGTACTCAAGAATTTATAATGGGTTATTGGATAAAGGTTTTTTAATAAGTCAAAATGAACCAAATCTTTACATACAAGAATTGAATTCTAATGTTTAATACATTTTTCTTTATGTAGATGACTTGATCTTTATAGGTGGCTCTATGGAGATGTTTACTATTTTCAAGGAAGCTATGCAATAAAAGTTTGATATGACTAATCTTAGACATATGAATTACTTTATTGGCATGTAATTCCATCAAAATAAAGAGGAGGTACTCATTTGTCAAGCTAAGTATTCCCAAGACATGCTAAATAAATATAATATTCAAGATTCAAAGCCTACAGACACTCTAATTACAAGTGGATAAAAAATTATGAGGGAGGATGGAAGTCCTTTAACTAATAAAAATAATTTTATAAATATAGTGAGATTTTTAATGTATCTCACTATGACAAGATCTGATATCAATAATGGATTTTCACTAGTTTCTAGATTTATGGGTAAACCATCACCCAAGCATTTGAAAGCAGTAAAGAGAATTTTTAGATATATAAGAGGTAATTATAATCATGGTATTAATTTCATACCACAAATATATTTATGTCTAATTAGATATACATTCATTTTGGGGAGGATTTATTGATGAAAAGAAGTCAACTTCAGGCTATTGTTACAATCCCACTTTTTTATAATATATTCTGATTTGACATTGATATTATGTTGGTAAACTAATTATTAACTATTATTATAATTGTATTATATGTGATATTAGTTATATTGGTGTTGGGATACATGATTAATTCTATACTTAATGATTTCATGGACTTAATACTGCAGTTAATGATATTATTAATCTGTATTTAATTATCAATTTTTGATATAATATGATCATTATTCTTTTTGGTGGTTGCAGGTTTTATCTATGAGCTAGGTATATGTTGGAGGTTGTACTCCCAGAATTGAATGAATTATGAGCAAATCAGACATATTCAATAGGTATACTTGTTTAATTTTATTTTTTATCCTTCAAACATCTTGATTGGTCGTTATGATTGTTAACTTTGGTCTTTGTACTTATTAACTATTCTACATTACCTTGTCATTTTTTTGTGTACCTTTTTTGATGTCATTATTTACCATTATGAATTATTATGTCCATAGTCTTTACTCCACCTGGCACTCAGCTCTATTTTTATTCATTTTACATCCCTTTGATGACCATATTTGCCTATGTATACATTACCTAAGACCTACCTATACCTACCCTTGACAGCCCTTGGAACCCTCGACACCCCACCCCCTTGGATTAAATGTTTGACCTACCTAACACCTTACCCTAAGGTCGTGACATGTTATTTTAATGACTTATTTTATTATGGCATTGACCTTGATATTAAACTTAGTTTAATTAGTTTTTTTAGATGTTGGGTTAATCAAATTAGGTCAATGACATGTTTAATTTCTTTATTAACACCATTTATTATGGATGGTAACTTAGATGGTAGAGGATAGGTTGTTAACCCAATTGGTTTTGTGTATGTATGCAAGTTAACTACTAATATATTTCCTATTGGTCAATGATTGGTTTAATGGTTGATTTTTCTAGATAGGCCACTAATGGCAAAGTTGGTAGGGGATTTGCCTTGGGATACAAAAGAGGGTTTCTCTCTCCTCCTATTTAATGTAGAATTGAATGGGTATGGTAAAATTGATGGGATAAATGGGAAATTATTATGATGGATGAAATAAATTAAGGGGGTTAGGAAGATGAAATAATGGAGGAAAAAATAGTGGAAAGTTGGTTGGTCCTAATGGTGGTTTTGGTAGACTTTGTATGCATAGTAATTGCCTGGAAAGAAAATGGAGGTTTTGTTCTATCTTGGATTTTTAAAGTTATGAACAATATCGAGTAAGTTTTATTTTACTAGTTATTTATTTTTAGTGTAACTTGGAAATAAAAATGAAGTGGCTGCTTATGCAACTAAAAATCTTAGGACTTCCAGCTACATACGTAGACCCATGAATCGATATTGTGTATAAATAGTAAATGGATATATATGAATATATAGTTATTATTCAAAGTTGTTATCCTTTTGGCTTGTGAGTTTTTGACTCTACATGCATTTCATTTAGGGTTATGGGATCCATAGTTTCTTTAGGTTATTGGGAACTATAATCATTTCATTGTACATCATTTGGAATGGATTCATGATACTATGTCAACTTAGGTAGGTAAAAACCACCTATAAATGAATATTTTATCTTTACAAATGACTATTGTTGAAATGTTTGGCTTTTTAGTGTCTGCATGCAAAAAAAATAGAATGGTGATTGTGTTTTGATTTATATGGTGACTGTGTTTTGGTCCATATGGTGATTGCATTTTGGTTCATATGGTGACTATGTTTTTGTTTAAAAGGTGATTGCATTTGTTTATAAGGATTTTACATTTATTTTATAAGGTGATTGCATTCCTTGTGAATATAACTGTGTTTTTCCTTTGAATGTGATTGTGTTTCCTCATAATGATAATTATGTTTCCTTATATGGAATGACTTGGTTGTGTGACTATTTTACTTTTTGTTCTATCATATTCCAGTCATGAAGTGGTCTGGGTTGTTTCGTATAGACTTCATTGTGAAACGTTTTACCTAATACAAACT
The DNA here is from genome assembly GCA_037957365.1 of Torreya grandis. Classification (NCBI taxonomy): domain Eukaryota; kingdom Viridiplantae; phylum Streptophyta; class Pinopsida; order Cupressales; family Taxaceae; genus Torreya; species Torreya grandis. The sequence continues at coordinate 1,146,090 of JARHVA010001585.1, read as the reverse complement.
CTTATGTTTTCACTTGTGTTGAATTTCATGATTATTTGGTATCAAGTCTTTCACTATGAAATCTATTACAACTTGAACCCTTGTCAAGGATGAATGGGTTATTCGATCACTATGTTATTTTTGGATGGTTGGAAAAATTAGAGGTGGCTGTGTTATATTTTATTTTATCTAAGTATATGTTGTGACTATAAAATAAATTAAGTTACTTATTGATCACTACCTTTTTACAAACAATGATTATTTTTGATTTCATGGTTGAAAGTTATATTTAGTTGGATTTATTTTTTTGAATGGCATTTTGTTATTCAATTGGGTTATGATTGCTTTGTTTATGTCTCTAGTTGACTGAGTTATTTGTTTATACCAATCTATTATACATCTATATGCATTGACTATAGATATGTGTGTGTGTGTGTGTGTGTCTATATATATACACACACCATGGATTTGAGTTATATTTTGACTTAGGTGACTGCATTATCCAACTCATGTCTAGGCTAGGATGTATGTGTTGAATATGTATGTTTTTTCATGGTCTTAAGTTTCATTTTGACCCTGGTATTTCATTCAACTGGGTTATGATTATATTATTTTCATTTTATGGTTATAGCATTTTCATCAACTATGTTATTCTTTTACACAAAGTTATAGTATATATTCATGTTGGCTATGAATACATGTGTACATACATGTATATACATTATAGCATAAGATTACACTTGTGTTGGTAACTGTGTTCAATCATTATGACCCGTTGGGTCTTGTGATTGTGTTGGTATATTATTGATGAGGTATTTTTAATATAGTGACTATGTGGTAGGAATTGATTGATTAAAACATGACTGTGTTTAATTATATCTTGTTGTGAAATTGACCTTGGACTCGCTTCTATCCAATTGGCATGAAAATACATGAAAGAGGTTCGAAGATGTTTATTTGTTTGTATTTAATAAACTAGTTTTGTGTTGAGCTTTTACTTTGTTTTGTATTATTATTAAAATAATTTAAATTTATTTAATTTGATGTTGTTTGGTTAATTTATGGTTGTGTTGTTGTCTAGTTATCATTTCTAGACTAGACTTGAATAAATAAATGGGTATATATTAGTGGTTTGGATGACTAAGGCTGACCGTAACTTAGACGGGGATCTAAGAAAGGTAATTCAAATAATATATAATAGATTAAATTGAATCCATTCTATATCATTTGGTATCTAAGTTTAATTTTATCCACTTTCGATCTATACTACAGATGGATTAATGATTCTCATCTCACCACAGAATGATATAGTTATAATCTTGTGTTCTTTTATTTTGAGATATCTCTTTTGGTTTGAAAATTGATTACATAAAATTCACTTCATATTCTTGATTACCACAACCACCATCCTACTAATGATTGGGGTGGTGAGGGCCATTGATGGTTGGGTTCATAGAGTTGGTTGGGCAGATTTGTCTTGATCAATTTCTCTATATTTGACTTCATGCTTTGATTACTTGCACTCGTATAATGAAAGATGGTAACAAATTCATTTGTTAATTAGGTTAATTATTTGATATATCTTTCTATCATTGATACTAGATTAGATAGCATTTAATTACTTAGTATAGTTATTCGCATGGATATTGAATTAATTGTTATGCAATCCTTATTATTGATCATGTTAGCTACTAAATTGTGTTGTGAATGGATTGCTGAATTAAAATGGAAGTTGAACATTATATGAGGTAAATTGGTTATTGGATAAAGGTGATATACTTTAGGTACATTGAATTACTAGTTACTAGTTTTAACTTTGCATTGATTTAACATTCTATTATAATGTTAATTATATCCAAGCTGGATTTAATTCTGATATGAGATCAATACTTATATATATTCATCATCATATTAATTATTGGTACAAATGAATTAATCTATGAATGTTATCTTAGGACTTACTTAGCTGGTTATACTAGGTTCTTAATTATGTAAATCTATTTTAATTAGAAAGATCTTGATTATATAACCAATTAGATATAAGTTATGTTGTTGATTCATCTTGACTAAGTTTAAAAATTAATTTTAGTATTTCACTTTATGTATGTGGAATATTCATTTACATAGATGCATATAGATATCTTAATCATTTTCAGCAATGTATAAACATCTAGTAGTTGGTCCATGGGGGGATAAAACAAATCAAATACTTCTTTATAAACATGTATTTCAGACATACCTAGTTGCGTGTAAGGTATGTATTCCACATATGTTTGTTCTAGAAACTATTGCATTCATTTTTTAATACATGTATGTTGCATATACATAATCTAAAATTAAATATGTTACTCTTACATTACATAATAAATGAAATAAGGATTAATTAGATTTCATGATTTAATCATATAGATATATAATATTTCTACATAAAAATAATCATATGATTAAGTAAGGGAACTTGAAGGAAATTATGATAAGGTCATTCTTATGAATCAATGAAAGGTGATAGGCAAGTTATATGTCACTTTTATTCCATTTTATGAGGCATAGTTAAATAACTAATATCTACATGCTTATTGATTTCTTTCACATTGGGTTGTATGTGTTTCACTTTTATTTATAATAGATAAACTTACCTATTTCACTGCATTGGTTTCCCAATAGAGAAATTTGAGAGAGTTCCCTAATTGGAACATTTTATTTGGTTTCCACTCAATTTAAAACTCAAGTGAGTTTCATTTGGTTGATGATGTTGAATTACGTGCTTGCTCATTTTTACCATATAAAACACTTGATGCCTTTTTATAGTCTATCTAAATTATGAATTTATTCTAAATGTAATGATTTAATTAGGCATACATTTCATCATATGATAATGGAATATTGAATAAAAATAAATGAATCCTTTCTTAATTAGTTATCTGAATTGGCTTCGTTATTGAGTATTTACATGAGTTTGCTTCTCTTAAAACTAGTAGATAGTTAAGGTTTAATGGATTAAATGTCTTAGACTCTTTTGTTCATATTATCACATTGGCTTTTTTAGTCTAAATGGTTATATGATTTCATTTCTTGACTACTTATAGAATAATGATGTTGATCATAACTATATCGTTAATCATTATTCTAGTAATGGCATCCACGTTGATAAGTAAATGATGTATGAATCATACAAGTAGTGTGGTGACCTTAAAGGACATAAGGAAATTATGACCTTGACTAGTAGTATTATGGAACCTTGTATTATAAATTTTTTTTCTCTTTATGCAATAATATATTCTGTTGCATGAATAATTAAAAATATATGTGTGTTAAATTGATTTCTAGTTCTATATTATGTTTACTTGGCTGCATTATATTTAAACCTAAGGCTAGTAACTTACATTTTAAACTTGTGATTAACCTGAATGATAACTTAGGCTAATAGATTTATCCTTCCTAGTTAAACTAATCCTTTAAATTAACCATCCTTGAGTGCGACTAAAACCCACTGAGCAGAATGAGGTATTTACCTAGGGTTAAAGACCTATAAATAGTCCTATGTAGAAGTATGAGTGTCACATATGGCACTCAGGTCCTATCTATGTATGCATACACTTATATGCCTTGAACCCCATAAACCATCTAATACAATAACATGCTTCCCCATAGCACCTTTGGTATGTGTTTATCTCCAGGTAATTGCCTCAGTTCACCTTCTTTAATTCTATTTATGTGTATGTGAGTGTATTGAATATTTATCGCTTGTGTTAGCAAGCAAGTTAAGTGGGTCTAACATGCATCGAAAACATATTTTGATATACAATTCCAAATTTATTTATTTTCGGTTTGTTTCATCTGGTATCATAAGAATTTTTTGCTCTAGAAAATTTTGGAAATGAGTTTTCTTCTTATAATTTTTTAATCTACTAAGTTATCACTTGTAATTCTTAGGATAGTTAGAACATAATCAAGTAGAGCCAACATCCGTGGTAACCCTTTTAATGTAAATCTAGCTAGGGGTAGAGGTAGAGGATAAGGAAAGGGTCATTGTGAATGCATCCCCATTCATAACTAAGAAGAACTGCCCATAAATAATGTAGATAGAAATACCAAGGTACCCTATGTTGAAGTAGTTAGTGGGAATCCAACCAACTAGCATGAGGAAATCCCTAGTGAAATATTGATATCACTTAATACCTTACAAGGAAATATTGATCACCAAGAATAAAGATTGAACAATATTTAAGGTGTATCCTAAGAAGAAGTCTCTAGATTAGAAATGGGGAAAGTGGAAGGACCAATAATTCAAGAACTACCTCTGACCATTGTTAACCCATTCATCAAAGAGCTAAAGAAGCTTCCACCTCCTACCTTTTCAAGTGATGAAGCAGGTGGTGTAATCAATGCATGGATAATACACTTGCAAAATTACTTAAAAATTATAACCATCTAATTATCCTACCACTTATTGCTGGTTTGTTCATCAAATATTTAATTAAAAAATGATCTGTGTGATAACCACTAATATAATGGCAGAATTTATATATGGAATATACTAATGCAAGAAATTATTTTTCTTTCACTATATAATTTAGTTATACTCCTTGAGGATTTTTAATAATGAAGTATATGACATTATTTGGTAATTTATCTCATTATCCAAGGACATCCCTTTATGTTGTGTCATATGTATCAGTGTGGATATGGAAAGGTAGTTTCCAGTCTGGACATTGTAACGTTCGTGTTGTCATTAGTAGATATTTAAGGCTTGGAACACTTCCAGACATGCATCAATCCACATAAATCCAAAATATTTAAATAATAAAACAAATAATGGTGCTAATATTTTACCAAAATCTTCAATAAATTTATGATAATACCCTACATGTCCCAAGAAGCTTCTAACATATTTTTATTTTCATGGTTTTGGTATGTTCATGATTTATTCCACTTTATCAAGGTTTAATTTTATCCCTACATGTGAGATATGATGTCCCAACATAATGATTTTTATCGTAATAATGTAGCATTTCTCATGATACAATGACAAGTTGTCTTAACAACATTGGAGAACATTCTCTATATTATTTATGGTTCCCTCATAATAATCACCATAGACTGTGAAGTCATTAATATATATTTATACGTAGTCATCGGATATATCATTGAAGGTGCTCAAGATAACCCTTTAAAATGAGGGAGGGGCATTTCACAACCCAAATGGAAGGATCAAGTATTCAAGGGTACCCCCAGGGCATGTAAAAGTGGTCATGTATTAGTCCTTAGGTGTAATTATAATTTGGTTATATTCATTAAAACCATATAAGAAACAGAATTACTTCTTTCTTAAAAGTGTGTCAAGAATTGAGTCAGTAAATGGAAGATGGAAGTTGTCTTTCCTAGTGGCAATGTTAAGATCTCTATAGTCCACACGGGTGCACTAGTTTACACCCTTTTTAGTCATAATGATGTGTGATGATACATAATGGCTATTAAAAATGGGATAGATGAATATTTCATCCAAGATCTTTCATAATTCAATTTTTAAGATCTATCGAATAGTGGGGTTCATCTATATTTGTGGTTATTAGATGGGCTTACATTCCTATTTGATATATATATGATGGGTGCATAAGTCTGGGCATATTCCTCTCATGTCATGGTAATCCCATGAAAAGGTTATTTTGTGTTTATGTAGATGGTTACTAAATGGGTTTCTTGTTGTGGATATAATTTGTTTTTTTGTTAAAATATCATCCCTATAGCATTTTTACTAGTTAAGATACTGACATCATAGACTCAATGTTACCTAGTAGAGCACTGAGGCTACAACACTTTAGTAACAGTTATTGGAAAGTGATAACATATCCCCTAGAATTTGAAGATATTTTGGTTGGATAGATATTTCCAAGTAAGCATTACATGCATTTCAAAAGGTTATTTTTATGTGGCTCAGCTCTATAAGTGTTTTGCATGATGTTGTAGATGATTATGTCTTCATTTTATTTTTTCAAAGATACACTATGTTCAATAGTAAGTAATTTTTTTATGGAAGCTTGATCATTATACTTAAATTCTAGCCAAAGATTTTAGTCCATTTTTAATGAAGGTTAGGATGGTGGATAGACTACCAACTTCTTCATAGTGTTTCTATTTAAGATAATCATTTTTCCTGACCTGCAATTAACAAATGCATCTATTGTCGCTAACTTATGTCTTCTTAGGATAAGAGGGTATCCTCCTAAGTTGGCCTTTGGTTGTTATATCATGAATTCAAATAGGTATTCCCATGGGTCTAATGTGATGAAAAGGTCTTCAATAACCCATTAGGATTTAATAATTGATTCATCTACCATTTACAAAATAGTGGGGGTTTTTTAATGCCCTATAAAGCTAAGTTTCTCCATGGTTTATTTGGCCATCACATTGATAGTTTCCCCTAAGTATGTTAGAGTGTTTTGGATGAGGGTACCATTAATTTGGACATCAACAATAGTGTTACCTAGGTCAAATTATTTGGGTGGGACAATCTTTCCCAACATGGTATCTACAAGTTTTATAACTACTTGGATAGTCTTGGGATCTTTCCTCTTCCAACTAGGCCCCTTGAGGTATAATTCCTAAATAGCCTAGGTATATTTGGGCAAATATTTGAGTGTCTAGAATAATTAAATTTTGTCACAAACATTCTTAAGTTGTCCTAAAACTTCAAACTCGAGTTATAACTCTTCCTTTTGAAGGTTCAATCTTTCTAAAAAGGGGGATTGTTAGGCATTACTTAACCAATGGATGTGCTTGCCTCAGGAATGGGGGATTTATTTGGTGTTTATGAGTTAGTTATATTGTTTGGAACCTCTTCAAGAGGTTTTGTTATTATGGGTGTGGTGGGATTTGGATAACCCTTTTTTAATGAATTTTTACATCATTTAACTCCACTAAATAGGCTAGGTATGTCACCATTTCATTATTGTATGTCAATTAAACTACCTTATTATTGGGGTTGGGTGTAGGTTAGGAGATCAATTGGGGAGATTTGGGTGGAGTTGGATCATGATTTTTAGGCATAAAATATTGTTTTTGTTGTTGTTTTTGTTTTGGTTATTTTTTAAAACCCAACATTTTGTTTAAACCATAGTTGATTTATTTTCCATGAATATTGCCATTGATTATAAGGAGGGTACCACTAAAAATTTTAGTTGTGTGACTACCATGGCTGATTTTGAAACTATTTACAATTATATTGAGGTTGAGGATTTTGTTGTGTCTAATTTTTATTTTAGGGTGGCATTTGGGACAGTTGATTCTAAGGAGTGGTTCCAAACCAATTATGAGGAAAATCATATAAAAAATATGAATTAAAAAAATGAATATTTTTATGGCATAACTAGATTTTGTGGTCTGTGTGACCATGTTTTTCATTCGGCCATATAAAATATGTGTTCCCCATCTCCTCCAATTTAATGAAGTTGTATTATATCATTATCCTCTTTCATTATACTTAACACCTTTACATAATAATTTTGGCATTTAAAATTTTTCTTTCTTCCTATTACAATCTAGGAAATATATAGCTAAAGCTTGTTCTACTTCTTGTTTCCTTTGTGCATATGATATGTCCAATTATGTATCTATATGATTGATAATATCCTAATTTATAGCCTAATATATATTTTTAACTTCCATCCATGAGATTATATTAGTAGATTTCATGGTAATCTCTTGTTCTAATTCTTTTTCATCATAGACCTTCAGTAGTTTCTACATAGAAGGGTGATATCTTCAAATGACATATATGAGACATATCTAATACTCATGAGATATATAGCTTCTATGAATTCCTCACTAATTCCCTTAAAAAATATCAACTTGATAAATTTTGGGTCCAATTTATTATGTTTAGATGTTTGTAAGCTAAACAAGAAAAATCCATGTAGTTTTCTAGTCGATTGTATTCTTTTTTAGACATCTAAAAGATGTTATCTCCTCTGGAATATTTTCATTTGAAATAATTATGGTATTTAGAAAAGAATATCTTATTCATATCCTTCCAATTAGTGACTACATTTTCCCCCAATATAATGAACCATCAAAGGGTTGCATATTTAAGAGTGGCTAGAAAATATTTTAGCATTTGGGTGTCCTAGTTGTAGTCCTAAATACCACACAGGAAATCAAACTCAAAAATAAATGTGTTAGGGTCCTTTTTTAACATTCTCATATAATTAGGAAAAAAATAGGGGTGAATGTTTTTCATAGGTGCAACACTCAATAGGGTGTTGATGGGAAATTCAAAATTTGTGGTTTCATTGACAAACTTTTCTCATTGAAGGTCTCCCATGATTTGTCAGACTACTTGTGTACCAGTCACTTTTTCAACCCACTCTTCAAATTCCTTGTCAATATTCTTGGCCCAAAGTGAGTAAAGAATAATGGTCTTGGGTTTAAATTAGGGGAAAATAAATTCTTCTAGCTAGGGGTGATGGAGTGGAGTCTTTAGTAAATTCAACAAATATGTCATCTTACTAAGCTAGTTTAGTTGGTTTTTTTAAGCATGTTCATTGATGTCAGGTTGTCATTGATGTCAAATATATCATGATTCGTAGTGCATTAATGAAAAAGTGATTAGATTGATGGTTTAGAGAGTGTTTGACTTAGTAAGGCAATTTATGGATGATATTGATGATATGGACATGTTTCAGAGACTCTATGGGATGTTATGAGTGGTTATATTGCTTATGAAAATGAATGAAATTCATCAAAATAGTCATTTGAATGTCTAAGCTTGAGTAGTCATCTTGATAGATAAACTTAAGTGAGAAAATTAATGATGTCATATTTCACACATGTGAAGGTTTCAAGATTATTTTGATATATGGATAGATTCCCCTATGTAAAGAGATCATATGGTTCAAATTTTAGGTTTGGACATGGAGTGTATCAAAAGTTATTAAAGTACAAAGTTGGCCTCTCGAGAAGAATTCACTAAGTTCCCATACTTAGCCAAATTTGAATTATCAAATATCTCTAGTGATCATTAATCGAATCAAATATCTAATGGTGAGCATTTAATCTAACTAAATAAGGATCCAATGAGCATATGATCTTGTTATTAGTGATTAAATGGTGTGAGTGAAGTCAATATGTTAATGGATGCTTAGATTGCATGCAGAACTGCCAAGTGGTGTAAGCACATTGACTGAATGGTACAGCGTACACATAAGGCATGTGGGGCTATAAAGTGGATGAAGCTCATTAGATTAAAATATTCAATTTGCTCAGAAGGCATGCGAAGGTGCCAAGTATATTAATCATGGAAGCATGGATCTAAGATTAATGGTGAGCATTGTAGGTTAAAGATCAAAATACTCTTGAGGAGATAGATAGTGTGTATTTGGTCAAATTTTACAAGAAGCATGAGATGAGGTCAAAATTTCTGATGTTTAACATTTTCTCAGTGACCGTTTGAATTTGAATATTCAAATTAATGAGGGAAAATTAGTCTATAGTTTTTGTGCTATATCTTTTGATCTAAGATGAATTTCATGGTGGTATAAAAAGCAAAGTTGTAAAGAAATTTATGTTACATCTATAGAACCTAGTTATACGGTCTAAATGTTTGTGCAATCAAATTTATGAAGCTTAAAAGTTGACTCTCTTTTTTTAATGGTGTTTTTGTGTACAGAATATTAAGTAACTTGTGCCTTTGTAGAAGAGTGTTTTGATAGGAGCATTCATTTATAAATGTCTTATAATTTATATAGAGTGTATCCATGTATTTGAAAGTGATCTTATGTTCTTTTTTTTCTTGATGGAGTGCTAAAAAGGGTAATAGGTCTCCATGAGACCTATAAGGGCTACTAAGGTATAATTGAAAGGCCTAGTTGCATAAGTGTGACCCATGGATGATATGGCTAACCTGTGAGGATGTATTTGAGCTATGTGTTATCATTCTATATGTCTTAAGGGTTATTTCGAGTATTATAGATGACCTAAATGTTGATATTCATGAAGACCTTATAAATAATGAATACCAAGGCAATGGTTTCTAGATTTGTATGTGAATGTGTTAAGACAACAGAAGATAAAGATGAAGGAAAGAGATTAGAGAGTGTGTTCAATGGATGGATTGAAGTATAGAGTAGATTGAGGATGAGTGAATAACACTTAAGAGATCCAAAATGGGTGTTTAAATGCATTACTATTATGATCAAGTTTGAGTGTGTGTGATGAGTCAAAAGAGAGGTGTTAAACATTATTTCTCCAATCAAATTGATCTACAATATAATTTTTGGAGTTGTTGATTTCACAAGGTGTTGTGTGGGTGCTCAACATATAGAACAAGTGGATACTTTTTCTTACTTAGGGGTGGTTATTCCTTATGAAGTGGGTGATTCACTAAAAGGTCTCATGTTTGTGATCATCTTATAGGACAAGTAGTCCATGTGTTTTTAGGCTTGAGAGTAGGTTTTATTCCCCAAGATGGCTTCCCACATAGATCTTATATTATGGGTGTGATCTTGCATCATCTTTCTTATTCTTTATTATGAACATCTTGTATGTTTTATGAATACTTGTGGTCATTGATTAAGAGTTTTAAAGGATTAAATTTGAAGTTTAAAATATCTTATATCATTGATTCACCCCCATCTCAGTGATTGTACCTCCAACAATTAGTATTAGATCAGGACTTTCATTGCAAGTTTAACCACTTGAAGGTGATCCAAGATACATTATAAAGATTTAATAGATGCAATTTTTCTCTACAAAAAAAATATCATTGTTCAATGAGTCAAACTATGATTTATAGATTACAAGGATGAAGACATACATCATGTCTCTAGGGTTTGATATTTGGCAATCTATCATGGATGGTTATACTAAAAATACTCCTCTAACTAGTGTTACTGACAAAAAGTTAAGTGAGAATAATTTTAAAGTTATGAATGCCATCATTTATGGTTTATCCAAGGCTGAGTTCACCAAAGTCATTTATTGCAATTATGTCAAATAAATTTAGGCCAAATTATAGACTATCTATGGAGACTCAAAGGTAAAACTAGATAAATTATAGACCTACCAAATATAATTTAAAGGTTTAAAAATGAAGGAAGAAGATACTATGGAATCCTATCTTCTAAGGTTTGTTGAGGTAATAAACATGATCATTGATGAAGTTACTATAGTATAGAAGGTATTGAGGACTCTTACACTCAAGTTTGATTCAAAATTTTCTACTGTAGAAGAAATTCATGATCTCACTTGATTGAAGATAGATGAACTGCATGGTATTCTAACTACCTATGAGATATGTGAGTTGATGAGGACAAACCTCCTAAGAAACAAGTAGCCTTCAAGGTGATTAAGGAAGATAAGAAGAACAAGTTGAGTCTTGAATATTTTGATCTTAATGAAGATCAACTTGAAGCCATGATTGAAAGAAGATTAAATGTAAGACCAAATAAGTATGAAAAAAACTTCCTTTCAATGTTTTTCATGTGGTAAAGGTTGTCATTTTATAGAAAAATGTCCATACCAACTCAAAGTAGCTTATAAATAATCTCATGAGGATGAACACAATAAATCTAAGGGTCCGAGAAAGTACAGAAAGTTATTTAATAAGAAAAATGGAAAGAAAGAATCATACAAAGGTAGTAAGAGCCTTTACCATAAAGAAGATAGTAACTCATCTACAGAAGAAGAAGTAAACACATCTAACAGAGATGATTCTTTTCATAGTGAGGACATGGAAAAATTATTCATGGATTTCATTGATGATGAAGGTGAATGTTCTTTAAGTAAAAATTTATTTGGTAGAGATAAATCAAAGGAAGAAGATGAGAAAGTCACTCTTGAAGACAAATATCTAGATATTGTGGAGGAAATGAAGATACTACAAGGAAAGAATAGGAAAAAATATTCCTTGATCAAATCCTATGATGAGCACTAGATTTTTGAAGGAATTATAAGTAATGAAGTCAAGGAGCATGATGAGATCACACAACAACTTGAAACTCAGGTTTGTACTCTTAATTAATAAGTAAATATTAAGGATGAAGAGTGTATCATGTATCAATCAGAGATAGAGTCTTTGCAGATGAAACTAAATCAAGCTATGATAAAATATATAGCTGATGATTTAGATAATAAGGATGAATTTATAAATACTCTTGAAGATCTGAATATTGAGAATAAAAATAACAAAGAGATGATGTCACAAATCAAGGAATATGAAGAGAAAATTTAGTGTGTTTGAGGCAAAAATTAATAAAGACACCAAGTAGCATGAAGATATAGTCAAGCATCTCAGTTTTTAATTAGAAATCTTATCTATAAACCTAAAAGCTAAAGAAGATGAGTATTCAAGGTATGTGATTAAAAAAAAGTCATTAAAATCTGAGTTAAATAAGACATCTTGTAAGGTAAAGTCATTTATGAAGTTTGATAAGAGCTCAAATGATCTTGATAATATTTTGAGTAGTCAAAATCATGCAAGTAATAGAATTGGTCTTGGATACAAAGAAGAACAAAATCATGTAACTCAAGACAAGATAAAGGTTGATGTGAACAAGGACAATCAAACTTTTAATATCAATCATTAGTCAAGGAATGAAGGTATTGACAAAATGAAAAGAAATCAGATAAAACAACCAAATGTTATTAGGTATGTAAATTTCAATGGTCACTATTACTCCTACTATCAATTTGGTCATAGGTCAAAAGATTGTAAAAGATACTCAAAGAATGAATTTGCATGTAATTATGAGCAAGACAATGGCAAGCATGAAGAACATCATCACTCAAGACATTCAACAGGTTCATAAGAAAAGAATGACATCTTTTGCTACAAGTGTCAAGGACTTGGACATATTGTCTTCATCAGGAGACCAAATGATCATATACATGAATGAATTCATGAAACTTCAAGGAATCATCATATATCTCAATCACAAGGTATGTACAATCTAAAAAACCTCAATTTTTTCAAATGTCATGAGAGAGGTCACATAACAAGGTTTTTTAAGAATGATGAGTATTCTACTTCAAAGATTATGAATCTTGTCATGAAGAGAAGGAGTCATAGTGAATGGAGGCCTAAAAGGGTAAGTTAAAAACAAGCTCAAAATGGATTATTTTCCATGACAAAATAGGGAATAAGTTTAATTATCAAGGAATAAGCCTTATCTACCTAAATGGACAAAGAAATCAAGTAGGATCCTGAGATAAAAGAAAAGAATAAGGTTGAGAACTCATTCAAAGTCAATCTGAAGATGATAAAGTATTGCAAGTCAAATAAGAGAATGGAGATATGAGAGTCTCCTGAGTTTTTGGATCTTTAGTCTTGTATACATGTAAATTTAGCCACCAATGGCTTTGCATCAGACTATTATACCAATTCTTACCAATCATCAAACATTTAACCTAAGAATTTCTATTAGTCTTGATTTTGGCTTTATAAACTTGCATTAAATCAATTAAACAAGGCAAATGCACACATTGAATTAATCAAAATCAAATAAATGACCAAATGCCTAAAAATAATTAACTTGCACACCCTAATCAAAATCAATTAGCAAGTTGAATCAATTTCAAATCTTAATTGAGTTCACCCATGAGCTAATAAATTAATTAAATCAATTACTAAAAAGAAAATTCAAGAGCATCTTAGAACATTCTAGAACACAATTATTACCTTTGTGAGTTGTCACTTTTGAAAAATATGTAAAAGAATATCCTAAGAATATGTCAAACTTAATCAAAGTTAATAAACTCAACCATGGTCAGATTTAACGTATTTCAAGGGATTTGAAAGCCTATAAAAACAAGCCTAGAGCTCTTCATTTAGGGATCTCAATAAAATTAGAGTTATAATGCATAAATAGATTCATAAAGCTAAAATCCTAGTGTTATAATGTCAAATTGAGCCAAATCCATCAAGCCATTGAATCAATCAATCCATCAAATCATCAATCAAGCCAAGCATTCAATAATGGTGCATAGAGGAGATGATCTTATCCATATGCTATTGATGAATACTTCTTATGCATAAACCGATCAAGCCAACTGAATTACCATTTGGATCTATCAAAGATTTTCTAAGGAATTTATGTTTTTGTGTTTATATTTATCATTTCCTTCCATGTTTTATTGAGTTCTCATTTGTTTTATTCATTATGCTCCTCCCATGATCAAGACGAAAGGATGTTAGATTATTAGTGAGTTTATTTTTCATTTTTTTAAAACTATCTCTATATTAACCTCCTCCTTTGAGTTAAAATCATATATCACAAATCGCACATGAAGGTGGGACATGATTGTGCACCCCACATCTTTGAACAAAAATGGTTATTAAAATAGCACTTATTTCTAATCTATTTACTTTTTTTTCTGAATTTTTGATAAAATGTTCTTACTGGTTTCATCTTAATTCTTTTAAAATTTCATTAAAACATGATTTGTAGTTTATAAGTTATGACTGTTTTAGTGACTATTGCTTTTTATTTTTTTATTTTCTAGTAAAAATGGCTAGTGTAGAGATAATAACTTTTTTTATTCACTATTTTGACCCAAATTTTTGCATAGAGTTGCACCCTAAACCTATAAATAACTTTTAAAAAAATTTTGACAAATGAATGTATATTTTAAAATATATGGTTAAAATACTAATTGTATATTTTATTATTTTATGTGTTGGTTTTATTTGTTTTAACCTTCTAACTTGTTGTTTGCATGTTTCATAGGTTTAGTTTTTTTGTTTTGTTTATTTGATATTTATTGAGTTTTTATTGAGATTTTTGTGAACCTTTGCCTAACCTAACGTGTTTACTTTCTTGAGTTTTTGCCTTTGGGTCGATAGATTTTGCCCTTCAAGGTTGCTTGTCTCATTTGATAAATAAGCTTCGAGGCTAAACAAAGTATTGACCTTTTTCTTTCAAGGCCCATTTGAAAAATCCTCAAAACAAGTTTAATTATTTCTTTCACACTTATTTTTGGGATGCTTTAAAATGAATTAGACATTTTAATTTGTGTTTAAAAAGAAAGTTTTGCATGTTTGTGTTAAATATTTTAATTATTCTTTCAAAGTTCATAACTTAAAGCCAAGGGGTTAAAAAAACACCACCACACATTTTTTTTAGTACTGTAAAATTCAATACACTTCAAAGTTTTTGAAAATTATTTTCATTATTTGTTTATTCCAAATTTATTTGAGTAAATAGGGAGTTGTGTGTGTATGCTCTCCCATTTGTCCCCTTTAGGAAACTTTTTGGATCAAAAATACCAATTTCTTTTAGGATGGTTTGTAATTATTTCTATTTGTGCATCTTAAAGCCAAGGGGCTAGTAACGAATCTAATAAAACACTTTCAATTTGGTGAAATGAAATTAACCTCACCTTAATTATTTACAAACTTGCTTGTTGATTATTTATTTTATCAAAAAGAGACGTGCGTGTATGCTCTCTCATCCATCCCCTTTAGAAAAGTTTTGGGATCAAAAGCACAATCTCATCATACTTTGTGCCTAGTCCAAAGCATAAAAATAATGTCATTTAATCACTCCCCAAAAAATCATAATAGTATTCAATGATCTTGAGGGGACCATAAAGTCTTTCTATTTTGTCATTTATTTCATTGCATCTTGGCTTTTGAGGGGGACTTCATTACCTCCCACGAGTTTTTTAGGGAAGATTTGACCCAAGGCTTCATCTCTTGGCATCATATTCAACCCTTCTCCATTAGGGGTATATAAATTAAGATTCCTTCACTAGGATGATGGTTTGAGTGGTTAAATCATCTCCATTTGTAGAGGTTAAGCCTGGGACATTTGAGTATGTTATACATCATACTACATTGAGCAAGCGATGGATGTAGTGGTTATAAAAAGGGCAAGACCTTTTTACAAAAATTCATATGACGTGGACCCAAATGATGTGTTGCTTTTCTTATTTTCTAATGTGAAATTTGGTAGACATGAGATCCATCTAGGATGATAGAAAACTTATTATTTTTAGTCAACCCCACATTGTCATACCCTTGATAGGATTTTAGGACATTATGCTTAGTTGCATTTGGTCATTTATATTTTTCTTGTTTGATGTTTTTAGAATAAAACTAATGTGTTTATTTATATCCACATCCAAACCAATTTTTTATACATCACTCTTTTGTCTAAAGAGGTGTTATGCTAGCCATTTTACACCACACTTATGCCTTACAATTTTTGATAAACATGTTTGTGTATGTGTTACTTGTTTGAGATGGGTACCGTTATGTTGCCTACATCATCATCAATTTTTAGCCTTTGAGTCTTTGAAACATAACATTGATCACATCATTATAGCATGCTCAAGTCATTATGTTGCTCACTTTATTTCAAGACTTGTTTTATCTTGTATCAAAAATAATTATTTCAAACTAGCCAAACCATGTCACGTATGCCATTTGGACCTTGTTCATGCACATAATTTTGTCTAATCTTGTTTAGCTTGTTTAATCCAATCATAGTTTTCAACCATTGAGTTTTTAATTAACCTTTCCAATTCAAACATTGATTGACTTTTTTTTAGGCCTCACTTCACAAGGACCAATACATAGATATTTCTCTTTTGGGTTACATAACTTAGGTTAATTGATTGCCCAAATTTGAAAACTATCATTTATTTGTTCATTAAACCTATCCACATCATTATTTGTGCCTTATTTGGGAAAACATAGCCTTTTCTTTAGGTGCCTTTTTTCCTTATGGCTTATACCAACTTATCATGTTTATGTTTGATTTTGTGTGTCAAGTCTATGTCAAATTTGTTCTAACCTTGTTAGATTAAATAAAATCACATCATCCTTTATTTCAAAGTCTATATTTTGATGTCATTTGGCCAAAATTCCTAACAGATCATATTTGTTTGAACCTAGTTTTTGATGTTATGTTTGGATCAAAGCCCTAGCAACTCAACTTTTCCCTTTCCTAGTTTGAACCTAGTTTAGAAAACTTTGGCCTAAACTTTGACATATTTATTTTATTAATATGCTTGACCTTTTGTGTGTATTAAATTTTAAATTATTCTATTTTATGCCAAGTTCTACCACAAAGAATTTTGGAGATATAGCTCTATTTTTAGATCATGTTGGAGATATAGCTCCACTTTCAACCAAGGTACATCACATTTGAACCATTTTTCCTTTAGACATAGTTTTTCAAATTTTATAGAACTCTAAGACTTTTTGTTTTTGGACCTTTCTTCATTGATGTAGATATGTCTAGCTACACTTATGGTGGAGTCACGTATAATCCAAATTATGATAGAGTGGTCACATAAAATAGATTTGATTTTTATGGATTTATTTAAGACCCCTTTGATGATAACATGGTTTGTGATATAGGCTTTTATCCACCTTACACAAATTAAATCAAGGACCAAAGTCAAGACCTCAACTGGGATGATATGGTTGGTGAGGCAGAATAGGGTACAAACCTCCACAATGATAATGTTATTTGAGAGATGGATCCATACCCTCCTTACAATAATCAACACATGAAACACAACCAAGAACCAGCTTATAACCCAACTCAATATTTTGATTAGGATGATATGGTTTATGATTACTTGGGTGCTTTGGCTTAGGTGAGTAATCACCCTCCATGACACCCTTTTGTTCTCTAACCCTTGGCTACCCCTAACCCTCCTTCAAATTATATGAGCTACCAAGCCCCACAATATCTAAGGAATATCATTACCATTTCAAGACCTCATCCTTTGGCTTGCATTAGCAACCAAGCTTAGCAATGCCCTATCTATACCATTTGAGGACTTCATTATTTAGATTGTGTGAGCAATCAAGCTTCACAATACCCATCATTATCTAATCTAAACCTTAGCCAATCCAACCATAACCCCAACCAATCCAACCAAAACCTCAACCAATCCAATGCAAACCTCAGCTAATCATTCAATCACAACCCTAAATAGTCCAATCAATACCTCAACCGAGCCAATAATTTGAGGACCAAGTTGTGTTTAAGACTATTATGTTACAACTAAACATAAACCAAGGCCAAGTCATTCATCCAATCAAAGATTTTTTTGTTGAACCAACCATTTGTGATAAGTCAACCTATGATGAATCACATTTTATCCCTATGTCTATTTTTCACGAGCCTCCTATTGATAAGCTAGTATTTGAAGAGTTTTATCTTGACCTTTGTCTTACCATTCCCAAGTCTCACTTTGGCATGTCAGTCTTCATGGAGCCCATTATGCCATCACAAGTCGTTACTTATGCACTACCAAACATTCAATAGGACATCATTGTAATAGAGTATCCATCAAATGAAGAATCAAAGTTAGATTCAAGTTTTATTTGTAAATAGGCAATAGATTTAGCTTAGAAGTAGAATCAACATCAATCTCAATATCAGATCCAAAGTCCCTTGAGTTAGAATCAAATTTAGAAGAAGAATACATTCATGGCTATTACAACATTGGTTATGCATGTCTAGAAGATCAATTTGAATAAATTTGTGATCTTTCTATGATTTTTGAGGATGATTAATTTAGCATCGACATAATTTATCTTAGTATCTTCTATGAGGATTGTGCAACCAACCCCCATTCCATTAATATTCACATGCCATTACCATCAACCATCATAGCCATTTTATTGGCATACCACCTCCCACAAGTGTCAATTGGGATCGACAAAATCATACCTTGTTAAAATGCATACATGGAAACATATCAAATGAATAAAATCAAGGAGGCCAAGACTATAATCATACAGCAAAAGAACACTCTCTTAGTAAAACATTGTTGGAGGTGCTAGAGGCAATCAAAGTTAGAACTCAGCATCTTTTAGTGAAACCTTTTTAGAGGTGCTAGGGGACAATCAAAGTCAAAAGTCAATGTTACTTAGTGAAACCTTCTTGGAGGCACTACAGGATAATCAAGACAAATTTATTGGTAGAAACCTCTTTGAGATGCCAATAAATGAGCACAAAAGTTATTCACTACTTGATAAAGATCAAATCAAAATAGCTTCCTATCTATAGCCTAATCAGATGGTAGCTACTCTTAAAATCAAACCATAAAAGAATATAGTGGTCCTATTTAGATCATATTCAGAAGTCTTTAGCCCCATTACATCTAAAGATATGTTGAATCCAAAATTAGCAACATTGTGTGTGCCTAAAAACCCTGATCTTCATTTATTTCCCCACCATTATTCATTCTATTATCATCCACCATTCCATTTCCCAATCAAACCTATCACTCAACATTTATCATTATTTATCATCTATGGTCTCACTTTCTTTTATAAAGGATACAAATATACCTTGTCTCAACATTTGAAGGGAACAAAATCAATGACCAATGAAGATCACAACAACATTCTTGGCATCCAAATCTGTAGCCAATTCTTGACAAAGATGTTATTCAGATAAGGTGTGGGCTAGTAATTTACATGATTGACTATTCTAGTTGTATCATTTATTGATCAGGACATGCATCTCCACTTCAACAAGAATAATAGAAGCATTTATCATACCCAAGCCAGAACCAAACATGTACCATATCATATCAAGTTATCAATCTTTTTACCATTGTTGCATATCCTAACTATTTGCCTTATCACTTGGGGGAAACCCTCTTACCATTTTATTTAATCTATCAAACCAATCAATGTCATAACTAATCATTATCCTCAAATCAATAGTAGATCATCTAACCATTTCATTCCTACTTGACCAAATATGTTTTGAATCTTATCAACCTAACTCGTTTGACCTTGGCTCATCCATTGGTTTCACATTTTCAGCATACTAAATCATATCAGTTCTAGTAGCTATTTCAATAATTTTAGATAGAGGTAGTATTTTGTATTAGTATGATATAATTTTTGTTAGTTGCATTCTTCATTTCTTATTCCCTTATTACTAGGTTTGTTTATGTGAGCCTGATTATATCGCCTACTAGGGTAAATCAATGTTCATCAGTCTTGATACTAATTATATTGCCTACTAGATAAAATTGGTATCATTGATCTATCAGTTGTATCCTAGTTATAACCACCTATGGGAAAATTAGGGGCAACAATTTTTTTATTATGCCTTGACATATCACTTAGCCATTCATGTGTCATACAATGCTATCATACCAATTATGCCTATTTTGTTTGAATTGGTTACTACACTAGTCAAATTCCTCTATTGTGATGTGAATTGCTATGAACTAAAGCCATTTTGGGACTATATGGGTCATGTTTGATTTACGTTGAGGTCAGCTTAATCCTCCTTCATCCATACTTTCATTATTTTACAAGCATCATTTTAATTTATAACACTCTCATTGTTTTGTGAGCTTCGACTGTTTTAGCATCTCGTCATTCTCAAATGACTTGAGATGCTTCAAAAATTCCAAAAACATTTGAAAATAATTTATAAAAACCAAAAAACGTTGACCAATTCTTTGTCTTTAGGATTCTAGGAACCCTCACTAAGTCATAAACAAATCACTTGTTTCTTAGTTTCCCCATCCTTTTTGTCCTTTTATCTTATACTATCACCATTTTGTGAGTTCATCCCTATTCTTCTATTACATCTATCATGTCATCTATCAATCATCATTTTCTTCCCATTTCTTGGGAGAATTACATTTGGCGTAAATATTTATTAGATCATCATATCCATGGAACTATGTAGGCAGCGTCCACTTTCCTAGTGCATATGGAGATAGCTTGGCCACCCCCTTCCTTTTCTTCTATTCCCCCATCTTATTTATTTGTTTAATTTTGACCTATTTTTTAGGGGAAATATTCATCATGTTATTTATAATAACATAGGGAATAACACTTGTTTATTTCTTTGTTTGTCTATTTTATTTATTTGTTTGTGTGCCTATTTGTTTGCTTTCAGCACTATGGCCTTGATTCAGTTTATGTGTGTTCATTGGGTGATTCTTTACACATTATTCTTTAATCTATCCATATTGAAATGTCTACATTGTCATTATAGTTTTTATCATCAGTGCAATTATTTTCCATTGAGTATCGAATATCAAGAGTCAGTCTTTATGCATATTTTGGCCAAGCCCCCATGGTGTTCTATCATGAGGCCTACCATCAAATGCTACAGTATAAATTAACTATGAGAGGTCTACAACATCAATCCAGCATCACCATCTCCTCGACACTAACATCAGCAATAATCCAAATCATATCTTGAATAGATTAATTAAGTAATGAAAGACTTTCAACCTTTGTTAAATCAGATGAGCATCTCCCTACTAGTAGGTTTTCCTAATTCATCTTTATCCTATATATCAAGTTATCAATCATCAACCATCAATCATGTTTTTCATAATCAGGGTATATTTCATCAACATTGTACACCATCCCACATGAATTCTCAATGATTATATCACCTATTGGGGCAAATCATTGTGTTATCACCAATTTTTCTTTCTTGTTTATAGGTCTTAATTAGGGTAGCTCCATCTTATTAATGATTATATTGCATACGAGGAAAAATCATTATGTTATCATACCACATTTCCACTATTAGGGTATAATGCTTATATCCACCTTTGGGTAAACCATTGTACACCATCCCACTTACATTTTTTAGTGATTTTTCCCAACTTTGGATGAATCATTATGTTGTCACCCCATCATCTTCATTTTTTTGGCCCCTTCATTTCACTTATTTCTTTCAAGGGATTGTTTGCTGACCCACTTGCCAACCACTCCCTCAAGGAGGTAGCTATAGTTTAATCATTACCATTGCAATCATAATCATAAAGAACCATTTTATTCTTTGGAAATATGTTACTATGCTTACAACTTGTAACATCTTCCCAAATAGGGGCAAACTATAGACATGTAAATTTGGCCACCAATGGTTTTGCATCAAACTATTAGACCAATTCTTACCAATCATCGAACATTTAACCTAATAATTTCCATTAATCTTGAATTTGGCTTTATAACCTTGCATTAAATCAATTTGGCCTATTAAATCAATTAAAAAATAAAAATACACACAATGAATTAATCAAAATCAAACAAATGACCAAATGCCTAAAAATAATTAATTAACTTGCACACCCTAATCAAAATCAATTAGCAAGTTAAATAAATTTCAAATATTAATTGAGTTCACCCATGAGCTAATAAATCAATTACTAAAAATAAATTTAAGAGCATCTTAGAACATTCTAGAACACACTCATTACCTTTGTAAGTTGTCATTTTTGGAAAATATCTAAAATAATCCTAAGAATATGCCAAACTCAACCAAAGTTAATAAACTCAATCATAGTTAGATTTAATCCATTCCAAGGGATTTGAAAGCCTATAAAAGCTAGCCTTGAGCTCTTCATTTAGGGAGCTCAATCAAAGTAGATTTATAATGCATGAATAGAATCATGAAGCTAAAATCCTAGTGTTATGATGCAGAAATTAAGCCAAAACCATCAAGCCAAGCATTCAACAATGGTGCATAGAGGACATGATGTTAACCATATGTCATTGATGAATAATTATTATGCATAAATCGATCTAGCCAACCAAATTACCATTTGGAGTTATCAAGGATTTGGTAAGGAATTTTTTTTTTTATGTTTATATTTCTCATTTCTTTCCATGTTTTATTGAGTTCTTATTTGATGTATTCATTATTATCCCCCCATGATCATGACTAAAGGATGTTATATTGTTAGTGAGCTCATTTTTAAAAAAATTTTAGACTAACTCTACATTAACCTCCTCCTTTGAGTGAAAATCCTAGATCACAAGTGCCTCTATGACAAGTGGGTTTCTCTACCTATGCTTCTTAGGATATTTCTTTTCATGTGTGGAAGCAAGTGTGTGTGCTCTAGGTAATGATCAAAATTCCTTTTAGTATAAAGGTATGTTATTTTAATTTTTTATAATATGCAAGATGTGTTTGGCTAAGGGGGAGCTAACTTAGTTAGCTTGAGTAGATTGAAGAAGATTTTCATGATGTAAGGGGAAGCATATGTGAAGATGCTTTAGTCATGATAGAAGTGTGAAGATGTTTGTTACAGTTGTGAATTCAAGAAGATTGACATGATGACTTGATCAAACCAAGTCATTTTTTTTCACAAGGTATTGAATCTTCATGCATGAGAAAAGAGAGCTTATGATTTATATAGGTTGACAAGTCTAAGGATTAGAAAATCCCAAGTTCAAATTGGTGTATGTTAAAGAACAAATGACATAATATGGAGCATGATGTTAGTGAGAGATTTCTAAAATATATGAGTAGTCTGTTAGGTTGAAGGATCAAGGAAGTCCAAGTACAAATTGATGCATATCAAAGGGAGAGAAATTAATTCATATGCTTGAAAATATGTAAGTATCCAGAGCATCTTAAATAGTATTTAAATGCATACCTAATTTTGAAGAATGATTGTTGGCATGTTGAGGAAGACACCCCTTGTCATTAATGTCAAAGGGGGGGAAGATCAGAGTGAATTCATTGTTCAAATAAATTCATTCTGAAGGTGTTTTTGCCATCAATGACAAATGGGTAGATTATTGATCATGGTAATTGATGTTAGGTTATCATTGATGTCAAAGAGATCATGACTCATAGTGCACCAATGATAAAATGATTAGATTGATGGTTTATAGAGTGTTTGACTTAGTAAGGCAATTGATGAATGATATTGATGATATGGAAATGTTTAAGAGACTCTATGGGATGTTATTAGTGCTTATATTGCTTATGAAAATGAACATAATTCATCAAAATAGTCATTTGAATGTCTAATCTCAAGTAGTCATCTTGACAGATAAAGCTAAGTGAGAAAATTGATGATGTCATATTTCACATGTGTGAAGGTTTCAAGAGAATTTTGATATATGGAAAAATTTCCCTATGTGAGGAGATCATATGATTTAATTTTTAGGTCTAGACATGGAGCGTAGCAATAGTTATTAAGGTGTAAAGTTGGCCTCTCACATAGAATTCACTAAGTTCCCATACTTAGACAAATTTGCATTATCAAAGATCTATGATGAATGTTAATCAGATCAAATATATAATGGTGAGCATTTAATCTAACTAGATAAGGATTTAACAAAGCATGTGATCTTATCAATAGTGATCCAATGGTGCATGTGAAGTCAATATGTCAATGGATGCTCAGACTACATGCAGAACTACCAACTAGCACAAGTGCATTGACTGAATGGTATAGCATCCACAAAAGGCATGTGGAGATGCCAAGTGGTGGAAGCTCATTAGAGTCAAATATTAAATGTTCTTAGAAGGCATGTGAAGGTGTGAAGTGTCTTAATCATGGAAGCACAGATCTAAGATCAACAGTGAATATTGTAAGTTAAAGATCAGGCTACTCCCAAGGAGATCAATGGTACATATTTACTCAAAATTTATAGGAAGTATGAGATGAGGTCAAAGTGTCTAATGTTTAAAATTTTCTTAGTGACCATTGGAATTTGAAGATTCAAATTAATGAGGGAAAACCAATCTGTAGTTTTTAAGCTATATCTTTTGGTTGAATTTCATCATGGTGTAAAAAGCAAAGTTGTAGAGGATTTTAAGGCACATCCATAGAACCTAGTTATAAGGTTTGAATTTTTGTGTATTCAGATTTATGGAGATTAAAATTTTACTATTTATGCATTCATGGTGTTTCTATGTATAGAATATTATTTAAGCAATTTGTGCTTTAGTAGAAGAGTGTTTTTGCAAGATCATTCATTTAGATATGTCTTAGAGGTCACATAGAGTGTACCCATGTATGTTAAATTGAGATTGTGTTCTTTTTTACTTGATGAAGTGCTAAAAATGGTAATAGGTCTCCATGAGGCCTATATGGGCTACTAAGGCCTGATTGAAAGGCATACCTTCTTAAGTGTGATCCATGGATGTTATGGCTACCTTGTGAGGATGTATTTGAGTTATGTGTTAGCATGTTATATGTATTAAGGGTTAAGACAAGTATTATATCTGACCTATATGTTGATATTCATGAAGAGCCTATAAGAAGTGGAGTCCAAGGCAATGGTTTCTAGACTTGTATGTGAATGTGTTAAGAAAGCAGAAGATAGAGATGAAGGAAAGAGATCAAAGAGAGTGTGATTAATGGATGGACTGAATTATAGAGAAGATTGAGGATGAGTGAATAAGATTATAAAGATCCAAAAGGGGTGTTTGGCTGCATTACTAGTATGATCAAGTTTGAGTGTGTGCGATGATTTGAAAGAGAGGTGTTAAATATTATTTCTCCAATCAGATTGATCTGCAATCAAATTTCTAAAATTGTTGATTTCATACGGTGTTGTGTGGGTACTCAATATATATAACAAGTGGGAGCTTGGTCATACTTAGGGGTGGGTGTTTCACTAAAAGATCTCGTGTCTGTGATCATCTTATAGAATAAGTAGTCCATGTGTTTTTAGCCTTGAGAGTGGGTTTTATTCTCCAAGAGGGTTTCCCACATAGATCTTGTGTTATGTGTATGATCTTGCATAATCTTTCTTATTTATTATTATGAACATCTTGTATGCTTTATGAATGCGTGTGGTCATTGATTAAGATTTTGAAAGGATTACATTTGAATTTTGAAATATCTTGTATCATTGATTCACCCCCCTCTTAATGATTATACCTCCAATAGGTTTATCTAGCATTGCATGTTTAAGATTTATTTTTAGAGATAGAAGGGATAAAAAATCACTTTTAGAGAGAAGTTTAGGTGAGGGTGGAGGGCATTGAATACCTAAATCATAGAGTGGACAAATTAGCACTCTTTGGAATGGTATGAGGATATCATTAATATGGGTATGAGGATCTTATTATTGCCTGACATTAGGTTTCTCTACTAATTCAGCCAATAAATTCTCAATTGTTGACTCTTATGTCAAATCTTCAAGTGACAAGGG
Organism: Torreya grandis; assembly: GCA_037957365.1. NCBI lineage: Eukaryota > Viridiplantae > Streptophyta > Pinopsida > Cupressales > Taxaceae > Torreya > Torreya grandis. Next base: position 1,120,205 of record JARHVA010001585.1, on the reverse strand, counting down.
TCGATTGACTACAAGTATACTTATGTGACTTGTAATTGTTAAAGGTGGTACCTCAAATTTTTCTTCTATATCAATATTCAATCTCATAGGCAATAATCTACCAAAGTTATCCCTCTCATGTTGCATGCAATCAATAAATATTCCTTTTTTATTATCTCTATCCTATCATACACATTTAGTTTTAAAATGGATTATTTTTTGTTTTTTACTTAATCTATTTGGAAAAATTAAAATTTTGACTAGAAAGTAGTAAATTTTATTCTATAAAGTAGGAAAATTAAGCTTGAAATTATGAAATCAAACACAACCTTATAAGATCCTAATACTTGACACTTATCCTAGGCAAGCTCCAAAATGATGACAAAAAATCAAACCATCAATGCTCAGTTAAGGTAGCAAGTGCTCACCTATAATCTAATAGATGAACTAAGGGGAATTAGTTTAACTTATTGATAATGTTACTTTCCTGATTTTCAACCCAAATACATGTATTTGGAAAGGCATCGGCACTATATGTGCATCACTAGTCACTTTTAATGGTTGAGGTAATAACAATTGTGTATAGGGAAACACACTTGTTGAAATATAAATTCACACTCTTGCAAAAAATAAATACCACACTTGTATACAATTTAAATTGTATGAAGGAAATTTAAAACTATATTGAAAACTTCCCAAACTTGTTGAATAGAAATTACATAATTAAATATGCTTATGAATAAATCCAAATATAATATTAAAGAACACACAATGTAATTATTCAACAAAAATTAAAAGATACACACACAATGTGGAATGATACTAAATTAACAGATGGTACTTTGAGCATATTTCCTCATGAGTGGGCCATGCTTCAGTTGGACTTACATTTCAATCCTTTCCTTTGCTATACTTTATTTATTTCAAATCACTTTTATTACATAAACAACCTCATAGAAATGGAAATATTACTATGATATAATTATAGAAATATCATAAAAAAAATACACTCAAATCTCTAGTTTGATCTTAATCTCTGTGTCTTCTCCTTTTTTACATTTTGCTACTTATCTCTTAAATAGAGAAGGCATGACTTTATTTGGATATTTTAACTATCAATGATTGCAATAATAAATGTAAACCAACATTATAAATGATATAATAATAAACATGAGAAAATATCACATTTATTGTTGCAACTAATTAGGAGGATCAGTCAATTGAAGGAAGAATAAGATTTTATCAATCTAAATTTAACTTTCCTTCATATGAAGAACCATCTCATTCCTCAAACCATTGGAGAGATTTGTAAAATTATGCCAAGTAACCATTATAGATATAAAAGTGCATCTACAACCATTGATAAAGGTGACTCATGGATACTTACAGTCGTGGTTATATATTGTGCACAATTTATTCCCTCTAGTTACTACGAGTGCCTATTTACTCAAATTTACCTTAAGATTTGCATTTGTTTGATTAGTGATAAAGCCAAAAATAGTAATAATGATAAATACACTATTTCATACATGAATAAAAAATTCAACATAAAACATGAAATATATATACAACATATACATCAAGTGTTATTATGTCAAAAATGACTTAAATGGGAAACATTGATAACAAATGCACTAGTTGTGAGAGATCAAAAATGGAATTTTTAAGGGTCAATCAACGTTAATTCTCAGGCTCATCAGTTGTAGTTACTAGGAATTGAAACATGGTTCACATATCATTACGTGTATATGTTTTTATTCTCATATTTTCAATTTCAATTTGACTATATACTTAATTATTTACCATGACATTGATTATTTGCATTTATGTGTGGGTGCAATCTAGATTTACCAGGAACTATCTATCATCACATGTGGGTGGAGTCTCTCCAAATCATAAATATTTTAATCCTTATTTCCCTAGTTAAATGTAAGTACATGTTTTAAATTCATTATTTTACTTTGATGCACATGTGCATTCACATATGCACATCAAAGTGAGGCATTATGTAGACAATAATTTATGTTAAACATCTTTTTCCATTATATCTTTATCATGCATTTCCACACTTGGTCCACTTGTGTAAAGTTTATTATTTTAAGATACCTTTCCACCCACATTAGATTCTTTCAACCCTTCTTTCATTTTTAAACCCTAATTTTAGCTAAGTATAGAGGCATGCACTTTTGAGTATAACATGGCGTAAAGTATGCACACATTTTAAAGACATTGAAAAATAACAATACCAATGGTTCAAAATGGTGCATGAGGATGAGATCACATATATGTACTTAAAGGCTTAGGATCACTTAATGTGAAATTGACCAAGTCTTTAAGTGTGCATATGGCAACACATTGGTTGGCACAAAATAAGGATCACCAAAATTAGGAAGGAGGTTCCATAGACCGTTGAGTATGAGAAAAGGAATTAGCAACCACCCAAGCAAATCAAGTCCATCGAATTAGAGCATTAAGGCACATTAATTTTTTATCAAATCTATCTTAATGGTGTAGATATAAGGAACTATTAGGACTAAGACATTAAATGTAAGTAGTTAGGACTAGTAAATATAGAAATTTGTTGAACACTTTATAAGTGCACATTAATGTAATGTACTATAAGGTGGTGCTTGAGTTATATAAAATCACCCTTGCCTTATTCTTGGTAATGAAAAATAAAAAAATTATAGTTATGATGTTGAAATTAAATCCATCATTACTTAGTGAAATTTCATCAACTTATTATTTTGGGAGCTTGAATGAAAAAATATACAAGCTTTATCCAATGATTGTGTGCTTTTGTGTTTCATTTTTATAATTATTCTTGTACTAGTTTGGATATGTTTTTTTAATATTTGTATGTGTGTGGAAGCATTATGGTGTAATATTGTGATTGATTTATACTATATAAATATACTATAAATAAATAAATTTGTGGTATGTACTCATATTGTATTGAGTAATAGAGGTTATGTGAATGAAATTTTCACATAACTAACTTAATTGTGACTCAACTCTCTCTCTTTGTGCCTCAAGTGAGTGCATTAATTCTTTATCATGATATGCCAACATGATGAAGTATCTAATTTTGGGTAAGCACAACAAGCACATAACTCATGAAGTATGTAAAAACACCCAACATTTTGGTTCTATTATCAAGACCATTTAAACAAGTTATTGAGATGGTGAGAAAAGATGATCTACAAAATCTCATCAGATAATATGTAATAATGGCTAAAACACCTATTGAACATTGACTATAATACCTAGAGTATGACCTTGTGTTGTAGCATCCTAGTCTTGGAAATAATTCATCCAAGGAGTGGGTGGAGGATAATTCCTACAACCCATTACACAAGGTCTTCTTTTGTTAATTACCATAACATTTGCACACATGGCTTGTTTCTTATGTTGTGGAAAAAATAAAAAACTATTATCATAATCAACCTTAGATAGACAAGCCTATCAAGTATTTGAAACGTGTTGACACTATGTGTATGATGGTAGTTGATGTTTGGTGGTGAGGAACATTGAATAGATACGTATTGGAATTTGTATAATCTACCTATCCATGTCAAAAATATGTTGAATATCAATTTCTACATGAACTAAGGGGTTAATACATAGCTCAATTACAATTATAGATATATAAATTAATAAGAGAATGTGGGATTGATAACTTATTTATGGATACTAATTATATTTCATGCATGGTCTATGTGGATGATATAAAGAAAAATTTGGGCATGATTCACATGTATTAGTAAGGTGGGAGCTAAAAAACTATAGAATGGATAACCCAAATGACAACAAACTCCAACAGTGCAAGTATGGAGATACTCAAAAAAAATGATTGCCACCAAAGACCATAGGGATAGGGAAGATCTAGGTTTGAAAGAGTCTTCAAGGACCCACACAAAATGGGGATGGCATATGGAAAAATCTTTCACCTAGGAGATACACTCTTTTTTAAGTGAATCACGCACTAGTGAGCAAGCGAACATTTATGAAGGATTAGTTGAAGAAGGATGGAATCCTAGGCTTTTTCAAAATAATGCATGAGAGGAATCACCCACCCAATTTCTACTCAAATTACAAGTCTATACATTTCTTGAATACACAAAAGTAGTGATTATTGTGTTGATTTATCTCTAAATGGTGAGTTTAGGAGACATGTGGGGGAAAATACTATTATCTAATAGATAGTACCTTATAAACCTTTGGGATAAGTCTTGACAAAACCTATGTAGATGAATATCTAAGCTATGTTTTTAATGTCTCCATCTGGGGGTTGAAATTCACCCACCCATATAAGAAGTAATGCCTCAGGTGGAACAATGGTTGTTGGAGCCATAGCAACAAACCAAGGTGTTAATCTAGTTGCACTACAATTTAATGTTTAAATAAGCACTATAACACCTGTCTAATGTGTAAATATGATAGTATCAAGAGGTATCCTATGTGGTTTCTAAGGCTCAAGTTCTCGATCAATGTCAAATGTGTCAGTCACACCGATGGCACCCATAATGCAAGTAATCTATTCTCAACAGGTTATGTATGAGATGTCTTTGAGTTTCTCAAAATGTAGGGGAGTAGATAACATTGTGTAGCATTCACCTAAGTGTGACTTCATCCAAAGAGCTAGGTGGGTTATTGCATCTGAAAGGAAAGTGATTATATTCACTAGAACATTATTGGATCACACACATACTCAGTACCATAAGTGTAACTCAAATTAGGATATCATAGACTCTAACAAATTAAAAGAACCATTTTTTAAGGAATTTGATATTCTAAAGTTTGAATATAAGAGTATCTCCACTCTAAAAGAAGATTAAGCTAGAGTTGATTAAGAGTATGCATGCCTATGATGCAAGATTCAATTAATTGATTTCAAACATTTATTTTGAGATGCATCCTGTAAAACATACAGAATGGTTTGTTTGAGGACAACTATGGCCTTTCAAGGGTGAATTGTCAATGAAAACTTTTTTGGATGTGCATGAAGTATTGGATGTAGCATTAAGGGTAGAGGCAGTCATTAGCCTTGATATGGGAATTACCCATTTATGGAAGCATAAATTTCTTTGATGATCTTACAATTACATAAGTTCATTGCCAATAACACACACAAAAATCATAGTGGCTTATGGTTCATTGATTGCAAAGTCAAAAGGCATAATAAAAATAACTTCTCCAGGTACAATGTTAGGGAAATTATTACATCTTACAAGATGTTCCATGAATTCCAAGACGTGCACAATTATCCATTATTATAAAGGGTGATGCAAACCAAGGTCTCATTATATTAAAAAAACTACAATGTATCTACCCATAACACTGAGGAGTGTCAGGTAACTGACGAGATACAAAAGGCATGAGAAAGGGGAGCATGCCAAACAATAGTTGGACCCATTAACTAGGGTCAAGGATAATATGGTGGTCAATGCCCTTATCAAGGAATATATAGTGATGAGGTGGTGGCAAGTTCCTTCCATACACCAACTATAAATGTGGGTATATAGATCACTATCAAAGAGATTGGCCCTAGTTTTCCACTTGTGAGTATTGTCTAAGTGATCATAGACTTAAGATTTTCTTGAATTATATGCTAAGCTCACCCAAAAAAATAAGGCAAAAAAATGAGCTAACATGATCCACATTATATGCTTTGAATAATTTGGGTCCCAAAATATGGTAGTCATAATGCAACAAAAGAGCCAAAGGTAAATGTGACTACATGCCATATAACCACTACCATACATCAGCCTATACCAACTAATAAGGTTCAACAAGGGTATAAATCCTAAATGAAAGAAAAGGTACACCATCCATAACCCACTGTTAACTACCCTGATGGGTTGCACTAGAATAAGATCATACAATAAGCAATAAAATTGATACAAAATATGCAAAGAAAGCTTCAGTATTCCTACAAATAAAAATCTAAGGATAGGTAAGCACTTCAATAAAATACTCAATAAAAACCTTCAAAAAATGACCTAGCTAAAATTTTGGCTACTCTATGCACAAATGAAATGATCTTTATGATTAAAAATTATTGATGCATCACCTCACTAAATAACTAAAGTACAAGCACCATGTCTTGTAATAAAACACAAAGTTATAGTTACACAAAACATAGGGTATGATTAAGAGCTACTAATTGATGCAAAAATAGATGGATGGATAGTATGTGATATCCTCATTGGTAGGGACACTTAAGTCAAAATTATTATAAAGTAATCATTGCATAAGAAGGACAACCCTACATTAAATACTTTACCTCATGTTTTATCTATGGAAAAAAAACTCACACACAACCCTTCAAGATCCTCAAGAAGGTTTGAGTTGATGTGATGGGGGTTAACTTTCACATAAAATTTAAATTAATTGAATTAGCTAAAGCTCAAAATTACCTAGTGCTTTGTAGTAGACCATGGTATATGTAAATAATTAAAACATGCACTATATGAGCTTAAAATATGGAGAGAAATGCATTGTCATTCTTCTTGATGATAACTATGGCCTAGCCTATGTTGAAAGTGTGGATACAGATGAAGTTACCCACATCTACAACATCAATATGTAGGGTATTTAACACCTAGACATGGATATCAATGGGATTTTGGGTTGGGAAGATGTAAATTCTATTTTGAATATTACAAGCGTTTCTTGTGACTCTTGGGTGCAAGAGTATTATGATGTGACTAGGCATAAGTGTGGCACCATGAATTCAAAATTAATACCACCTACACTACAAGTGAATCTCATGTTCTATAAAGGAAATTTTGGATCATCTCAGGGTAACAATATTTGTTTTCCTTTCATCACACCAAATATAAAGAGAGTATTCCATCTTAGTAAGGGTAGGCTTGGTTCTTTACCATGATATGAAGAGGTGGAGAACATAACTTTCATCTATGACCTTGAGGCACATGTTCCAAAATAAAAGTAAATTTTGAGTGCATTTGTATACACCTTAAAAGGCATAACAACATGTTGATGATTAATGCATAAGCCCAACCTACCAACTTGGTTTGATGTAAAAGAAACTATCTTCACCCTATTTGAGTGTAACAACTTGAAGTGTGGCATGCCTAGTTATAAAAAACACTTGGATCCAACATAACATTTCCATGGGTATGAAGAGTTATAGACAAGAAGTATGCATAACCTTCTAATTAGGTTATGGTTTCATGAATTCTTGGGGAAGTTAAAGACTTGGGCCCATGTGTGGTACATGATTAATAAAACATGAAGGGAGACCATAGATTGAGAAATAGTGAAATCTAAGTTCACCTGTATGTTTTCCTTTTCATCATCCAAACTAAAAAATATAAAGCTATTAAAATGGATATGTCATGTGATTATGGAAGGTGATGTAATAAATTAATATTATGTAAATAATTTGCATAGTGAAAAGGGCCTCACATTAGCAAAACTATTTGATCAATGCATCATTAACAATGATTCTATCAAGGAAGATGAATAAGTATGGTTGAATGAAAATTGGCATGAAAAGTGTGGTAAATATAAGGTAGATGACATGACACTTAAATATTCATCGACCATTTGAAGTTTTAAGCATCCTACGGGGAGTGCAAGGTGGTGGATACCCAAGGAGATAACTATAACCATTATTTTGGGCTACTCAAGGCTATAAAAACTAATTTTGACTTGTAGGAGGAACCTAAGATAGCCACAGTTGGTGATTACTGGATGGAAAAAGTATTAACTCAAATCATTAAGCTCCTATGTGAATAATAGGAAATTTTCCTTTGTATCAATAAATAAATGAAAGGTGTGCATCCATATTTAGGTAAAATGAATACCAATCTCATAGATGATGCTAGACTAATGAATAAGTAACTATACAGAATGAACCCAAAACTACATGTAAAAATGAAAGTGGAAATAGATAACATGCTAGCCATTGGAGTCATCTATCTAGTGGAAAAGTTTTAATGGGTGAATCATGGTCATCAACATAAAAAAGGATGGGTGAATTCAGATGTGCATTAATTTTTTAGCTTCTTAATGCAACATGTGTTACCAACATGTTTACCACCTTATTCACATAGGGAATTTCATAAAGGTGGTAGGTTGAGAAATGTATGCCTTCATTAGTGGATTCTTTAGGTACTACCAAATCTATATTCATGAGGAGATCCAAAAATGATATTTTTAATTAAATGGGGCTCATTTTCCTATAATGTCATGCCTCTTGGGATAACTAATGTGATCATTGTATCTCATGAGTTATGAAAACTTTCAAGGACTTTATTCATCATTTCCTCTAGGTATATCTTGATCATTATATGGTTTACTGATTGGTAAATGATCATCACACCAATTTTCACTTGATGTTTGAGTGCTATAAATAGCTAAAAAAATCCTTAAATTTGAAGAAGTGCATTTTTAGGATGTCATTTGGAACTTTACTTAGCCATGTTATTTACAAAAAGGGCCTATTGTCGATCCAACTAAGATAGTTGTTATTTTTATTTAGGGTGCATGTTTCTTGGTCACATAAATTATTATCATAATTTCATCTATAACTATGCAAAAATTACTATGCCATTAGAAAAAAAATTCCACAAAAATGACAAACCAGTAGGATACATTTGATGCTCTCAAGGAGAAGATCGTGAGTGCACCAATCTTATAATTTTAGAACTAGAACACACTATTCTATGTCCATGTTCATGAATCAGGAATAGTTTTTAGTGCTAATTTAGCACAATCAAGGGATGATAAAATTGATTTTCCTTTATACTTTTCCAATCAGAAGTTCCTTCTAGCCAAGTAGAACCACACAACAACTAAGCATAAAGTGATTATGATGGTCTGCATACTTAAAATATTAGGATAGTACATTTTGGCTACACTATTTATATTTTTCATGGACCATGAAGTGCTCAAATATCTTGTGAATAAAATTGTAGGGATAATTTTCTAGTATATTTTTTTGTTTCAATAATGCTAGTTCTTAATAGTTCTTAAGCCAGGCAAATAAAATTCTGGCCCAGATCATCCATCCCGAATCACCATAGTATAAGATGCATAGAACATAGATAATGGCATGTTAGATGCCAAATTATATAATTGTAAACACAAAATTATGAGTGATTTATTTTTATCATTAGTATGAAATCAAAATTAAAACCTAAGCGTATGTACTCATATTGGGAAAGGACAAGGAAGAGCTAAACAATGCATAAAGAAGACAAAACAACATGATTTTACCTTCCTCTTTGGATGTCTATAGTTTCCCAACATACATATTTTCTTGACCCATATTTTAGATCTTGAGGCTTTATAAATGGCATGTGGTCATATGAGAAACATCTCCCCTTGAACTACGGTTTATTTAATGAAGAATGGAAGAAATGTTGAAGCTTTGCTATAATTTTTGGCAAAGTAAGTTTTCACAAAAAAACTTGATAAGAATAGAAAGAGATCCCTTTATTTATATATTTTCCATAATGATTTCAACCTTTGGATGATAATATAGATGAAAGGTTGAGGTTAATTAAAATTTGGTTGATAAATGTAATTAATATTTGGGATATATTTTTCATTAAATGAGTATGGGTTGTATTTATGATATTTTGCTTTTATGCTAATATTTTTCAAAGCTTTATTTTTTGGCTTAATTTGAAACCACTTGCCATATGATGTCATGATTAAGTCATGATTAAGATTTTTGTTGATGATGTCATAATAAAGACATTTTAATCCACTTTCCATATGAATTGAGGAATAATTCAATTAATGAAATAAGAAAATAGGTAATTCCAAAAGGCTATGAAATTTCCCACTAGAGGAAGATTAGGTTAATTAAATTAATACAAAGTGATGTGAATTTTGAAATTATAATAAGGGTTCCACATAATTGGTCCAAAACATCACTTGTAAAGTCAAAATTTGACTTAGGATGAATTAGATGAAGTTGATGATTAGAAATGGTGCATTACCATAATCAGGTATGCATCAATGTGTTTTAGAATATGCATTTAACATATGCGAGTAAATTTGGATGTTTCCATGATTTCTAAACCTTATTTGTGTGTTATTTATATAAATCATTATAATTGAAATTTTGATATGAAAGTGATGAAAATGGAGTGTCTACATTTTTATCCTATTTGAAAGGGTGTTGTGAGACAGTAGACGAAGCAACTAGTTTTCAAAGAACGAAAAATTTGTTAAATAATTAAATAATGATGACCCAAATGATGTTTGGGATGCCCTAGATACTCTCTCAATGGAGTGGTTGAAAAATAAGATGGGTGTATGGGCACTAGAAAGTAATGAAGAAGCAAAAATAAGAAGAAATTAACCTATGGATAAAGTTAAGCCACTTGAGTTAATGCTTGCATGCTTTGATTGCTAAGAATGATAGAATGATTTACCTTATTAGGGTGATCTTGGAAAGGGTACATCCCAAGATAATGAGTTGCATATTTTGAATTGCCCTAAAAAGGAGGAAGTTGGTAAGGATTCATCTCAAAAAAATAGTGAGCTAAGGTGATATAATTTGGCCTAAAGAGGGGGGTTGAGAAATTTGCCCCAAAGCGGTGAGCTTTTTGGATTGATTAAGAAATTAATTTTACCCAGTGGGTTGAATGGACAAAATTTATCCAAAGAGGGGGGATTTCATTGTTTATAAATTAATTATTTAAGTAATTTATTAGCAATCATAGCTCAAGGATTTAACCTATAGCATAGATTAATGTTAATATGAAAGACGTAAATGTATATGTCATGGTAATGAATTTTCAAAGAATGAATAAGTTAAAAAAACCATGCACACAAGGATACACAAATGATTGAAGTAATAATGATTGATTTGATGAATAAATGATGAATTGTCATGATTTAATTGGTCCTAATCAACATATGTAGGAGATTGGTGAAAATATTAGGAGAAATGATAAAGATGAAGAAATGAATAAGAAGGAGAATAAGGGTGGTTGAGCTAACCTCAAAAAATTCATGTGATTGAGTGTTACCAAAATAATCCAAATGGACCTCAAACCATTGTAGTTCCCCAAAGATGGGAGAAAATGTGATGAGAAATTATTAGGAATAGAAGACCAATATGATGTTGACAAACATCAAAGAAGGATGAAATAATGTGATGTGGTCAGAGATGACCAAAATGATTTGATTTGAAAATGGATGATTTTGTATGGGGATAAGCTGCCACCATAGCATGAAATTGTATATAAACCTTAAGTACTTATTTTTAATGTAGCACACAATGGTATGCACCATGATATAAAATGCCATGATGACCTAGATACAATGTACATAAGATATGACCCTTGATCCCACAAATAAATGACACAAACACACCATGATATATAAAAATCAAGATGACATTATTGTCATATGTTGATGAATGGACTCGAGTACAAGCATAAGAAATCACCTTGATATGTAAAAACCATGAAGATCCCATGGATGCATATGGACCAAGTCAAGGTACAAAAGAAAAGAAAATAAATGAGCAAACTAGGAATCACATACACAAAAACTTAAAAATAAAAGAAATAGAAAGCATCTTGTAGGTAATCAATTCAAAATCTATGTGTGAAGGCTCAATGATAATTATATTTGAATGGTGCCCCCAATAATGGACACAAGCATGGGAATAGAATGGAGATAAAAATCTTGAAATAAGTTGCATGCTTTGATTTTCCCTAAACAAGTTGAAATCTACGAGATTGGATTAATGACTTGCCCCAAAGAGGGCATACTTGGGAATAACACATCACAATGGTTATTAAAATTATTGGATCAATGATTGATTGGGATTGTTGGCTAGATTCAAGAAAAGACAAATGTTTTTTATATTTTGTGGCTTTATATCTCTTTTGGAGATTGTTGGCCTTTTATAATTTTTAGATTTTTTGTTTTTTTTATTGTTTAAGATTTTGGAATTATTTGAATGTTTTGGTTTTTAGAATAAGTATATACACAACATCATTAGAAAAGGGAAAACCCATTCAAGCACCAAAAAAGTGGAAATAATAATGGATGGATGGATGAATAACGCTGGATGAAAATGGATTATGATGGAAGGGATTAGGAGTATCCAAGGACCATGTCACATGGGAACCAAGTGTCTAGTCATCAAATCACCATGTTGAGGATATGCCAAAATGTTTCCCAAAATAGGTCTCAATATTTCTTCCACTTCCTGAACAAGGTTAAAATAGAAAGACTAATAGGCATGATAGAATGGACTTGGATGAATAGGATTTGAATAAACTTTGAATGGAAAAAATAGCTTGAATGGAATGGATTACAATGTGAATGGAGTTTCCCCCAAGTGTCAAGCTACTTGAAAATAATGGATTATTTACACATGATGCCATAAACTTGTTTTTCATCATGGTACTTGCCCAACACACCATAAACACAATTTTCACCATTAGATGAATTATTTTTCTTTATATTTTGATTTTTTTGATTTGACTTGTAATTTTTTTTGTAGCATCTCAACTCAATGGAGGATTATGGGATGTATAATGATGACCCTTTTATGTCTAACCCATACCCACATTGAATAGATGTTGTATTAGGATCCTACTACTGATATGGACTACATAGATGTTGTAATCTTCATTGGATGTTGATTCTTCTTCCTCAAAACCTCTAAATAAGTTTTACTCATAGCCTCTATGAAAGAGAGTGTTTCTAGGGAGGCTAAAGTGAGATAGGCATTGGATGAAGGATATTATTTTATATTATGATATAATATTTGAATGAAGGATGTGCTTGTAAAATGATGTATACTTGTTAGGGGACCAATGGAAATTGGGCTTAAAAATCACACACATCATTGATGACTTTGGATGTTCCAATTGTGACATGTTTATCAATGTTGGGGGATTAAAGACATCTAAAAATTCTCTCAACAGGACCATAAGATTTTTTTGTTCCTTAGGCCTGAGAGTTGTTATAATCTAGATGATATTTGGATAATTAGTTGTTCCAATATTGACTTTAATGATGTCTTCATTAAGCAATGAAGAACTAATTTATTTAGATATCATTACCTTAAAGAGGTTTTCACAACAAAGTCTTCTTGATTTTGATTATCCTCTAGTACCTCAAAAAAGGTTTCATGAAAGGATGTTGACTTTTGAGTTTTATTATCCCCTAGTGCCTCAAAGAAGTTCTCGCTAGGAGATGTTGACTTTAGATTTTGATTTCCCTTAGCATGTCAAAGAAGATTTCACTAGGAGACTTGTCTTATGACTGATTGTTATTTTATATCACTAAAAATTCTACAACTGATACATCATCATGGAAAAATGCCCATAATTTGTGATTTTGTCAATCTCAATCAATAGTTATGGGAAATTGGATATCATAGGAATGGATAGGATAATTAATTTGAATAGGTTGGGTCATGGTGTTTTAGGTAAAAGGTGTTGTAAAAAGGGTGTATAAGGTTATCTTAGTTAGTTCTAGGATTATTCCAACTAGGTGCAAACATGGGATATTCCCTCTGTGCTCAACATTTTACACTTAGTTGTGTTGACCTCAATTCACATAAGGCATAGCCCTTATGTGCTCACCTGAAGCACAGTTGAGAAGGAACTGGGCCCACATTGTGCTAGTTGTGCCATGGTGTAAAACATTAATTATGGGGCTTGGTCAATTCACAAAAAGATATGTAGGTTCATAGGTATAAGAATTTCATGGGATAAGCATGATTGCTCATAGGTGTGAGCCTTTTGGGTGGACTAATCCTTGATTCATATGGGTACAAGCCTTTTCTAAACTAATCTTGGCCTCATATCGACACTTCAAGGGTCAAAGGGTTGCTTTCACTACTAGGCATGTGCTTTTAAATAGGGAAGAAACACCTTGTGCAAGATTTATACACATTATCTCTACAAGTTAATGATGACATCATTACTTATTATAGGGATTCCATTAATGACACAAACCAAAAGCTTACAAAACCATTACTTAACATAAATAAAATGAAATTATAGCATTATAACCATTATGCATTAAAATAGCAATACCAAAGATGTATAAATTATAAACATTGGGTAAGTGTAGCAACCTTCATCATTCATTAAATTTAAAATAAAGTATATAGTTCATGGTATATAAAATAGAGTATGCCTAGTTCATGATACTTGGCAATTCAGAGGCTCACAAGAAAGCTTGGGTGCTTACAAATGGAGCCTTAATGGTGTCTATGCTACCCCTAAGTCTAATGGCTATTGATGACATTCATACAGAGTAACTTCAATCTACCAGAGCTTCACTACACCATTTTGCATCTCCCCTATTTCATTGGTTCCAACTCCTTTTATAGTTATTCAAGAACATCTCTACAAGGGTGGAGTGCACATGTCAAGTGTTAAGATGGAATCTTTGCTTATCATTCCTTTAGTTACATTACCTTTAAAAGTTCACATTGTAGTCACCATGGATCACCCAACCTAGAATATGCCTCAAAAATCCTAGAATTTGTTAGTTGCCTACCAATTGGTGCAATATATGTGTTGATCCCTTCAGTTGGTGTCCAGATGCCAAAAAGTCATCATCATGAAAAATTATGCCTCACATTGATGTGAAATTCATTATGGAATGAATCATGTACTTACTAAAATAAAGGTCCCAATATTACCCCATACAAAATTTATAGTTCATCCTCTAACTATGTTGTTAAGGTCTTTGGGGCATAAAATTTGGGTGTGTTCTCCTTAAGCTCGGTACTAGAGTCTTCAAAGCCCTTAATGGTGATCTTGATTCTTTAATGGAATTTTATATTATATTGGAGGTAGAACTAAGTGTAAACATGTTGTTCTTTTATATCTCCTTCTTGAAGGCCTCTACATTTTCCTTAGCCTTAGTCATACTCCCATCTAGGATTGCTCCTTGCTCACAGGTCTTGGTCTGTAGAGCATGGAATAGTGCTTCAAAGTTCTTTTTTTTGTACTTAATTTGGGTGATTATTGCATTAAATCTCTTCATGCTTGGTGTGTTCTTTGACCTACTCATTAATTACACTTATGCCATCAACTTCTCCTTCTCCTCCTTTGCTTACTTCAGGTGCACATCTATGACTGATGCTTAGTTAGAGAATCTCAAGAGTATGGCATTGGTTACATCTACACCCTCCTATAGTTTCACAAATAGGTATTCTACCTCTTTGATCTTAGTAGCAAGCTCCTATAGCATGACATAGGGATCTTCTTCTTCTTAATCTGTCAGTTCTGGTTTTAAACTTGGGAGCATTTACTCCACTAGCACACAGATTTTATCAACCTCATAGAGGTTCAAAGTATCAAAACATACTAGAAGGGATGGTTTGATCATCTTTATGTGCTCACATAGTTATTTCAATTTAAACTTAGTGGCATGTGCTTCCTTTTAGGCTTCTTTATGGAGTGGATTCCATTTTCTCACCCTACTATCATTGATTATGTTCTGGTGCATAACCTCAGTGGCCATCCTGATCAACACATTTGTAGATCATATTAGATTCATGGTGCAAGAATTTATGATAAGGGATTCATGCCCTTCCTCAAGTTATTTTATGCCTAAAATAGCCACTTTAGGCACCTCAAATTGAGTCTCATCCATGTAATGACCAAACATAAATGCAAGTTGTTTTCACGTCCTAGTTATGGTGGCTTGAGGAGGGCATGATGTAAAACATGTAAGGTTATTTATCCTCCACTCCCCTCTATACCTTCTCTCTTATGCTCAATTATTGGTCATCATTCTTGATGGTAGTAATTTCTATTTATTGTCCTTCTTCTTCACTAGTACCACTGCACTCTTTAGTGCTTTCCTCAGAGGACTCTTCTATTTGTTCCTTAAGGGTTTCTTCCTTAGACTTTTCCCCTTCATCTACTTTTTCTTTTTGAGGCTTCTCAATGTTCACCTCTAGGTTAATTCCTTCAATGCCAAAATCACCTTATTCCTACTGGGGTTCCTTTATTGTCTCTTTTTTCTATTATAAGGTGCTAGTATCACCTTCTTTTTCTTTAGGTGCCCCTTCACTACTTTGGCATGCCTCTTGTGTAGATTTTTATGCCTTCCTAGTGGGGGAATTGGGTACTTTCCTATCCACTTTGATATCTATTATTGTACCTTTGGGAACCTTTTTGTCCTTCTCTACCTTGGCTACTTATTTTTCCTTCACATGTTTGTGCTTCTCTTCAAGTGCCAGTACCATCTCAATTTCTTCCTCACTTAGGCCCATTTTCTACCACACCCTTCTCTTCTCCACTTCTATTCATAGAGGTGGTGTGGAGGGTTCTTCATTGGATGAGGATCTTGTTGGATCCTCTACTTCTTCAAGCATAGTGGTTGTGCCACTTTGGAGGGCCTCCTTCACAACCTTGGTGCTTGGATCCTCTTCCTCCTCTTCTTCTTATAAGATATATGTTTTCACACTTTCTTATTCTACCTTCTCCTCCATTTTGGGAAAGAGAGTCTCTTATTCTTACATTTTTACTATATTTATGGTCAATAATGTCATTTTTCCCTTAGTCTTCTTATTTTTTTACTTCTTATTGGAGGAAGCAGTCTTTGGCATAAAGGTTATGCACTTCTTGGGAGCTAGAAGTGTAGCTTGTTCACTAGAGATAATCTTCAAATTTATGTGCACCTCTATCTCATCAAGTGTTTCTCTCCACTTCTTCTAGGTGGTATTATCCTACATATTTGGTGTTATCTTCTCTTCATCACCAATTAGGAGGGGGTGATCATCATTTTTCTTAGGATCGGCTCTCATCTTGTACAGCTTCATCTCATAATAGTGGTTGAAGATGCACCTAGTTATTATTTCCTTATGGATGGATGGAGTTCCATTATATTAAATTCATCCTCCTCATACTTAGTGGCCTTTGCTCTAGGGTGCACATACTGACACCTCAACCTGCTCCTTTTTTATCCATAATCTTTAACAAGATTTCCATTTATTACATGTTGGGAATCCTCCTTAACGTTGCTATGAAAAATTTAGTGGAAAATGCATAAGGCAAATTTATCTAGCTAAATAGGTTCCCATTTATGAGCAATAGGTACACTACATAAAAATGTTTCATTATGGTGAAGGTCATCATTCCTACCATATACTAGGAGATATCCTAGGTAGGTGTCATTCAATCCTAAAGGCTTTTTGTTATCAGTCGCACCACCCTTGCACCCTTATTTTGTATTTTTGTGAAAATATAGGTGGGTAGATTAACTCTTGATACTTTAGCGAAAAAGAGTCATTATGGGGTGGGAACACCCATAGATTGTCATCATCACCATCTAGCACATCGATCTCATCCATCATAAGCAATATCAACATAGATCCCCATCTAAAGGTCTTGTGCACTTTGAGTTACTCCAATGTGTTCTTAACCATCTCCTCACTAATAAATTTGGAGATGTTAAACTTTCCCCTTGTACCATGTGGTGGGTGATTAAAAAACTATTACAGAAACAACAATATATGATTAAAAAATTATTGAAAACTACATATAAATGACCAAATATGATCATGTGACTATTAGTAGTTTATTTCCAATCATTTATAACACAACCAAATTGATGACTAAACCATTTTTAGTCATTTATTAGTTGTTTTAATTGATCAATTTTGTAGTATATTTAATCATTGATTGTTGTAATCTAGTCACTTATTTAGTCAATTTTTATTCACTGATATACTTAGTCATTAATTTAGTCATTGACAATTGTTAATTGGTCACTTATTTAGTCATTTTTGTTCACTAATTTATGTCCATTGCTAGTGTATTTATTCATTAATTTTAATCATCATTTTGATCAATTTGGCAGTATATTTAGTCATTTTTATTCACTAATTTCACTAGTTATCATTGTGTCTTGATCACATTTTCTATGAGTATTTTCACATCAAAGAAAATCAATATCACACAAAGAAGCCTCAATACTTTAAGGCATGTTCTTACATGGCAAATCCTAACAAGATCTTTCACATTTGAAATCATTCTAGGATCAGACTACATTTTACTAAAGATTCAGTGTGGGCTTTGAAAGCTTCTAAATTTTTTGATTCAATTTTTGTTAATCCTTGGTGGTGATTCACTTTGGCCTGGGTCCCTTTTTAGCTATGAAATAATTCAGGGAAGCTTTTAGTCATGGGAGGAGAAAAATTTATAACTAAGTCGTTATCATGTGATGAAACCAAAGTGGATGCTATGCTCTAGAGTATATGTTATGAAGGGGGAATTTCTCATTTTCTTGAATGTCTGAATGGATATGATGAGAACATCTCCATTCATTTTTCTTTGATCTGAGATGGTGACCATAAAGTTTAGGTTAGAGGTATAGAGTTTGTTGTTAGTGAGGATTCAATTGCTAAGGCCATGGGTTTACGTTGTGAGGGTAGAAGATTGAAAATACTCACCAAATTTTAAGACCCAAAGGAGTCAAAAGAAATCTTCATTGAAGGAGAAGCATCGGTGAAGTTGTAGGGAGGCTTTTATAGAGAGAGCTTGTTTAACCCTTGGGATAAGTTATGCTTCACCATCATAAAATATTTTACCCTTGAAGGTAAGTTTAAGTGCTTTTATCATTACCATTACACTCTTTTGAATCACTTTCATCACAAAGTGTTGGTTAACTTCCCCTTCTTTCTCCTATCATCCCTAGAGATGTTTATTAATTCTGTCAAAAATTCCTTAAAAAAAACCCAATCGTCTCTACCATTCCACTCCACCAAGGTCTAATCTTAAGGATTTATCACTTTCATCTTGTGTTGTGTCCCTCTAAGCCTTTAAAAGCATAGGTGTTAGATAGTTCCTGTGAAAATGACCCTGATGAATATCACATTCCCTTGAGAGTCAAATTTGGTTCCCTGGGTCCCCGTGGTTCCCCACCCTTTTCCAAGAACTTTGTTCCCCCCTCTTCAAACCTATGCCCTAAGTTTGAAATCTTTCCCCCTCTTTAACTGGGCTCTAGTTGTCCCTCCCTGATAGCTATGACTTCCAGATCCCCTGACCCTTCTCACTCTCTAACTATTAAAGGGCTATGGGAGATAAAAATAACCTTCCTTTTTTGGCAATAAAAAGAGGAAATTGATTATCTGGATCAATTTTGATAAGATCACTTAGGGGAAAAGTAAGAACAAGAAAGTGGTGGGGGTGGAGCCTTATAATTTAGCCAATGACAAAGATCGCCTGGAGGTCTAGGTGCAAGGTGAGGAGGCTACAGAGGAAAGGTCTGGTTTTAAATTTTAGAGCTATACAGAAATAAAAATGAATATCATGAGATTTAAGAGACTGGTAAGTGGAAAATTTTCATTGGTAAAGACTGGGATGATCCCTCTACCTCAAATCCAGTGGAGGAAGTAGATAAATTAAAATATAAACCCAATCTTGATCAAAAATTGGAGGAGGGAACCAAATATTTTGAGGAGCTGAACAAATCCACTTATGATTTTGACAAGGATGATTTCATGGATACCAGTGAAGAGGAGAGCCAAATATAAAGGGAGTTGAAGGAAGTGAAGAAGGTTTTGCACTCCCTTCAGAATAAAATGAAGATGCTAACCACTATTTGCTTGAAAGTTGTCCACCATGTGACTTCTTCCCTATTGATTCTATAAGACCTCTCAAAAGAAGATAAACATATAAAAGGAAAAATTTCTAGTATGAATGACCTTCTCAAGTTCATTAAATAATATTGGAAAGATTTGATCAAAAACTAGTGTTTTTGTTATGGTTAATCCCTAGTCTATATGTTTTTTCCTATTTTGTTTTTGTTTGTCTGCTATTTTTCAGTTGTTAGCAGCCTTTGGCCTATTTTTTTCCCCTTGGGCTTTCTGTACTTGGGCTCTACACCCTCTTTGTATAGTTATAATATCAAAATTATATAATCAATGTAATTGCAAATTCTCACTTCTTGAAATAAGAATTTATAAAAACCTTCAATATGGATTACAAATGATGATTACAGACACCCATTACACTATTTTACTTGTTACATTCTATAGCCAAGGGTATATTTTTGACATTCATTGGATGCATAAGTATTAGTAGTACTATTATTTTAAATATATCTATCTAAAAAATGTAGAGAGATGTCAAATTTTAAACTCCTATTTTAGATTTCTCACATACCATCCTAATTAAGACTCCATTAACTTATTCATTAATTTATAACTGACAAGAGTATGAAAAAATTTAAGTCATAATATTAGGTACAAGAAAAGCAATTCCAATTACGCTGAAGATTGCTTAAGTCACATCTAATTAAGTAATAATACTACCTTAATATTAGGCATAAGAAAAGTAGCTCCAATAATGCTAAAAACTAATTATATCACCTCTAATTATAGCACTAACATCAATCATGGATTCATGTGGCCATGAGAATTTTAAATGGCCCATGTTGTATGGCAATGATCCTTAATTTTATTCATGGACCATATAAAATGCATAAATATTATTATTTTCAATATTTAGAGCATGATTATGATGAATCTATGAATATTTCTCATGAATCAACATTTACAACATTATGGAATATAGCTTACTCTAATTTGAAACTCAAGATGAATTAATAAATGTTTGGGTATTAGATACAGATGCCACCAAACATATGACATAATGATGAGACTTCAAAACATATGACATAAAACACATAAAAACATAATCAATCATTCATTTCCACATAATGAAACAACTATTTAGAAGGCAAAATACAAAAAACTTATTGAGAAAAGGTGTTCTTACAACATATAAAAGATATCAATATGTGTCATTGCTTTGAAAAATGTGTTAATACAAAGTGTGTTTCTCAGTGTTGTGACTGAGAAAAGTGAGTTACAATACCTTTTCTTGCTTATAAATCTCCAAAATAGACAACAAACACTAAGAATATCCCTAAAAAACACATTCAAACTATTACATAAAGTAGTGGGCCAAGCTGTCTAATAGCTAATATATGATAAACATCAACTATGTCATTTTTTTCAAATATTTTAGTGGCCACCATGTGAAGGTCCCTTTTTTCTCTTTCAGATTGATAGTTCCATCTATTTTGTCTTCATAAGCAAGGGGTATGTTACTTGTGACCTTTAAATATTTACATTTGCATCTCATGTTCCTTTTAATTTGACTCCTTGTACAATAGATAGTGAGTGAATCTACCCAATGCCCATAGAAGTACCATCAAATAGATCCAACACCTAGACTTTATCCCCTTCTTATATTTTATCAATAAATGTCTACAAAAACAAAAACAAAATACACATTATATCAAGATATAAAACACACATTATATTGTAAAAATAGACTGGGGTAACGGTCACATATAGAGTTGTAGAGGAAATTCAAACTGATTTGGGTTCTTCAAGAAGAAAATGGTGACCTAAAAAAAGGGGATTCACAAGGTGTTGATGAAAATTTAGGATATGGCAAAGTTGAAGTGAGTCAAAGGGAGAAGATTTTGGCTGTCAATTCTCTTTTGAATGTTAGAAGTGGTTATGCACAAAGCTAGGATGGAAGAGTGCCCTTCCCAATGATATAATGACTTTATTTCAATCTGACCCAATATCAAAAGACATTCTACTTATCATTGTTTATGGTTGATAAGTCCCACAATTCTAATCTAGGAACTCTTGAAGGAATGGAGCAGAAGATTGTTCTAAGACAAGGAAATGAGTCTCAAATACCTCCAAAACAAAATTGAAGCAAGTATTGTGAAAATAGTTAACATCAAATTAAACCCTATTAAGTTTCAATAACATTTTAAGCATGAAGAATGACAAAACATTGGGACAAATAACTGAAAACTATTATATTACCTCAATTAATTCAGCACAACTATGATGATTGTGCTACACATTCTTTTCTAGTTCATCATGATCACTATCAGTATCAAAAATTCTATTGACATCATGAAGGAATTTTTGTTTTCTTACTACTTTGATAAAATTTATCTGCATGTGGTTTAACCATCATGCAAAAAAATATACAAAGCATTCAATAGTCAAGTAAAGAATGCAAGCTATAAATTTGTCCAAAAGAACATTTTTTGGATCACTCCAACAATAAAGAAATTAAGTTGGATTCTCCTACACTCAGGTTTCAATAATCTACATATTAAGATGAAATTATATACATAATTTATAAATAATAATAAATGAGATCAATTTTGCCTCTTACCTCAGCTGAATTTGTGGATTTATGCTCATTCCATACAGAAATTATAGGGTTAGTGAAGGCAACCAACTGTGAAACTTGATGAGTGAGATTGAATATGCAACTCATTACCTGTTGGTACCCTTCATTTGATTTCACATGATCTAAAGAGGATCTTACTAGGCATTTAATAGATGGTTCTAAAATCTCTATTGATAAACTAGATTTCCACTTCATCCCACTCTTAGATTTACTAGGTCGATCTAGTGCTGCCATATAATTGACAATATATTTTGCACCTGCTTCTCTATTACTATTTTCCACCTAAAATACAATGTAAATTTAAACATATAGTCAGTTCAATAAAAAATCAAAATAAATAACATAATGTAAATTGAACCAAAAAGCCATACACTTATTGTAAGTTTATCCATTTTGGCCTGCAACCCACCTCAACAAAATGTATATCCAGCCCTCATCTTATCTCTTGCTCTCTTGCCTCTGTTACTCTTTGCCAAATATTCTTTAGAATGTATAATTTCTTTCAATGCTTCCCACTATTTGGGAGATAGAGTGGAGTCTAACCTCTCTTTTTCCTCAGTGATTGTTTTTTTGTAATTCTACCTAAAATTATTCATCAAAATTCTCATCTTTTGCTTGTAATATTTTCTAGAGATTTATCCACCAGTAGTCTCAAAAGCATTTTCCATTTTTTGTATAACATTTTCCATACCTTATGGATCTTGATCTATAAAACATAATTTAAAAATATCCAAATGGGCCCTACATCCTACACCCAACTCAGAGGCCCACTTTGCAGCATTTGGCCCAATGGGCTAACCAGCTCTCGATACCTCAACAAAGAATGGATTTTTGCCTTCTAATTTTATTTCTTTTTCATTCCTCTCTCTCTATATATATATATATACAAATCTTGACTCAATCTTTGTCTTTTGACAAAAGTATACATATCTTCTATTAAACCACTACTAGTATTTCTGATCGACTAGTTCCATCAAAAGTTTTAGATGCAATAGGTGCACTCTGAGGCACAAAAGATGCAAGCGGTCTCTCTTCATGACGTTAATTAACCATAAATTCATGCACCTTGGCCACATCAGGTGTGGAATGAGTAAGTATATCAGTACCAGTCTCCATAAATTTAACTTCAAACACATCCTTTAATATTGAATAAATCATCTATAGACCTGTTGTTCCTTTGTTCTAATTTTTTTCAATAATCTCTCTTAGAATTTGTGCTAAGAGATCATCATGACATTACACATCACCATGTGCTATATCAGGCTACACACCACCACACATTATATCAAGCTACACATCACCATATGCTATATCAGGTTGTACATCATCATAACTATTGTTTTTACCAACTGCATTTGTTGAATCACAAATGTATTGGCTTCTACGAGATGGCGAGACTGTATCTTTTCTTTCCTTTTGTTTTTTCTCCAAATTTTTTTTTCACCCATTTTCTTGCCTATAAAACAAAAAATATATCATATTATGTCATATATACATAAAGCTCTTGCCTATAAAATTTCATTAAACACTATTAAAAAAATAATATACTAGTTAGTGGATTTATAACTTGTTTGTTTGTCAAACCAAGACACGATAAATATTCATTATTCTTGGCCAATTTTTCTCTATGAAATCACTCATAATATATCAATGAAATTTCAACATTATGATCACTATCATTGACTAATTTGTGCATATAGTCCTTTTCCTCATTTATTGAAGTCTAAATAAACAATAATGTATAAATCAACAACTTGAATGAGTAAAACTTTATTGAGTTCATAAGTTAAAATGGAAACCTAAAATAGAATTTAGTTTATAGATTAAAAATAAATTGTAGTCAAAAACCAAGATGTTTACAATTATATGTATCAGACTATCAATATGATTATCCCTTGTTTCAACTGGATATTGACACTTATGAATTTTGATCACTCCTATCAACATCTGCTTTATATTCTTCCTCGTCCCCATTTATGACATGCAATACATTATCTATCCAAATCTCTTCATTGGTAAACAAAATCTCTTCTTCAAACACTCTATCATCATCTTCATCCACTTCTTCCAATGTTTCTTGTAAATTAATAAATTGTCGATCAGGGATTATATCGATAACTTCTATGAATTTTCATTTAGAATGAGACTCTATTTGAATGACATAGGCCCACCTTGGGACTCGTACATCATCAATTAGAAATTATTGGTTCATTTGAAGAGGGGAAACATAAGGCTCATCCATCTCTAATAAAAATTATCCTATATTTGCACGTACAAATCCAAACTCATCAAATTATATTGTGGATGGTTGGATCCACTTACATTTTAATAATATAGGAATATTTTCATCAAAATACACTTGAATAATTTATTGGAAGAATCCAACATAAAATTTCTTCTCAATTTCATGAAGAAATTCAGCACTAACAACATAATAATTTGTCTTTCCTTTATCTTTTTCTTCCACTCTTAAATGACTACCATAGGCCCACATTCCACTAAAATGCACAGCCCATAAATGTGAAGATTTTGAAAGCTCACTTTCCTCCATTGTTATATCTTGACCTTCTTTTTTTGCATCACTGACTACATTAGCAATCCATTCTTCAAATTTTAGAAAAGAACCACCTCTAATCAAATCAAGATGTCTATTCTTTTGAGGTCGATGTTGCATCTAAGCTTGATTATCTTCTTCATATTTTATACATAGAATATTAATGTACAAATAGTAGGATTAATAATATAAATGTGTAAATGTAATTGAGTAAATAAATTATTGTGAAATTTTTTTTGCTTATGCCACTTATCGAACAAACATGTGTTTTGAATAATATAGGCATGTATCGTACTTCTTTCTTGATGTGATAGCTTGAAGTGACATCCATTGCCTTCTAATACTTCACCTGAAACTATCTCATCTTCATCATCATCCCATACACGTTGATTAAAAATTTTAAAATCCTTCATACATTATGTGTAAAATCCCATGGCCTCTTGCATTGAATATCCCTTAGACATGTTACCTTCTGGTTTTGCCTTAGTACAAATAATTTTTTTCAAAACCTTCATATATCATTTTATAGGATACATCCATCTCATTCTTACTGGGCCACAATTCTCTAGTTAATATTCTAGATGTATCAAAAGATACATATAAATGTTAAATATTGTTGGTGGAAATTCCCATTCCAATAGACAAAGGACTTCAATAACCTCCTCCCTCTTGTTAGGTTGTGGAGCTAAAAGCTTCACTGATGCAGACATGGAGGAGGTTGCAGGAGAGTTGCAGAGTGTCACAGAGACTGGCGTTTAGTCTGGCCAACCGACGTCGACAGGATAAGATAGGAATGCAACCGATGTCGGTCAAAGATCGGCCGGCATCAGCGACCCCCAGGCAGACAGGGACTGACGTCGGTTGCCTGTGTGGTTTGACTGCGAGCTTATTACGGGTAGTTAGCTAATGAACCAAGTGTTTGCATGTTTAGATCTATTTTTAGACTGAGAGCTGCGGATCTAATTATTGTAATTAGATGTCTAATCATTGTTTGGATGAGATCTATATAATAGACTCATGGTTGTATTGGAAAGGTGTTCTAGTTTGAGTTGAGCAAATTTATCTCCTTCTGTGTGTGAGGTGAACAAGGGTGTTCCTCCTAGTTCCATAGCAGTACCAAGGTGGGTGCTGGTTTTGGAGAGTCAGCAGGATTCTTCAGGTGTGTAGGATCTTGGTCACAGGTACATGGCCTATATAGGAGATCTACATGGTAAGTAAGATCATTGATCTGTAGGTGTATGTGTGTGCAAGGTCAAGGTTCACAGGTGTGCAGAACCGGGTTGATTTGCAGGTGTGCAGGATCATATAGACAGCAACACAACAGGGAGCAGTATCAGGAAGGATCTACTTGGAGTACAGGTGTGTACTCGGATAGAGCAAAGAGGAAGGCAAGGGAGTTCCTTCCATAAGTATGGTTTGTTGAATTGTAGGTTGTTATAGGTTCATGGGAGATCTACTTGAAGTACCTTGAGTACTTGTGGAGTACGTGGAGTACTTGTGGAGTGCGTGGAGCACTTGTGGTGTGCGTGGAGCACAGGAGGTGAACACCAACTCTGTATTTGAGTTGGGTGTTGGGACTTGAGAGAGAGAGAGCTTTGGGGAGAAGATTTACTGTTCACTTGAGGTGTGGGAAACCTCTGTAAGGTGGTGGAGAAGAAGTGGGATCTTCTTTATTGTATTCTTTTCTGTAAAGTGTTAATACAAGTTGTGTATTGTCTCTCATATCATGTGTTATTCTGAATTCTAGTTACTTGGTGAATCTGGTTTATTTCCGCATATTAAGTTGCTTGGTTTGGTAATCATATTGTGCTCTTTTCATGGAGCAAGATCCTGACAAGTGGTATCAGAGCTTTTGGTTGGGATACTAACAGATTGGTTTAGATCTGGGTAGTGTGTTTTGATTACAGGTCACTCTCAGGGGTTTTTGATCGAGTGGGAGTAGAGCAATGGTAGATGAAAGTAAGCTAAGAATGGAAGAGTTGAAAAGCACAGATGGTCTCTTAAGGTCCTATGGAGAGAAAGAGCAGGTAAATGAATATTGTTGGTTGGTAGCAGATCAGCATGAAGAAACTGAAGAAGCAGATGTAGTAGGTGTTGTTGCACAGGATGCTCTAAGAGGTTTCTTGGATAAAGTTGAATCTTGGATAAAAGATTCGGTTGCCTCTTTCCATGTAGCCCCAGGTAGAGGAGCTGGTGAGCCTTGCCAAAGAATTGGCAAAGGGGAAGTGAAGCTAAAATTGCAGGCGGCCAACACACAGGTGTTGATGAAGGTCATGTAGGTCCCAAGTTTGGAGATATGGCTAATTTCTTTAGAAAGATTGGGTGATGAGAGATGCACAAGAACTCTCACAGTGGATGCACTTGAATTAGCTGGTGGTAAAAAAATAGGTACTCTTTATCTACTTGTTTATATTATTGATTCTTATTTTGTTGTAGAGACATGGCTTCGTAGGCTTGGTCACATGAGCAGGAAGGAGATGCATGTTCTTAAGTGGAAGACAGATATATTTGACAGGCTTAAGAACTGAAAAGCCTTGGTGTACTTGGAGGAGATGGCAGACAGAAACCAGTGGATGGTGCTGGATACTTTTGAGCAGAGCAGTTTGGACATGGGTTTTGATTCAAAGAAGCTCACGGGTAAAAAGTCATCACTCACAGGCGAACACAGGTACCGGCATCGGTCAGGAGGAACTGGCATCGAACAGATAGGTGCCGATGTCGGTCATGTGCAGACTGAAGCCGGCGATGTCGGGCAGGGTAAGACCGACGGAGGTCATGAGGACCGACGTTGGTAGTAAGTAAGACTGATGTCGGTCAGGAGGACCGACGTCAGCAGCAGGGACACCGATGTCGGCAGGGTCAGTAGTCAGGGACAGATGCATGGGAACTGACTTCGGTCAGATGTAGACTATGGAGTGACCGAGGTCGGTCACTGTAATGGATTTTGGGTGGACAGCGAGCTGTCAAGGAGTCTCAAACACCCATACAGAGGACTGAAGACGTAAGTAGGCCCTCAAATTCGTTGTTCCTCTTCTTTATACATGTTGCTAATTATAGATCAGGAAGGATCTAGGAAACAGGTGTGAGCTTGGCATGGATGAGGATGTGATTCCTTGGAGGAGAACCAAATAGGCATTTTTGGTAGGATTGCCAGCGGTGAGAAAGCACAGAGACGAATGGATACCTTAGTTGAAGAATAGAGAGAACGGATACGTGAGATGGAAGACCAGGTCATATGGTCTTGAGGAGCTACAGGACAGTGGGACAGGACTGACAGGTGGTACCAGGTGGATGACAAAGCAGGGCTTTAGTCAATGTCAGTATAACCATTGTGTTTGTCTTACCAGGTGGATGATGGTCACAACATTATCTTGTTGTTGTATGTGGAGGATGAACTTGGTACAGGTTCAGACATACAGGGTTTTGCTGAGCTAAGGGTAAGGTTAGTTTAGTGGCATGTCATGAGGAGTTTGGAGTAGTGAAATTATTTGACATGGGAGACATGGAGATCACAGGTTGATTTTGTCTCGAGTGGGAGCTGATGTGAATCAGGTGTTGGCGAGGTTCAGGATGTAGAGCCGGAGCACACTAAGGGTTGGACAGGTATAGTGTCTGAAATCACATGAGGTCTAGTATAGACCTAAGTATTCCCATGTAGTGGGAGCTGTCAGAGAGTTAGGATCCAATTCAGGGAAGTGGGTTCTCAAGTACTTGAGAGGGACCGGCAGCAGGGATTCATGTTATGTAGGGTCAGGACTTCACTACATGTGTTTGTAGGTTTGGATGTGGCAGGGTACTCAGATGACAGGAGGTACATCATAGGTTGTGTGGTGGGTTGTCTTCAGGATTGAGCTTGAAGAGGGATACAAACCAGGAAATAGATTAGATGGGGTACAGGTAAAGGTACATTGCAGCTGTTTATCTCCAAGTGGGAGATTGTTAGGTTGTGGAGCTAAAAGCTTCACTAATGCAGACATGGAGGAGGTTACAGGAGAGTTGCAGAGTGTCACAGAGACTGGCGTTTGGTCTAGCCAACCGACGTCGGTAGGATAAGACAGGAATGCAACTGACGTCGGTCAGAGATCAGCCAACGTCGATGACCCCCAGGCAGACAGGGACCGACGTCGGTCGCCTGTGTGGTTTGACTGCAAGCTTATTACGGGAAGTTAGCTAACGAACCAAGTGTTTGCATGTTTAGATCTATTTTTAGACTGAGAGCTGCGGATCTAATTATTGTAATTAGATGTCTAATCATTGTTTGGATGAGATCTATATAATAGACTCATGGTTGTATTAGAAAGGTGTTCTAGTTTGAGTTGAGCAAAGTTAGCTCCTTCTGTGTGTGAGGTGAGCAAGGGTGTTCCTCCTAGTTCCACAGCAGTACCAAGGTGGGTGCTGGTTTTGGAGAGTCAGCAAGATTCTTCAGGTGTGTAAGATCTTGGTCACAGGTGCATGGCCTATATAGGAGATCTACATGGTAAGTAAGATCATTGATCTGCAGGTGTATGTGTGTGCAAGGTCAAGGTTCACAGGTGTGCAGAACCGGGTTGATTTGCAGGTGTGCAAGATCAGATAGGATAGCAACACAACAGGGAGCAGTATTAGGTAGGATCTACTTGGAGTACAGGTGTGTACTCGGATAGAGCAAAGAGGAAGGCAAGGGAGTTCCTTCCATAAGTATGGTCTATTGAATTGCAGGTTGTTGCAGGTTCATGGGAGATCTACTTGAAGTACCTTGAGTACTTGTGGAGTATGTGGAGTACTTGTGGAGTGCGTGGAGCACTTATGGTGTGCGTGGAGCACGAGAGGTGAACACCAACTCTGTATTTGAGTTGGGTGTTGGGACCTGAGAGAGAGAGCTTTGGGGAGAAGATTTACTGTTCACTTGAGGTGTGGGAAACCTCTGTAAGGTGGTGGAGAAGAAGTGGGATCTTCTTTATTGTATTCTTTTCTGTAAAGTGTTAATACAAGTTGTGTATTGTCTCTCATATCATGTGTTATTCTGAATTCTAGTTACTTGGTGAATCTGGTTTATTTCTGCATATTAAGTTGCTTGGTTTGGTAATCATATTGTGCTCTTTTGGTGGAGCAAGATCCTGACACCTCAAACTATCAAATTTTGAAGGATCTAATACATGTAAACTCATTCCCTTTAATATTAGGCTCTACCTTATAATTAGCAATCTTGGCCTCTTTGCCAAACTTGATATATTTACCACAATAGGTAAAATATTCTCGATTATGACATGATAGTCATGGTTCTTGAGGTCTCTTAAGCCATTAATGTTAGTTTGGTTTCTAATACTACTACTTACATATCTAGTAAAAAAGTGAGTCTGAGACATCAACTATAAGAATTGTGCACATTGTCCCTTTGTCTAAACATAAGGAGCACTAGGTTTTCTATATTTTTCATCATCACATTTTCAACACATAGATTTCAATGAATCTTTAGTTGTCTAAAGTCTTCATGTGATGAAATAGAATCAAAAGCACCAAAAAGAGTTTCTAGAATATCATAGGCTATATTTTTCTCAGTATGCATAAAGTCAATAGTATGCCTAATGGTTATATCCTTAAAGTATGGAAACTTAAAGAATATGCACAACCATTTTACACTGATTTCATTAAATGGATCATATCTACTACCAGAAATCCCATCATTTTCAATAAATGACATTCTTTTATGTCCATTCTCAATAATGTAATCACTCATTCTTAGCAATTGTGTTTCATGATTCTCTTCTTGACCATTGAAACGTGTTTTTTGCTGATGATATGGATGATCCATTTTAAGGTAAGCATGATGTCCATAATATATACACTTACACAAACTTTTTGAGTGCCTCACAAGATCCTTAAAGTTACAAGTAGGACATACATGGTATCCATGAACACTAAGACCAGACAATGTGCCATATGTAGGAAGATCATCAATCGTAAACAATAAAGAAGCTCTTAAAGTGAATTTTATTGAATAACCATCCCTTAAAAATTGAATTTCTTCAATTCCTTTCCATAATTTCATTAGCTCATCATATAATGGCTTTAGATAAGCATCGATTGTCTTTGAAGTCACACTTTTCTTTCCTAGTATAATCAATGATAACATTAAGAAAAATGGTTTTGTTGTTAACCATAGAGGCAAGTTATAATTTATTAAAAACACTGGCCAAGTTGACCATTTAGTAATTTAATCTGAGAATGGGTTCACCCCATCTAGAGCCAAGACCAACCTTATATTACAAGGATCTTGAGACAAATCAGGCCATCTATTATCAAATTTTATCCATGTCTTAGAATCAGGAACATGTCATTGTTTTCCATTAGTGCTCTTATTTTTGGCATGCTATTGCATAAGTTCAGTAATGTCTTTACACCTATACATTTAGATTAATCATGGGATTATCAAAAAGTGGCAAAGAACCTTTTTAAGAACCACAGTGAGTTTCAACCCTTGTCTATACCTCATTTCATGACATTTTGGACTTTCACTCTCACTTGTAAGATTATTAATAAATAATACACAACCATTCACACATGTGTGGATGTTTTCATGCCCTAAGCCTAGCTTAGTGATTTTATTGGTACATTGACTTAATTTTATTGATAATGTGGAGTTAGGTGGTAATAATGAACTTAATAATGCCAATAACTGATCTACACTCTCATTTGTCCGACCAAACACCACTTAAAAGTTAAGAATTTAAAGGATTGTTTTCAAACAAACTAACTTGCAATTAGCATACATAGGCTTTAAATCATCCTCCATAAACTTGGCCCAATCATCATTTAGACCCTCATTCAACATTATATCAACTTCAAACCCTTTGTCTAACATTGCTACCTCTTCATCTATGTTTGGTACCACTTCATCTATGTTTGTTGCCTCTTCATCTCTCACACTCTACAATTATATCATATCTTCATAATAATTGTAATCTCAGGGGCTTATGCCACTATGCCCATATCTTATCATATGTTGATAAATCAGATTTATTTTTCTCACCTTTCCACCAAGACAGTCATTACATGGACATGGATATTTGTCCATGTCCCTCTCATCGGTTACTCTCTCATCAAATGCATGGTATTGATCCATATTCAACCTTTGACATTGATCCATCTATAATGTTCTACACATAGAAACAAAAATATTTTGGGGAAAATTTTGGCAAACTAAAAGTTTAATATTTTTTTTAAATATCAGGAAAAATCATAATTTTAAAAAAATGTAAAAAAATTTAGACTAACAGATAAAAAGTATTTTTTTTAATTGAAAGGCATTTCCATATAAATAGAGTTATAGATGGAAAATAAAATAGAGAGTTTAACTAATGAATTTTAAAAAATAGATTTTTGTAGTTTATATTTAAATTGTTGATTACATTACATTGTACATATTTCAAATTCAAAGCATTACTTCACATTATATAACTAATAACTACATGTTAATAGATGACAAGATTTCAATTACAATACAGTTTTTATAAAGTCAACCTAAGCAGTTATGCAATTATCTCACATTGTATAACTAATAGCTAGGAGCAGCTGCCAATTGCATTTTCTTGTCATGGCATTCCATGAGACCATATTTCTTTGAGGCATTTTTTCAAATAGTTCACTACCTTATCTATGCTACCATATTTTCCATACATGTCTACCAAAGCATTTTATCAAATAGGTCACTGCCTTGTTGCTATGGATAAAAACCTAAAATAAGTGTTTTCAAACAACCTATGGATACTTGGAAAAAATCTATCAAAGCATAATAGTAAGTAATAGCATAGACAAGGCAGTGAACTAGTTAAAAAAATGCCTCAAAGAAATGTGGTCTCATGGTGATGGAATGCCATGACAATCCATAACAATTCACTTTTCATGGCATTCCTCATGGCATTCCATCACCATGAGACCACATTTCTTTGAGTTATTTTTTCCAAAATTCATCCTAGGAGTTCATATTCTTTTTACAATTATTCTAGGAGTCATTCATAAGCATCCCATATCATTTTCATGTGAAATATATTTGTATTTTGATCATTTATGTGTTTTTTGTCTCTTATCACAACCCCATAGTACATTCAAATATATTTGGTGAGTGTGAGGGAACCAAAGGAAGTGAAAAGATAGTTATCACTTCTTGGTAGCATGCAAAAACTTCACTTATGATGTTGTGATATATAGAGAATGGTTATTATGGCCCCGTGGATGTCTCAAAAGTAATTGGTAGGCTAGCAGTAAGAGTTTGAGTAGCATATAATATTTCATCGTGACCCTGTGACAAATAAAATGTTGACCTACAGTGATGTGATAAGAGCAAATATTAAAAGTTCATCATAGACCTATGGTAGACAAGAAGATAAATGGTGGTATGGTGATAAATGCAAACTATTATTTTAATAAATATGATGTATGTATGGTAAGGTGGCTTAATGTTACTATAACTTTATATAAGTTGGATGGATGACCTTTGATTGGACTTTTATGAAATGAACTTGGAATCTATATTTAATTGGGGATTGGTGGATTAGGTGGGGCTAGTTTAGGGTATTTTAAAATGGTTCCCTAAGTTTTATTTATATTTATATATGTATAATTAATTTTTTAAATTGAATAATATTAGTATTGTGGTTGATATTTAAATGTTGAGACCACCTTTTTAAAGTTTCATAAATTATGTTATTTTATGTTTTTAGTATAATAGTGTATAATCTCATAACGTTTCATGAACTTTTACGATCATTTTTCATCTATTAAAATTATCAAATTTGAATTCAAAGTCACTTATAAATAGATAAGTGTTGTAACTCATTTCACACATAAGCATTATCAATTACACAATAAACTTTGAACATATTCATAATATATGAGACACATATTTTGTTATTTAAATATTCTCATAAATTTTATTATTCTATCACACAGTGTCTTACTGTTAAAGGGTCATTCAATGGACATTAGCCACCTAAACCCTAATATACATAGTTAAAGATATTAACTCTCTAGAGTCCACACTCTAGATTTTTCCTATATCTTCCTTGACACTTTAGGTCAAAATTTTATCTATAGAAGGTACATATGAATCGCAATGAATTAATTATCTACTCGATAACCTTATTAGGAGAATTTTATATGATCATGGCAACGATCTCCTACCAAATCCAAATGTTAGAGCAACAATAATCACAACTATAATTGCACATTTTTAGGGTCAAATTTTATACATAAATTTTATGTAACACATTATATAATATATAGTATTTCTATCTATTTTCATATTTTAAAGGTCTTGCAGGCTACAAGTAAGTGGTAAAATTTATATAAAGTATGTCAGGCACACCCACCACAATAAAATCCAATGCTTGCAATGATATGATAAATAGTGAAAGGATGTCAAAGGATCCCGCGATCTCATGATAGTCAGATCAAAGGTTGGCGGTAATGTGGTATGAGGTATAAGGGGTAACAT
Source organism: Torreya grandis (assembly GCA_037957365.1). Classification (NCBI taxonomy): domain Eukaryota; kingdom Viridiplantae; phylum Streptophyta; class Pinopsida; order Cupressales; family Taxaceae; genus Torreya; species Torreya grandis. The sequence continues at coordinate 1,085,986 of JARHVA010001585.1, read as the reverse complement.
GTTTCCCACCATCCTATGATGATGTGTATCAAGGCTTATGGGGTGGTGGTAAGTGGTGAAAGATGCGGTATAACCATCTAGAAGCTCTCATGGTCCCATGATAGATCTAAATAGGTCTTTCAGTGATGTGGTAAAGTATTAAATGTTGAAATGACTATATCACCACCCCACAGTGGTTATCATTAATGCCTATGATTAAAGTGTCTACTTAGCCATTTTATTGGACCAAATCAATGGTCTATGTTTAAAAGACTTGAATGTTAAGATTTATCAATTTCATGGCATGAACCAGAGTAATGGTGAAATAACCAACTCCATCATAGAATAAAATTTGGAATTTCTTTGTATTTCATCATTCAAGCAAATTTAGTGGTGATTGTAAATGGTGAATTCAAGCTCTGTGTGCACACTTTGACCATCTTCCAACTGGGTAACTTTGCCTCATTACTCTCTTCATAAAATTTGGTATTTAGTTTGTGTTTTCTTTTCAACTAGTTTGGGAGAGCAAGTGAATATTAAAACCCTAGTTCATAAAAGCATCAAACTATGGCACCTAAGAAATTTGAGTCTACAAGTAAGAGCACTAAACCCCCTATTCCCAAGAAGAGATCTCTTCAATAGTCATTGTTGGACATTTTTCCAAATTTAGTTGATAAAGGGTATAGCAAACTATTCAAGGATGTAGCAGAGAGGTGTTGTGATGCTAGGGTCTCTATCTTAGGATGGAACCTTTTTTGGTATTTTTTTGAAAAGCAAGATGGACAAAGACTGGTTGCAAACCCCTGGAATTTGAATTTGGCTAATATTTTGGTGATAAATGTATTCATTAATGTGGATTTTATTAGGATATTAACAGAGCACTATCATCCAGCCACCAAAACTATCAGGTTGCCAAATGGGTCACCATTAGTGGTTGTGGATAGAAATTCAATCATTGATTGCTTCATGCTGAACAAGCAAGCCCTCACAAAATTTTACTTGAAGAAGAGTGAACAAGAATATACCAGTCTAATAAATACGCATTAGATTGATGATTTTCCCATGTACATAAGGAAAGGGGAAAATAATAAAAGGATTTTAATCCCAACTACTACAGTTGAGCCTTTATCAGTTGATGACTTTATTGTGTATTTCAAAAGGACATATTTTGCTTTATGTTAAGTGTTAGGAATTGATGCCCAAGATAGAATGACAGTTGGCCTAATGATGATGGCCATGAGAATATAGAACCCAGAGGTTAATGTTGAGTATGATTTTGCATCATTTATTGAGAAGAAATTGCATGACAATTTTTTGCAAATAAGGGAGAACAAGACACCTATGGAGTTCAAATATTATTATTTATTGTGTCATTTAATTTTGTATTAGAACATAAGGAATTGAACCATTAATATGGACTTGAGCATGATTGATCAAAAGAGACAAAGATTGCCTACATAGTGTTGTTGTTACAAATGAGACATTCATTGTCACAACTGTAACTATGTTGTGTTCCATGATAATTTCTCAGTCATAATAATGAATTCCTTTGGTAGCCTTTTTCCTAGATTGACCAAAGAGGTCAGATAAATGTTGAGGCCTCTTACATGGGTGGATAAAAATTTGAAGAAAAGGTGGAAATATATAAAATGGGTGTTGATGAATCTTAGCATGATCAAATTGTGACATAGACTTTCAAGGATTTGAAAATTGATGAAATAAATATCAGCCCTGATGAGGCTAGACAAATGATTTTGAAGAGTAATATGTTGATCATCCATGGCCTTAAATTGAAGAAAATGTTTTTTTTAGACCAAGTGAGAAATCAAGATGACCCCATGATGGTTTTTGAGTTTTATTATGAGGATGGTGTCAATGGTTGTGGGTTTAACCCAAAGACAGAGACTAGCAATATGGGCCACATAGAAGAACACCAACAAGCCAAGATTGCAATATGGGCCGCATAGAAGAACACCAACAAGACAAGATTGCTTGATGCAGTCTAGGAGTTGATGATAACATCTATGGTGAAAAAAAATTAGGATACATTAGTGCTTGAATCTACCACCTTTATTATGCAATTTGAAATGTTCACACAAGCTACTATCAATAAAATGGATTAAAGATTGCTTGACTATTAAAAAACTCAAATTGAGATGAATGTTGAAGTGAATAGCTTGCATTTGGAAAATGTCAAACTAAAGCAGCAATTGAAGGGTGTTGATTCTCAAAGCTAAGAAATTATGCCATATCAAGCCCTTGTGCCACAAATAACCAGTGATAATGCAGTCCTAGTTGATCGATTGAATGCATTAAAGTTAAAGTTGGAGAATGAAATTGAAGATTTGAAAAATCAAAATGAGAAGACAAAGGATGAGGCCAAATTGAAAATCCTTGAGGTGTTTGAGAATATTTTGGAATACAGAGTAAAATTGGTTATTGACAAGTTGGGAGATGTGCATGAATGTTATTATTCCTTGTCTCAATCCATAAATCAGTTGAAGGTCAATCTTTATGTTTTGGATCCAATATAAAAGAAATGGAAACTTGAACACCATAAATTGATAACCTTATGCAAAGTTATACAAAGAGATCCATGTGCTCCAGCCTCACTCAAGCCAATAGAGAAGATATTGAAAATGATCTTGGATGAATTTTAGTATTTGAATGGTGAGATCTAGAAAATGCAGGCAAAGATTGATTCTTTTGCTACCTTCAAACACCAGTTTATCCCTTCCATTTTGATATAGGATAAAAAGATCAAAGGTTTTGATGCATGGAAAATTGAATATGGTCAAACAATTTCTCAAGTCATTGATTTCTTGAAAAAAGATCAGAACATAAATATTCTTAGTTTCAATGTCATTTTGGATAGATTAATTGCTCTAGATGTTGGATATGCAAAGTTTATCATTGATGTCAAAGTGTTACTAGACAAAAGATGGAAAGATCACCAAGCCAACTTGTTATAGATTTAGGAATATAAGTGGCCTAATGATTTCACAGTGTACCCATGGGAGAATCAATACTTGACAACTAAAGAATAAGCAGGCTAAGTATGTAGAGGAGCAATGAGCATCAAGTTGGCATCAACATGGCACTAACAAATCTTGGACGTCCTCTTGTTTTGTCTTTTTCTTGTTTTTATGTTTTCCAATATGTATTCAAAATATATTTGGAAGTCTTTTTAATAATTGTCAAAAAGCATATGTTTTAATAGGTCATATTAAGGGGTGGATATATGAAAATTCATTTTTTGGAATGTGGACAGTCATAAGGTTGTCTCTTCCTTCACCCCTACAAGAAGGAAACCAAGACCTTGGGAAAGCTCTCTGGGAATTTGATTTTGGAAAAATACATTGTAATTCCTTCTCTTCAAAGATATATCAATAAAATCAAACCACATTTCTCTAGTACTATATATCTAGTTCTCAATTGCTTGTTGAACATTCATGTTATACTTTATCTGGTTTTCTCCATTTTTGTTTCTCTTTGTTATTTGAATTAAGATATCAAGTATATGTTTAGTTTTTCAAAACACATTTTTTATTTTTAGGTGGTTTATCTAATTGATTTTCCTCAAGTAGGAATTAAGTTCCATTAGATAGATCACTGTAACTTGGAGGATTCAATTTAGATAATTAAGAAGAACTAGGTAATAATAATCTTGCATCTTTATGCCAGTCATAGACAATCCCATGCCAAGAAATTTAAGTTGTGGCTAGATAGAAAGCACAAATATTTCTTTGAATAGACTTCATTACCCAATTTTTGATAAAGGCACTGATCAATTCTTTTCTAGAATCATTTCCTTGTATCATATTAAAAAATTCCAATTTTAATTTTCTATTGTGTAGGAGTAGGGGTAATAGTAGAATAGAAAATTTTAAAAAAACTAATTCAAATCATATGCCATTTTGGATTAGGTTGAATTGGATGATTCAATTGACAAAATCACATAAATCCCTTAATCTACTCTAAAGTCACCAATAAATTTGAGGATTAATTAATCATTGGTGAATATAAGGTAATACCCACCTGGGCAAAGTAGAGCCTAAAGTAAAGAGAATCCTAACCACTTGGGTTGATTCTATCAGTTGGACAAATTGGTTGCATAACTTAATCATAAAGCATGGCATCCTTTTAAGTTTTTACAAACTACAAATTTGAGAACCAACAGAAGGCTTTGGAAATTTTAAGAAAGACAACTTGCATAGATCCACGTGATGCCCATGCATTTATCAATATGGGTGAGTTATTAATATTATTAGACCCCAGTGCAGCCTTAGATTCTCTTAGGATGCCAAAGTCTCTTCTGAATAAAAGTAGAGAAGAAGTACCCATTGAATTGTTACACAACATTGGGGTTCTTCATTTTGAGTGTAATGAACTAGATTTGGCTCAACAAACTCTTATGGAGGCATTAGGAAGTGATGTTCTACCTCTACATAAATATATGTAGTTAGTTTTGTTCATTTTTTACTTATGAAATTCTTACAGTTAGTGAAAAAGGTAGTGTTCATGAAGGAATAGAAAATATGTGTAGAGTCTTTGAATTATACTCATACTATGCAATGGCATTGAATCATTTAGCAAACCATTTTTTCTTCACAGGGAAACATTTTCTTGTGGAATAGTTGACTGAGATAGTTCTTGTTTCAACTAACCACCCTCTTATGAAATCTCATTCATATTATAATTTTTCATGATCTTATCATAGTAAAGGTGATTATGACACCACTAGTAGCTACTACATGGCATCAGTCAAGGAAATATAGAGGCCATAGGATTTTGTGGATAGGTTCAATTGAATCTAGGAGATATTAAGAGTTTTCTCTCAAATTTTGAAAAGGTTTTAGAGGTCCACCCTGAGAACTGTGATAGCTTAAAAGCTATAGGGGATATATATGCTTAGCAAGGGTAGGTAGAGAAGGCTTTAGAAATTTTAAGAAAGGCAACTCACATAGATCCACGTGATGCCCATGCATTTATCAAGATGGATGAGTTATTAATATCATCAGACCCCAGTGCAGCCTTAGATTCTCTTAAGATAAAAAATTCTCTTCTAAAGAAGAGCAAAGATGAAGAACCCATTAAATTGTTAAACAACATTGGCATTCTTCATGTTGAGCGTGATGAACTAGAGTTGGTTCATAAAACTTTTATGGAGGCATTAAGAACTGGAATTTGGGTTGAATTCATAAATAAAAGCCCCAATGCCAATTCTACAATTTTTTTCGTGTGCTTTAAGGATATCGAATTCTTCCAATGACTAGAAGAAGGTCGTGTTTCACTTGAGTTACAAGTTCAATTCCCATATGCTCCAAAATTTGTACATGAAACTAAAGAAAAAATAGTCCCATAAACCCCAAACTGCTTGTATGGTTCTGGTACTCAGTTGCCTATGTAACTATTGTAAGTTGCCAATTAGAAAGCTATAGATTTTATATTTAATGTAATGAGGGTTTTGAATTACCTCTTAATTCACTATAGGTGTCCCCAAATCCAACTTCACTGTAGAGGGCCTTGCCAGCTTCAAATTCTTTACAGCAAACTCTAAATTCCTTGCCTTCCTTTTCAGAAGTCTCTAGGTCCTCTCCAAACAAGCTTTATCACCCATACAAGTAGCTGCTATAACCCAAAACACCTCAGTGCTAGGCTAATTACCAACTAACAAAATGAGGAAATATTCAATGAATAATGAATCATGTACAATACACTCCTAACAAAAATATTTTTTTAAATTTCAACTAATTTGTGTTTACATGAGTAACTATTTAGTCATTTTTATTTGTATGACTAAATAATTTTTTAGTCAATGACCAAATTAGTCATTTATTTACACATTTATTGTTGATTTACAAAAAATAATAGAATTTAGACATTTTTAGTTATTGTGACTAAAAATTTTAGTCATGTAGTCATTTATTTGCTAAAGTATACTTGTGGTAATGCTTGCTTCTTTCACTATTCGTGACTTCTTTGCATCCTTTTATGCATGTGTTGGACCTATACTTAATCTTTTATTTCCCATTCTAAATTGGTTGTTGTTAAAGTGTGGTTGGTTGATCTTCATGAAGCCCTTAATGTTGCTTTATGCTTCCTCATAGTCATAGAAATTGTGACTGTGTTTCCATTTATTGGGATTCATGCATCATTAATGGTGACCTCAGTGTTTTATATAATTCCTACTACCTAGTTTCTCTATCAATTCCTCTCCACTTTCCTCCTTTCCAATTCGAAGTGGAATGTTATTTTATCATAGTTCAACTATTCTTACTTGGGGGCTATGGATGCTCTAGTTATCATTATGGTAGCATTTTTTTGGTTCGACTCTAGTTCAACTCTGTGTTTGGCTCTGTGTTCATGTTCAAATTCATACAAGGTTTGTAACCTTTCAAAGTTTGTCTTTCACCCCTTTATACCTTAGTTTTATCTACCTTATTAATGACTGGTAATTAATGGTGTGGTAGTGTGTGGATATCTTTAAATCTACTAAACCTAAAAAATCCATAAAAATCCATCACCACATTCTCATTTACTATGGATCTTTGTGCCTCCACCATCATAGCAATAAATGTTTCTAATGATTTATTTAATGAAGTAACAGGTGATTCAAATAGTCACTTCCCACTTACTTTTGGGTGAGTGCTAGCTATCTTGATGATATTTATCTTGTACTTTGTTCATCATGGCATGACCTTAACCCTTCTTATGGCAACCTAGGTACAGTGCTTCATATGTGCATGATTTAGTCTCCTTGGTTCCATCTCTCCTTAGTGTTACACTTCTTTTCCAAGTATGCCTCTCTTTTTTGGTCAATTTCTCTATGTTTTCATGTCTTGCTTTGGCATTTCCTACCCCATACAAATCCTTGCATTGGTCCTACAATGTTTCATTATCTCTTCTTGGTTTCTTGCATACTAGCATCTTGTGTACCTCCCTTTGTCAACTTGTACTCACCTCTTTCTAAATCTAGTAATTTCACATGCCCAAAAACTTATATGTCTAGCCTCAGGCACTTAGAGAGCATCTGTGCTCAACTCACCCAACTAGATTTATGCATGTAAGTGCTACAAAATTTCTCCTATGAGTTTGAAAACACCATACTTATTCCCTCAACTCAAACAAAACAAACATAACGAAATATTTGTCTTGCACAAAGTTTTATTATGGTCAACACAAAGTAATCAACTTGTTATTGAGAAGTCGGTGTCTGATGGTGAAAGCACCATCCTAGTGACGATAGGGCTTCAATCTATTGCCATTGAAATGCCCAAGGATCATTTTGCTTTTTAATGTGCACAACTTGTATATGCTAGTCTCAAATATATTTTAGATGATATTGGGTCCCATCCACCTAATCTATAGCTTTCTTAGGTGCTTGAGGTACTTGTAATCATGTAGCAAGACTAATACACCTTCTGTAAGAGCCTTATGCTTGATGTGCTTGTCATGTCATAGATTTTGATGTGACTTTTCTATTTACTAGTTCCATAGTGCTTGGGCATGTGTCTCATCTAAGCACACCAAGTCTTCTAGGTGTGTATTCAAAGACTCTTGGTCATCTAATCGATCGATATGTGTGATGCACAATGAGGGCACTAACCATTCCATGGGTAGAATGGCCTTTGCACTAAACACCAATTGAAATGGTGTAGCCCTATTTAAGCACTTATATGTAGTATGATTCTCACAATACTACTAACACATGATCATCCCAATATTTATGACAAACATCACATATCTTTATGAGGCATGTTCCTAATTTATTATTGAATGCCTCAGTGGTGCCATTTGCTTGGGGGTGATAAGTTGTTATCTTATGGTACACCACCATATATTTTTTTAGTAAGATCTAAATAGTTATGTTAATGAAGTACGCACCATGGTTATTGGTTAAGCTGAGTGAGTAACCATAGCAACTAATGATATTCTCCCAAGTAAACCTTGTTGTAGTGGTAGCTATGAAATTTTTGGTTGGTGCTACCTCGGCCCACTTGATGAAGTAATTTTTGGTTGATAGAATTTATCATGCACTTATGTGCCTTGAAATAAGAGTAATACGCCCAACAAAGCTAATGGCCTATTTTTAAAATAGTACCTAGGCAAGGATGGGGATGAGAGGCATTTCATCCTATTGGTTGGCCTTTCTCATGTGTTATCATATGTCACATGCTTTGGCACAATATTTTTCAATCTTAGAATAGGGTTAGCCACTATAAGTCTGTTTGTAGTACCTTACATGCCATAGCATCTCTATTGTAATGGCCTCTAGTAATCCCCTCATGTGCCTCTTGTAAGACTAAGTCTTGTTCATGCTCTAGGACACATCAATATAAGACCTCATCTTAGCTTAGCTTGTATAGGTCCCCACCAATGATTTGAAAAGGGGCAGCATGAACTGTGAGTTATTTCTTCTCTTTAATTGTCATAGTCTGGGTGTAGATATAATTGTAAAAAATGTGGTGATCTCTTTCAAGTACTTAGGAATGAACTTGATCCTATAAAGTTACATGTTAATCATATCATCCTTAATAGGCATTATCACATCACTAGAGTTTATGCAGGATAAATGGTCCAGGCTTGAGTTTTTTTTTAGGTTTTACTACATTAGAGAACTAAAAATCTTGAAACAAAATAAGCCATCGATAAATGCACCCATGGAGAATAAGCGTGTTCACTAGGTAATTAATCACCTTATGATCATTGAATAAGATGAAGTGGCTCACCATTAAGTACTACCAAAACTTTTGTAGGGTGTATACCATGGCAAGCACCTCATGCTTAGTTGTGGTATAGTTTTGTTTTGGCTTGGTCAATTTTCTACTTATGAAAGAAATGGGATGGTCCATCTTGCATTCACTTGGTTCCACTAATATGACACCAATTATAGTACCAAATGCATCAACATGGACATGGAAAGGAGTCATCTAGTCAAGAAATTACAATATCAGTGCATTTACCAATTTGAGCTTTAAGGTCTCAAACGCATCTTTTTGCTTTGTGCCCTAATAGAATGGGCCATCCTTTCATAAGAGATCTTCTAGTATTACTACAATCTTGGAATAGTTCCTTATGAACTTCTTATAGTATCCATAATGACCAAAAAAGGCATGAACATCTTTTTACATTAATGGGGTTTGGAGTTGAGGAATGATGGCAATCTTTATTGGATCAACGAGCAAACCATCCTTGCAGATGATGTGCCCTAGCAAAGTGTCAAATAGAATTATGAAAACACACTTCTTTAGGTTCAAATAAATTTGTAAGTGCCTAAACCTTTCAAACATAAGGCATAAGTTGTCATAATGATCCTTCACTAACCTATACACAGTCTAGTCATCTAAGTATACTTGGAAGAATTTATGAATGAATTATTTAAAAGCGATGATCACCACTCAAGAGAATATGGCTAGCATATTCTTTAGTCTAAAGGGCATCATGTTGTATGTGAAGCAACCCCATTCTATCATAAAAGTAGTTACGGGCTTGTCCTCTTCCTTAATTTAGACTTGATGGTATCTTAAGAACCTATCAATGAAAGTGTGTATTTTCTAAACTGTGATTCCATCTAAGACTTCATCAGTGAATGAAGTTAGAAAGGGGTTGGTTACATAGGCAGTGTTCAATAATCTATAATCAACACAAATAAAGATGTACCCATCCTTATCAATATGAATTTCCATGAGGCTAACCAATTTACATTATTATATAGGGTAGATGATGCCTACAGCTAGCATACCATCAATCTCTATTTTTACCTTGGCATGAAGATTGGTGTTCATCATGTAAGGTCACTTCTTGACAGGTCTTGTGTCATCAACTAGCTTGATGTTCATCTTCCTAAGGGATGGGTGTGTGAATTTCATGTCTTTATAGTTATAAGGGAATAAGTCCTAAAACTCCCTCAGGAGATCAATAATACATGCCAGCTCTGTATCAGACTAGTAGGCACCCAAAGTAGCAATCTTTTATTCCCTTTCTGAGTTGATGTCTACCTAGGTATTTTTTAGCAATGCATGGTAGGGTTCATTCTTCTCTTGCTGTGAATCTTTGACCTGTCTACTACCCTTGATTATTTATATTCAAAGGTGGGTAGGGTCTTCTTCTTATAAAATGTTATCATCAACTTGGTGCACTAACTTTATTTTTCCTATTAAAGTCTTTAAGTTACATGCCTTTAATGTTTCATCATCCTCTTCACTATAATCATTTTTGAGGTTTTGATTTTTAGAGAAAGTCAGGAGTGTGAACTATTTTTCATCGAACATGTCTTTTAGGTAATCTTCTAATATTGTAGTGTCCTCAAACACTAACCTTCAAACTACCTGCAGTGGCTCAATTAATTCAAGGCTTTATGAAGAAAAGGAGAAGATGTGAACAAAATGCTCTTTTAGTGTATACCACTTGGTTGTATCATGGTACATCTCATTAATAATATACCATGCCTGCACCCAAGCCTTTAAGGTCCTATAGAAGGCATGCACCCATAGGTTCCTTGGGGCATTATCACCATAGATAGTCTAGGTTTATTTGCAAAGGTGCATATGCACTACAGGGTCAGAGTCACTAGAGTAGGCTAAAATGTCTAAGTCCTCATTGATCTTTCTAAATCTAGTGCAAATGGTTGCCTTCACATCATGCCAAGTTGGTAAGCCAGGCCTTTTCACTACCTACTAATGAGTGACAGTGCTCTTTAATGTATATGCTAGTATACCCATTCTATCTATCTCTTATAAGATGCATGATTCGAGGTCTCAGACATAATATTCCACTGGATTACTCCCCTCACATACTATGTATGCTATAATTTTTCCCTTACTTAGGTAAAACATTCTCTTTCCCTCCTTATTGGTGCAAGGAACCCATATTTTTAAAGTGTGATCAATCTAGACCCAACCTATCTTTACAACTTTTGGCACCTTTGCATGAACCAAGTGACACCTTCAACCAATGGTCTCATATGCTTCCTTGACCCAACCATTGCAAGTGATTTCAGTGGTATCTAAGGCTAATTATCCATCTTTCTAGGAGGACTCACTGATCATTAGGTTTTAGAGTCTCAGTGCCTTATGTTGTGATTTTATATATTTGGTTGATCTCATCTTCAAGGTCCACACTCTCAACATAGGGGGTCCTTGGTCCTATGATAGGGGTATAATTACCCTATCCTTTCCATTCTCAAATGTCATGTAGTGCCTCTTTAAGTGCATATATATGTGTTTACATAGCATCATGGCCTTCCTAAAAGCAGTAGATAATTATCTTATTCTACTAACTTGATTATTTCAAAGTCAGTGTAGAATTTGATGCTTGTGATGTCTACAACTATGTTGTTTAGAATATTGATCATTTGTGCCCAAGTATTATTGGCCATGAAAAGTAAATGAGGGGAAGGTGTCAAGGCTAACCTACCCATTTTATTCTAGTCATTCTTGGTCAAGTGTTGACCTTGGCACCTGTGTCTACAAAAACCTCATAGATAAACCATCCATCAATAGTGGCATTAACGAGGATTTCTTGGTCATACTTTGCATTCTATGTATATCAAACATCTCTTACCATCTCCATGCATGGTGTAGTAACCTCAACTTGCCTTTGACCCACATGTTCTAGGAATAAGTTCTTCAATATGGGTAGTATTCCCTCTATTTGTAAGAGGTATAGTATCTATATTAATTCTTGTATCTCAACTTCCTGGTTGTCTTGCTTCTTTTGAGATGTAGTAACATGTGATTCTAGATCTTGCACTAATTAAAACTCCCCTTGTAAGTTTTGGATTACACTCATGGCCTGTTACAAAACATCTTTTTGGCATGTTGGGTCTTGGTAAGGTACAAATTTAGGTTTAGGCCATGTTATGTGCTTAGTGCAACCCTTATCATATATTCTAAGCATAACTTAGGTATTGGAACAACTGATGATTGAGTAGTGAATCCACTATGAGTAGTCATTTGCACCTTGATTATCTTTACATGGGTTGATTGTGCCTTTGGCATCTATTTTTTTATTTTTAGCTTATGCTTAATCATTCATGTACTAATGTCTATCCTAGGTATACCTTGGGTCAACTTTTTATTCAAGTTATGGCATTTGTCGACCTTATGAGACCCTAGATAATACCCACATGTATGATGTGTAGGGTAGTCATGCTAATAATATTCCATAAAGCCACACTTATAACATGAGTGAGGTGGGAACCTTCTACCACTATGTCTTCCACCTCACCCTTTGGTACCACAATCTATCCCAAAGCCTATATTTTTTTGACTATGGCCCTCATTTCCTTGGTTAGATTTCCCTCTAACTACTGCAGTGGCCTACTTTTCACCTCTTTTCATGTTCTCATGCATATCATCAATCACCTAGCAATCAACTGTGGTATGGGTGTAGGCATGACATAATCGATAATAGATGGTTATGTTGACCTAGCTAGTATGTTATAATAATGGGTAGTTGTAAACATCATGTACCTCTTGATAGACTTCATAACTTAGAAGTAGCATATGCACATTCCTTTATGGATAGTTATTCTAATTATGGCCTTATGGTTTACAATCGATGGACCATAATCCATTTTGTGCATCTTGTAATGATTTAGAAGTAATATTTTGGATTTGGGAGGCCATAGATGTAATTTACACCTCCATAAATGGGTTGATCCTAGTATCGGTGCTTCTGATTGCCTCAACTCTAAGCATGGTTTCAAGTGCTTCACAAGGGTCTATAAAAGTCTTCATGGAAATAACTCTTTATAATGGCATTAGGAACCCTCCAATGAACCACTACACATGCTGGGAGGGGTGAATATCATATGAGAACTTTGAAAGGAGAGTTTTGAACCTTACATCGTATAGGCACATACTTTCTAAAAATCCTTGTGTAATCTCCTTGAGCGCGGTGATGCTATGTTATTTAGACTCTAGAATGTCAAGTTCTTTAGGGAACACCTCCTTCAAGGTATCATAATTGATCATAACCTAGTTATGATCAAAAACTTTATACCATGTATGGGTGCAATAAAATATAGTAATCATAAATTAGGTTGCCTTGCATTTCGATTGGGTTATGCCCTATACATGCCATTGTAGTTCACACTTTAAAACATGCTCTATGGCATTCTCCAAGTCATGATACTCTAATAAGTGTATGGACATTTCATAATATATTTACTATAGGGGATAGCTGGTATCTAAGATACTTGTCCCCTCAGCATTTGTCTTGGTGGTGGTCCTCCAATACCTTTATAAATTAGGTTAGGTGTTGGGCCCATCATTATTACTATCATTGTAGATGTCAATGGCACTATACTCATTACTTGTAGTGCTAGACTAATTCTTCCAAGCTATTTCCCACTTTGCATCATTCACATTGGTTGAACTAGTATATTTGTGCTCAAGTTCTATTATGGTGAGTTAGCACCCAATGGTCGAGGGTTAGTTTTTCTCACCTCATATGGAATAATCTATTCAATCACAAAGTTACACTCCAAGTCTGTATAACATTAAATATCTATGTCGATAACATGGTGTATACACATAATATTTTCACACTTTTATCAATTACTGATGCTTTACATCTTGCAAGAACCCATCATGACTCAATCCCTCTAAGTTCATGCCTTAAGGGGTGCATGAAGAAAGGGGTGGGTAGACCTTTTGTGCTTCACAGGATTGTTATCCCTTATTGCCATATTATTCCCTATTCATTCAGCTCCTAAAACCTTTCCTTAAGTTATCTTTCCTTCCTTGTATAGTCTTCTAGTATTTTCCTCTTTATATCCTTCTTTCCCTTGTTTAGTACCCTTTTTACCTGTTTCATAAGCTAGGTCGACTCAGTCAACCAAGCATAGTCTGGGTTCACCTTAGCTCTTCAGGCCTAGTTTTCATCTAGTTGACCTAGCACAAACTTTAGGCATTAGCCTGATAATGTGCTAGGTTGACCTGATTGACCTAGCATAGCAGATATGTTTAAGTGATTTTTAGGTTGGATACTCCTATATACACAAGGTCATTTCAGTCATTTCTATATGAATGTAATCAAGATTTATTATTCACTCACACTTCTTCACAATCTACTCTTCCACCATTCTACTTGAGGAGTCTTAGCTTAGGTTTCTTATTTATAGAATTTTATTCTTTTGGATAGGTCTTGGATGCTTTGGCCTAAAAAATTGATCCTTATGAACCACAATAACCTCTTACAAAGCCCCATTGGCCAAGGGAGAGATTGAGCCATGATGGGTTCACATTTAGGTAAGTATATTCTAACTTTGTTCTCCTCTCTTTTAGTAGATAGAAGTAACATAAGTGTTGGCTCAAATAATATTACTCTTCATATTCCATGTATTAGGGTGTTACTCATATGTATTTTATTTGAATTTCCCTATACATGTATATGATTATTTTGCATCTAACCCCTTTCTTTGTGCCACAAGCTTTGGTGAGCACTAGAATAGTTTACTTTTCTTGTTATTAGATTAGTTTACTTTCTTGTTTATTATCATAAGTGAATATAGACACCATAGGACTCTTTTAGGATTGTTGTGTTATTGTGTTAGACTATAGGCTTTGGAACCCTACCTAGCATGATGTATTGTGACATATGATACAAATGATCCCCTAATTAGGTCTGGTAGATCCTCATATTAGTCATACTCCCACTTAACAAGTGTGTGCCCCAATCAAAAGTGTAGGTGTGATCTATCTTATCTGATCTAGGATTGATTCATGCACACCATTAAATTTTTATTGCATACACATGGTCAATTATTAATTGTGTGCTTTCTTTAAGTGGGGGATCTAGGTATGAGCATGCACCTCAAGCTCAAAGGCAGTAGGCACGTCAAGAGTATATTTAGTCACCAAATCCACACCTCTCAAATGTTGAGCTTGATCTATCACTTCATTATATATTTCATCCTCATAGTTCTATATTTCAAGAGATCCTTCCCCATGCCCTTCCCACTCACTACAAGGTTTCTCAACACTTTTAGGTTCTAGATCTTCCATCAGTCTACACAATATCTTATTATAGGTCTATCTTATGAGCTCTTGGGTGTCAATTTTCTCATCCCCTACCATTTTGCATCATTTATACATCCCCTTTTCCCCCTTTTCATTTTTCATATGCGAAAGGCTTTATCCTTCAATCCCCAAAGTTTCAAAGTTGTAATCCACCATTAGATTTTTGAACTCTATAATAAATTCCTTCATCAAAGTGTTTTGAGGGTCATGTAAGAACAGGTACTCTACTTCCTTAGGGCATGAGTATGTTAAGACTACAAACTCATGTATGAATCTATTCAATGCTCCTTGCCACCATTGATCCACTACTCTATCCCAAGTGACATTCAAGGTCTCAAACCTCTCTAGGCACTCCTTCTTCCACTCATAGTGATGTCCATAGCTTCTTCTTCAGTGGGTTGAATATGTAACCAAACACTGGTACATAAGTTCATGTAACTCATAGAAAAAGACCTCTTACAGAGCATCATTTAGGTTGTTCTGAACCCATTTTCTTGGCTTATGTCCTTTATAAGTTACATGCTTCAACATAAATCTATCTTCCACCTGTTATAGCCAGTGCTCGATGTTTTTGAGTGAGAGTTGGTACATCATTTTACTACACCATTACAATAACAAAATTCAGCATAGGTCCCACTAATGGAACTAAAATGGTATATAAAAGGGTGCACAAGGTTGTCTTAGTTGATTTTGGGCTTATTCCAACCAGGTGCAAACATGGGATATTCTCTCTACACTCAACATTTTACACTCGACTATGTTGGCATCAATTCACTTAAGGTGCAAGCCTTATGCATTCATCCAAAATGTAATTGAGAAGGAATCAAGCCTATGTTTATCTATTTGTTCCATGACATAAGACATTAATTATGATGCTTGGTCAATTCAAAAAAATATATGTAGGTTCATAGGTGCAAGCCTTTCATGGGATAAGGCAAATTTCCTATAGGCATGAACCTTTTAGGTGGACTAATCCTTAAGTCATATGGGAACAAGCCTTTTCTAAACTAAGCCTAGACTAATATCAGTGCTTCAAGGGTCAAAGGGATACTTTTGCTACTAGGCTCATGCTTTTATCTAGGGAAGGAACACTCGGCACAAGATCTATACACATTATCTCTATAAGTTAATGATGACATCGTTGCTTATTATAGGGACTCCATCAATGACATGAACTAAAAGCTTGAAAAACCATTACTCAACATAACTAAAATCAAATTATAACATTATATCCATTATGCATTCAAATATCAATACCAAAAATGTATAAACCAGAAACATTGGGTAAGTGTAACAACCTTAATCATTCATTAAATTTAAAATAGAGTATACAATTAATGGTATGTAAAATACAATATGCCTAGTTCATGCTACTTAGCAACCTAGAGACTCACAAGTGAGTTTGGATGATTACAAATGGAGCCTTAATGGCACCCATTCTACCCCTAAGTATAATGGCTACTAGTGACATTCTTACAAATAATTTAAATCTACTATAGCTTCGCTACACCATTTCGTATCTCCCTTGCTTCACTGGTTTGAGCCCATTTTATAGTTATTCAAGAACATCTCTTTTAGGGTGAAGTGCACATATTAGGTGATAAGTTAGAGCCTTTTTTATCATTTTACTTACTTCATTACCTTAAAAAAATTTCACTATAGTCACCATGTATCACCCAACCTAGAAGATGCCCTAGAAATCCTAGAATGCGTTAACCACCTATTAGTTGGTACAAGATATGCACTGATCCTTCTAGCTACTACCAAGATTCTAAATATTCATCATCATACAAAATGATGCCTCACATCAATTTGGAAGTTATGTTGGCATGAATCTTGTACTTATCAAAATAAGAGGCCCAACAAAAGGTAACATAATACTCATATAAATTACTAGGAAAACTTACATTGATATCAAAGAAATCTTCCTCAAAAGTCATGGAATAATCACTTATGCCTTTAAATAGATTTGATAAAAGTGTGTAATTTTAGATGACATTTTGTGATTATGTATTACCTTAGTCTTTTACACTTGGTAAACTCATACCTTGGTTGTTCCTCTTAGTTATACACTCTCATTTCTTATGCAAACCTCACATCTATTATATCTTGTGCCACTTGTCCTATCTCTTAGTCTAAGCAATATTATATTGATGACATAGACATTCTATCTTGCCCATAATGCTTAAAATTTACTTATCTTACACTCTACAATTTTTGATCATGTACTTATTTTGCTACTCCCTGAACACTGACATTCGAGATATATAATAGCATTGAGGTTATTATCTTACCCTGATGTAAATGTCCAATGCCCTAAAGTCATCTAATTTTCAAATGAAATGTATCCTAATGGTTGACCTAAATGCTTTAAAATGATTTATTTCTCTAATGGGATTGATATAAATATAATTGTTTTACTCAATTTTTTATTTTGTATCTATTTATAGAAGAAAGGTAAAACTTTAAGAGGGGTAGAGGTTGGTATAATCTGGATGTGGTGTGCACTCCATAATCTAGATGGTTGTAAATACTCTTCTTTGGCTTGGGAAGATGACCTAAAAAAAGAGAGAACTAAAAAAGGGTTGGTTAGTTAGGTAGATGGGTGGATTGTCTAGAAAGCTAGATCCAAGAAGCATGAGTTATCTAGGAGGTTGTCAATCCACCTTTTGATACAAGTTAATGTTGAAAATAAATGTTGACAAGAAAGATAGCATAACATAAGATTATTAGATCTAAATAAATAAATACTTTTAAAATGAATGCTAGTGTTCTAAAAAAATAACATTTAGGAGAATGCTAAATCATTAAAGAAATGTTCAAGTCAGGGTAGGTTGCTATTTCTAGTCTATAAGGCAATAAGGGCCAAGAAAATAGGGTTTTGATTGAGGTTGATGGTTGGTTATTGCTTATTAGTTTTTGGTTTAAAATATTCACATAGTGACCATTAGTGATCAGGGTGATCATCGATGGTTAGGGTGACCGTTGGTAGTTAAGGTGACCATCAATGTTTAGGGTGACTTTTAGTGGTCACTGTGGGTACAGACAATTTATTGGTTCCAGCCAAAATAAGTTATGGGTTGTTTATAAAAAGGTTCTATGGGTTTTTGGAGGTTGGTTAATGGTCATGAGGGTAAGAGAGGACCTTATAAGAATCAAGGGGAAAGTTTTGGTTTAGGTAGATGTGTTAAAATGAGACAAAGTAAATGAATACATGAAAACAAATACTTAGCTTTAAAGTTGGTTGAAGATTTTTGTGAAACCTGGAGGAATTTTGGTAGAGTAACGGTGCATGTGGTTGAAAAACAATTTTAGCTAAGTGTTAGCTCTCTGTTATGCTAGCTGGTTGGCTGGAAGGAAGACCTACAAAATAAAATCTTGACAAAGAAGATCTGAGATGATAAATTATCTCTCCTTTTCACCTCATACTCCCCTCCTTTTATAATCAAATAGAGATGGAGGTAGAAAGTTCCATAGGAGGTTTTGGTTGATGATTTTGAGGCTTATGATGCATTATCAAATAAATAAGGTGGACATCTAGATAAGATTTTGATGTGTTAGCTCGTACATCATGAGTTATCTTTGTTTAAGTATAGGGAACATGACCATCAGTGGTCAGGCTAACTGTTGATGGTCAGGGTAACTGTTGGCAGTCAAGTATTCAAAGGTGGTAGGTCAAGGTGGGTTTCAAAAGGTTAGGTTGGGTTAAAGGTTAAAGGTGAATGGTTTAGGTTAAAGGTGTGTTAGTGGGTAAATTTTAGCTAAAGTGGGCATCTAGGGGTATTTTGACATTCAAAACCATCATGTGTGGATTTACAATGTTTATATTTTTCCCCTTTTTATTATATAGCTTGTATTAGCAAGCTAAAAATAAAAGAAGATTATGGGTCAAAAGTTTAGTTTTCTTGAGTCTGGGAGGAGTGATCCCCCTCAAAATAGGAGTTGATGAGGTGAAACAAAATCAAGTTTAGGTTTGATGAATTATTAATTGGATGGGAAGGTAGGTGACAAGGGTGGTAGGTGAGGGTGGATATTAAGGCATAAACATGCACATAACATGTGACTAAGTGAGATAGTCAAGATCATGCATAGACTAAGTTTCCAATGTTGTTTAAAATAATTTTAGCTCTAGAAGTACAAGTGATAGGGTAATTAATCCATAATATAAGTCATAGCTGATCAAGTTACTCTAAAAGTCTTCTAAATAGGATCAGTGTTTTTACAGATATCCAAAGTAGGAAGTGCTCCCTTGAAAAACACAAATGGTTTGGTTGTTCATGAGGTGGTTCAAATAAAAATGTTCAACATGGTAAGGTTGGTCAATGTAGTCAAAAGGACCAAGACAAGGTCATCACAAAATGTATGAATAGTTTGGGCTAAAAATGGCCAATATTGAGGTGGATGTGGTTGAATGGTTGGTTAGAGAGGGTGTTCTTCAATGGTTCATGGTTGGTTTGTGGAGAATAGGTGCTCTTTGAAGGTTGGTTAGTGATGTTTAAATGGGTTTCCCCATTTTGATGTACCACTTGGTCTGATTAGGTAAAAGGTTTGGTGGAGAAGGGTAATCTCCAATGGTTAGAGTTGATGGAAAAGGTGCTCTCCAATGGTTCATGATGAAGGTAAGGGTGGTTGGATAAGGGTAAACTCTAAAGGTTGGGTTTGGTTTGGTGGAGAAGGTGATCTTAAAGGTTTGATGGTTTGGCTGATTGGTTAGTGGAGAAGGTGACTCCCAAATAGGCTAATTGATTGGTTGGTTTGATGGGTTGGTTTCAATGAGTCAAAAGGGAGAAGAGACATCTTCCTAAGTGGTCAAAAAAGTATAAGGATGAGGTTAAATGCTCTGATTAACAAATACCATGATGGTAAGATGGGTGGTATTATGAACATAAACCCCTTTTATGCTTTTACATTGTTATTAGTTTGATGGTTTAAAAAATTTAGCTTGATCATATGGTGTCAATTAAGCTCAAAAATCCCTTGATTTGTGGAGGATAAAATGGGAGATGGAAGATAGGTAGTGGGTGATAGGTAAGGTAACCTTATTTTGGGGAGGGTTTGCCCCTCTAGAGGTGACCTAAGAACCATGATAGACAAGTCAATACCATTTACTAGGTGTAAACTAATCAATGCGAGAAGTCTATTGATGCCATTGTGAAAGTTGATTATAGCTTTCTAGGGATTTATTGGTTTTTGATTTTGATATAGGGTCTATTATTGCTAGGCTTGTGAAGCTAATCAATGTAAGAAACTTTAAATGATTGTTTTTGACAAAGTTGACTTAGCCATCCTTCAAGGGAGTGGTCTAAAATTTGGGTTTGCTCATGTTTGGGAAGCTATCCTTCAAGTAATCAATCTACCTTTTTAATTAATTTAGGTTTTGGGTAACTATCCTTCAAGGGAGCAGTCTGCATGCTTGAGGTATTGACCCAAGTTATAGTTTGGTATCCCAAATTGTTTATATGTTAGTTTAGACATGGACTATCTATATAAGCCTAAGCTTTTCCTTTGTGGAGGAAAATCCATAGCATAAGGAGGTTGATGATGGTTAAAAGAGATGGTTTAAGTGACAATGACCATGGGAATCCATCTTAAAAAGGTCAAAAAGTACCATGAGGATCATGCCATGGGTAGAGTCCTGGTATCCATGCTTGGGATTATGCTAAGTTTATGATAGATAATCACATGATCTTATTTTTAATTAGTTGTCCTTAAAGATAAGGATATGAAGGTGATTGAAAATAAGGGATGAGATAAAGTTAGGCACAAGATGACTAAGAACTTGGTTTAACTAAAGAACAGGTGCACAAATGCAAAATCATTTAAGGAGGTTGAGGTTCTGATATACCCTAGATCCATGCTTGCATAAATAGTTGATGTCAGTTAGGAGAGTATATGTCCCCCAGTTACTCTCTGATACTTAATTAGATGTGGAAAAGAGTTAGATTAATAAAAAGGTGAGGTTAGTTAAGTGATAGTCTGGTGGAGAAGGGTAATCTCCAATGGTTGGGGGAGAAGGTGACTCCCAAATAAGTTGGGTAATGTCCAAATGGGCTTCCCCCTAATTTTGTATACCACTTATTTTAGGTTAGTTTGATTGAGAAGGCACTCTCCAAAGGTTTTGGGATAAGGTGACTCTCAAATAGGTTGGTAGATTGCAAAAAAAATGTGAAAAAGGTAACCCAAAATGACTAAAGTTAAAGTCATTTGGTTGGTTGATTGGTTGATATAGAAGGGTAATCTCTAATGGTTTCATGGTTAAGATAAGGTGGTTGGTTGGTGATTGCTCAGCTATCCAAGGTAGGATGTGATCCTGAGAAGGCATAAATGGTTGGTTGGGTTGGCAAGGTGGAGAAGGTGACTCCAAATAAGTTTGGTCAGGTGAAGGAGAAAGGTAATCTTCAAAAGTTTAGAGTTGGTTGGTTCATAATTTGAGGCAAAAATTCTAAGGTTTAGTTTGGTTAATTGTTAAGGTATGGTTTGGGATGATAAATAGTCAAATCCTTATGGAGGGAAAGTTCACTCAGTTTGTTCTTTCCATGGATGGTCAAAGATGGGAAAATGATCCCAAGGTGAGGTGTTGGTTAACAAGAGGGTTTAGGAATGGTGAAGATGACCGCATCCACCCTCCAAAAGGGGGTGTTAGTTGTTAATTTTTAGTGGTTAGTAGGTCAATTTTATAGGTGGTGGTTTAGGTGGGATTTCCTCTATTATACCAATGCTAAGAAAATGTTCTTATACCTGATTTTAGCAGGTTAGGGTAGCTTTAGTGGGTTTGATTGGTTTATCTTGTTTTGGGTTTTTAGATAGGTTAAGTAAAGTTGATAAGTTTAGTAAGGTTGATAAGGTAGGTTGAGGTAAGGTTTGGTTGATGATAGGTAAGGTAGGGTTGATGATAGGTAAGGTAGGGTTCATGGTAGGTTCCACAGAATTGGTAAGTGGAAGAAATAGGTTGGTTGGTTTCACATGGATTAGTGGAAAAGGTTGGTAGGTTGGTTTCACGTGGGTGTTTGGAAAATTTTGGTTGGTTGGTTCCACATCGATGAGTGGGAAAAGTTGGTTGGTTGGTTCCACATAGGTGAGTGGAAGAGGTTGGTTGGTTGGTTTCACATGGGTGAGTGGAAGAGGTTGATTGGTTGGTTCCACATGGGTGAGAGGAAAATGTTGATTGGTTGGTTCCACATGGGTGAGTGGAAAAGGTTGGTAGGTTTGTTCCACATGTGTGAGTGGAAAAGGTTGCTTGGTTGGTTCCTTGATTTTAATTTCAAAGGAAAGTTGAGAAGGTTCCACTTAGTTAACAAGTGACTTGATTAAGGGTTGGATTATGGTTTCCTTAGTTAGACGTTGATTAAGAACCAAATCTAATGGATGGACCTCATTATGTTGAGGGATTTGGTTATTGGTGTGTATAATAATGGGTGAAAAAAGAGTTTCAATGATGGATTGCTCTTGAGTTTGTGAGATAATAAATTGGTTTAATGAGTTAGTTGGTTTGATAGGTTTGATTGAGTTAATAGGTTAGATGGGTTTGATTTCTTGGGTAAGGTTGATAATATGGGTTGATTTGATAGGTTAGGTAAGGTTGATAAGTTGGTTTGATAGTTATTGGTTGGATGGCAGAGAGGATAGACCAAATCTCAGTGTTGTGATAAAGAAGGTTGTCTCAAAGTGGGTTGGGGTAGTTGATATGATGTTTGGGGTAGGTGATCCAATAGTTGATGAGGTGATAGGTTGAAGTTGAGGTTGGTTATGATAAATATTAAGCTAGTATTGATGGGTTGTTGTTGAGTCTAATGATGTTTAAATGGTAGCTGATAGGTTGTTGGTTGGTTATAGTTGAGATTTGATTGGTTATAGGTGGGGTTTGATTGATCATGGATATCAAAAATAGATGAATCTAACTTGATCATCTGATCCATTAACTTTGTAACCAACTCATGTGGTAGTTAGTAGTTTGTTGGTTAGTTTTAGTTGAGGTTTGATAGGTGATAGGTAAGGTTTGATTGATTTTGGGTGAGGTTAGGTTGGTTTTTGATGAGGTTAGGTTGGTGTTAGGTAAGGTTAGGTTGGTTGTAAGGTAGGTTAGGTTGGTTTCAGGGTAAGTTAGGTTAGTTGTAGGTAAGGTTAGTAGCACAAGTGGCTCATGATGCAAGGTATCACTCTAAGTCAATATGGTTGTTCCCCAAGATCCTAGCAAAGTTAGTATCTCTAAGAGAGAATATAAGTTGGTTCCCCATTGGAAAAGGAAAAGCGGGTAAGATGGTGGAAGGTAGGTTTCTAAAAATTCAAACAAAGAGAAGATAATAAAAAAAATCAAAAAGATAAAACACACACTAAAGTACATTAAGACCTAAGGTTCTTTTTAGTCTCTCTTTTGGCTTATGCCTTAAGTTAGAAACAATGTTGAAAGACTTGGCTTGTAGAGAAGGTACTAGAAGAGAAGTCTATGGTTGGTTTCAGGTTACTTATGGCTTTCAAAAATCTGTATTGAAAGTTAGTACATGGCTTGATATTGGGGCCTACCCCCTCACTTCACACACTGCAGTAATAAGGGTGTTGGGTGCTTAGCCAAGATATACTAATTTTTAGAGTTTAGACTCAACCAGAGATCTGAGTTTTGGTTTGTCTTCTTGGTAGTGAATTCCAAATAAGATATCCAAAGGGTGAAGTTTTACTGCTAGGTGATAAAATCCTAGTAAGGCCTTATATTAGGTGTTAAGATGTGTTGATTGATAAGTGGTTTGGCATATGTGTGATAAAGAGGTGAAGTTATGATTTATTAATTTGATTTCATTTAACTAATTTAGATAAACATGCAAGCAATCAATGTATGTATTTAATTTT
Source organism: Torreya grandis (assembly GCA_037957365.1). Classification (NCBI taxonomy): domain Eukaryota; kingdom Viridiplantae; phylum Streptophyta; class Pinopsida; order Cupressales; family Taxaceae; genus Torreya; species Torreya grandis. The sequence continues at coordinate 1,062,137 of JARHVA010001585.1, read as the reverse complement.
ATACCCAAAATAAATTTTTAGTTTCATTGTATGAGCATAGAATAAAGAAGAAAAGGGGACTAAATGTAACTAGGTCCCACCGAGTGTGCCAAAATGTTTTACTCAAATTTTTGCTTTTTATCTATTTATATAAGAAAGGTAAAACTAAAAGAGGGGTAAAGGTTGGTATAACCTAGATGTGGTGTGCGCTCTATAATCCAAATGGTTGTAAATACTCTTCTTTGGCTTGGGAAGATGACCTACAAAAAGAGAGAACTAGAAAAGGGTTGGTTAGTTAGGTAAATGGGTGGATTGCCTAGTAAGATAGATCCAAGAAGAATGAGCTATCTACGAGGCTATAAATACACCTTTTGATACAAGTTAATATTGAAAATAAATGCTGACAAGAAAGATAGCATAACATAAAAGTACTAGATCTAAGGAAATAAATAATTTTAAAATGAAAGTTACTATTCTAATAAAATAACATTTAAGTGAATGTTAAATCATTAAATAAATGTTTAGGTCAGGTCAGGGTGTTGTTTTTGGTCTATGAGGTGACAAGGGCCAAGAAAATAGGGTTTTGGTTGAGGTTGGTGGTTGGTTGTTACTTACTAGTTTTCAAACAAAAAAGTTCACACAGTGACTGTCAGTGATCAAGTTCACCATCGATTATTAGAGTGACCATCGACAGTTAGAATGACCATCATTAATTAAGGTGACCATCGATGGTTAGGGTGACCATGATCGGTCACTGTGGGTTTGGATATCTTATTGGTTCTAGCCAGAATAGGTTATGGGTTGGTTATAAAAAGGTTTTGTGGGTTGTTGGAGGTTGGTTAATGGTTATGATGGTAAGATAGGACCTTAGAAGTATCAAAGGAAAAGGTTTGGTTTAGGTAGAAGTGTTAAAATGAAATAAAGTAAATGAATACATGAAAACAAATACTTAGCTTTAAAGTTGGTTGAAGATGTTAGTGAAACCTAGAGGAATTTTGGCAGAGTAATGATGTATGTGGTTGCAAAGCAATTTTCACTGAGTGTTAGGTCTCTATTATGCTGGTTGGTTGGCTAGAAGGAAGACCTATAAAATAAAATCTTGATAAAGAAGATCTGAGATGATAAATTATCTCTCTTTTTCACCTCATGCTCCCCTCTTTTTATAGGCAAAGAGAAATGGAAGTAGAAGGTTCCATAGGAGGTTTTGGTTGATGATTTTGAGGCTTATGATGCATTATCAAATGGATAAGGTGGAAATCTAGATAATTTTTTGATGTGTTAGCTTTCAAATCATGATTTATCTTTATTCAGGTGTTGGAAACCTGACTGTCAGTGGTTAGGCTAACTATCAATGATCAGGCTAATCGTCAACGATCAAGGTGACCGTTGGCGATCAAGTATTCAAAGGTGGTAGGTCAAAGTGGGTTTTAAAAGGTTAGGTTGGGTTAAAGGTCAAAGATGAATGATTTATGTTCAAGGTGGGTTAGTGGGTGAATTTTGGCTAAGGTGGGCATCCAGGGGTATTTCAACATTTAGAACCATCATGTGTGGATTTACGGTGTCTAAAAAAATATCAACCCTCATTCATTCTTCAATTATGAAACCTAAAAAAGACCAAAGAGACCAAGGCACTTATCAAAAATCACTCTATCAAGAATTTAATTTATCTACTATTTCCTATTTTCATACCAATCATTGGTACAACACATCTACAAGTTTGAATTACTAAAACAGTAACCAAAGATCCCAATTTTCCAAGTTATAAGATAAGTCATTATTGTACTTGATTTTGCACACATTGCACAATTCACACACAAGCCAACACATAAGGGAGAACTACATCAATCTGAGGAATTATTTAAAGTATTAGATATGTAGGCAACATCCTTTAATAGCAAGGTCATTAGGGTCAGCTCGATATCATGTGCCCAATAACCCATTTTTCCCCAAACTCACATTGATGATAGAAAGCTAGGGTTTGTTCAATTTCATAAGGAACAAGTATCCATAACCTAGATTTGAATGCACTAGAGCTAAGGTGAAGTAAAATCTAGAAGCATTTAGGTGTTATCATCCTATTTCACTAGATATTTTATACAGTACAATATCATCAAACTTAGATAGTAGCATTGATGCAATCTTCGAGGGCTAACACAATGATCTAAATAGCTATATAAACTAGATCTAAAATCTGACAACTATTCTATAACTATTTTCCTGCCTAATTTCAACTTGTTCTAGATCCATAACTGCATTAACATCAAAACAAGTTAAGTACTTCTATTCTTTGTCATTTTTATATCTAGCCTAGTTGTACTTTCCATATTTAGACTATCTCGACATAATAAATTCAGTGTATGCTTATATCTGAGTTTAAAATTTAATTGGCCTATTATAGATATAATTATTACCCTTGTGCCATTTCATTTATATATTTTTAACCCTAATAGTAAAGTGAAATACCCCTAACACATTTCATTTTAGGGTTAAACATTTGCTGAACATGATATTTGAACATACAAACCCTAGGTTATCTAGGGTTTTTTAATTTCTTCCTATGTTTACTTACTGCTTGGTTATAATCATTATGTTTTTCACCTCCCTTATCATGGATGATATTCATTGCTTTAGTGACTATGATTATGAAACACTTTAAATTTCCCTCAAGGAAGGAATCAAAATTTACTACTCTTACCTTGTTCCAAGTGCTAACACGTGTAATACAAAAGTATTAAATAGTGGTGGTTGTTATCCCTTTAATTAGGTCCACACTCCCACCATTTCAAGAAATAAATTGATCCATCTTATGGAGGATCCATAAAATTTATCCACGCTTCATATACCACCATTATATGAGTTTAACACTTGATACTTACAAAAGTATGGATACCAAGGCCAAAGATTGGGAAAATATGAGCTGGGTATAATCCACCTTATATCTCTCAAAAATAGAAATACAAATAGATAAGGGTTGGGGTTTTCAAATAAATCCATGACTCACCAACCAACTAAACATGTACATTTTATCAAAAAAGTGGGTATATATAACCAGGAGGTTCATTCATTTAATCGTCAAAAAAATTGACAATGACATCAAGAGATTATGGCTGATGTGCAAACAACTAATAAGGGGACAATGTGTTCAATAAAATTCATTAAGTCCCCCAACATTCATAAATTTCCAAACAATATCCCTTTATTTAAGGGTGATGGTTTTTTCATACCTTCATTTACAATAAATTCCATATCAAAAAGGTGTCCTTACCAACATTTTCCAAAGATAAAATGGTTATACCCTTACCTAAGGAAAACAAAACAAATTATTCAAATGATACAAGCTATTCAAATGATATACCAAATGTACCAAAATTCAAAGATACCATACCATTACCAAAATATCCTAAATCTAGTGATAACAAACTTGTACTTGTTATACATAAGGATTATGATACTCATATGCCTAGTTTCAAAAGATGTGGTGGGTCACAACCAATGATTACACCTATTACAAACAACTCTATCCCCATAGAATATATAATATCTATTATGACCACTATTGGGGACCTTCAAAAGTAAATTTCTATAATACAAATGCAAATGGCTTTCCATAATGATCATACACATGTTACCCCATTTAATAATCAACCTCTTGCATAATGTATAGTTGAATATCCTTACCCACAAGATTTTGAATTATCAAATTTACCTCTCTTTTTTACAAAAAAGGACTAGCTATATACATTATTTTGGTTAATGGGCACAAGATGACAAATTATTACTAAAAGTTTTCCATATGAGCATTTTTGATGAGGCTCAAAATTGATTCTATAATTTACCAAAGGGTTCCTTAAGCATTTTCTTACAATTGGAAGATCTATTCTTCATGGCTTTCAATATCTACAAGGTGTCAAAACTTACATTAAAACATTTGCACAATTTCAAACAATGTGATGAGGAGTTGCTTAAGGATTATACTATTTGATTCAAAAGTACATCATATGAGCTAGCATTTTGACCCTCAGACTTGGAATTGTAATTTATATTTAGTAGAGGCCTTATTTCCTCATTAAAGGAAAGGACATTGCATAAAAAATATGAATCATTTACCCATTTACATAATGATGTTCATATATATGCTTCCTTCATAATTTCTCATTCAAAAAAACTTAACATATCTACTTCCAAATACAAAATCTTTATCCCTCACATAGAGGATGCAGATAGCTTACTTAAGGAAGGTTATGAGCAAAATTGTGGTATTATTAATCTTTATATGACCTATTCACAAATGTTGCTAAACATGGGGCTAATCTAAGGCCCACATCTTATGCAATAATCTCAAAGTGAATAACACAAAAATCATCCACACCAACAATATTTGTCAATTACCTTATATATGGGTGGTTCTTATTTTTGGCATAACCATATTAATCCTACATAAGCAAAAATATTTGCAAAATAAGATGCCTACAATAAATGTTATTCAATCTAACAAACTTAAAAAATAAAGGAGATTAGAAAGACTCCTCAGGAAACATAAACATACCAATTACTTGTGATCCTAAAGTAATCCAAACATGGGTTTGTGTTATGCCTACCATATCTCCATATGCATTTACACTAGGAACTCTTTGGCTATACCAAATGGAAGCAAAAATTGATACAAATCATCAAGGTATTTCCTTTCCTCATGAAGGCACATTAATACATATTTCAAATGATAGCATTACATCTACTACACATTTAAAATGTGAGGAGGAACATGTTATGTACCTTTTCAACCTATCCAATCATGATGAAAATAACATAAAATATCCAACTTAAGTCTATAAGGTTCACAATATGGGGATATATCTATGACCATCCATTGGGTGGCATCATAGCATGATCTTTCATCTTCACAAAATACCAAAAAAAATAAAAAAATAGTCAAAAAATTAAAATCAATTTTGGGACTTACCTATTATATTAGCTCTTTGGCATCCATGTGTTACTTCCATATCAATGGACCACATACTCAGTTACTCTTATATACATATGTGTCACACTTATACATTGGGTGTGATATAGGCATACATACATACATGATACACTCCTATTTCAGATGTTGGGATTTCCCTCTACTCAAGTCATATGGACATTGGAGGCATCTGCTTCTTCAATCTTGATAAACATAGGTTATATGATTCGATGATCACTCTATAATAACATGTTTGAGATTAAATATGCACTTACACATGCCTATTATCCATGATTATATCTTACACAGGGTACTTCGTATGCTATATATTTTACATACTTTTCTAACACATTGGATCCATGGGCCACTATGACATGTTTTTTATTGTTACTTATGTTTACTTTATACACTTCCTTGAGTGTATTATATTGCTTATTTGAGAATTTGAACATGCTCCCTTGCTTCTATCCCTCATGCCTATGTATATTTTCTTTGACATTTAAATCATTTCATTATTTGTGGTATGGACATTACATCATTATTGCCTTTATGTAAATTTGACTAAGTCATGTCCCTTCTGTAAACATCCAATTCCTAACACCATTTGTGTTGAAATTGTCAATCTCACTCGAATTGCACTCAAATGCACATTTTAGGTCAAAATCCATAAAACACCCTAAATGGTTTGAACTTTTCACTTACAAGTCCCAGTTTAGGTCAAAGTATCCCTAAATAGGGTAATGCATTTTATGGGCCATCTAATTTTGATCAGATCATTTTGAGTCAAAATGACAATTTCACCATTTAGTGCTCTAGATCACTTATTTCTTCTAAATTCATTGGTACACATCACATACCTTTATTATTTAGTGTTGGAAATATCCTAAATGGGAATACAGCTTAAATGCATATAACATTGCCTTCCAGTTCCTCTCTAGTCAAATTACAACCTAGTAATATGACTTTCTAACCATTTTGATTAATTGAGGGCCAATTTTCAAATAATTGTACAAATGTTGAATAACCTTGTTTAAGGCTAATTAATCCAAAATAAGAGCTTAAGTGGATTTTCAATGAGAGTTGTTGAAAAATTCTTTTTAAAAATTGATTCATATTAACTACATCATCAGGTGACATCATTTCTTGGGAAGACATCCCTAGGCCATAACTGCCATAAATATCAGGATTATAGGTCACCCATACCTAGTTAATGTCTCCCATGCCTCTTTAATGCTTATTTATCTTGAATATAATTATGGATTTAATTCTAAATATTAGGATTATCCATGGCCACACATCTCAATCTTGAGATGGACGGTCATGGTTGATCCTGACCAATCTCAAAAATCTATAAATAAAGAGGCCATGGACATGAATTTTAAGCTTGAGTTATGTAAAGTTATTATGTAGAATTGTCTCCATAATCCTTTGCAATAGACCATTAAAATTAGTTGCAAGCTTCATTGATAGGCTAGTTTAGTGATTTGGAATCATGAGCCTAGGTTTTATGGAGTGTTCTTGAGACATTGGACGAGTTTACCACCTTTGTTGACAAAGACAAGGATGCTTGATCAAGGGAAAACATGCTTTTGAGCCACATAGGTATGGTGAATCCATTTGGGAAGGTAATATGATGTATCTTTCTTTCATTTTGTTTCTTTCTATACTTTATAATTCCCATATGAATAGATAAGATTAGTTAGTTCTTTATGCATTTATCATTATTTATGGACTAATGCCTGACTAACTTGCTTTGTAATCCTCTCTACATCCTGGTACACCCAGTGGGATTAGATTCATCTCACACCTGAAGGAGATCATTTTATAACTTTAAAATATTCATTTAGACCCTTAAAACTCTTTCAAATTAATTCTCTAACTTTATTTTACCATTTTTGTTTGCCATGGTTTTCCACAGCAACTGACGTCAGTAAGTAAAACCGACATCAGTTGCATATCTTAACCGACATTGATTAGTAAAACTGGAATTGGTTATATACCTATCATCTGTCACATTGGTATAACCAATATCAGTTGGATAACTGACGTCAGCTAGAAAATGTAACCATCATCAGTTATAGAAACTGATGTCAGTCACTGTGTTTTTCTTAAAACACAGACCCAAGAGCTCTTTTTCTAAAGCTTATTATTTCAAACCAAAAAGAGCTTCAAATTTAAAGGACATGCTGACATTTTTGCTATAGGACCAAGCTTGACATTTGCTAAAAACATGTTTTAAATCACCTTTTTCATGTTTAAAAATCAATTACGTACTTTCTTTTGTTGTATAATAAAAAAAAAATAGGCGCTTAAATGAATGTTTTCAAAGTTCATAATCTTAAGACCAAGGGGTCAAATGAACACCACAAAATCTTTCATTTGGGATTAAAATTGAACACATTTGTCATTTCTTGTTTGTAATAGTTGTTTAATTAGATTTTGTTTGGCAAAAAGAGGAATGCTGTGTGTATGCTCTTCCATTTGTTCCCTTTAGGGAACCTTTGGAATCAAAAGTGCCATTCCTATTATAAGTAGCCAAGTCCAAGGCTTATAAATAAAGTCATCTAAAGCACTCCCCAAAAACACATCAAATTTTAGGTGACCTTGAAAATAACTCTAAAGTCTTTCTACTTTCATCTTTTCTTTTTTTTTATGCAAACTTGGCTTACAAGGGGGTCGTCATTATCTCCCGTGAGTTTTTTAGAGAAGCTTTGACCCATGGTTTCATCTCCTAGCATTGACTTCATTTGGCTCCTAGTTGGAGTTGAACATGGGATGTATCTACATTTGGACATCGCACTACACTGAGTGAATAGCAGGATGTAGTGGTTGTAAAAAAGACTAGACCTTTTTACAACTAGCCAATGTTGCGATCACCCAATTTTTGTGCTTGTATTTTGCATCATTTGGCGTGAAAGTCATTGTGTAATAGATTCCCCTAAAATGATTGAAACCTTGCTAGTTTAGTAGACCCCACTTTGCCATACCTTGTCAATTTAGACTTAAGACGTTAGTTTCTTATCATTCGCTTACTTGGTCTTGATTTGTGTCTAAAACTTATTGTTAACCCAATGAAATTAACCAAAACACATTGTCCTCAATTTTCTTGAGCAAGGGAGGCGTTACACTGTCCAATTAGAAAATTCACCTTTTCCTTGTTCAAATTGTTATAAAAAACTTTATGTCATGTCATCCACTTTGACGCAATCATGATGCCTAATTGAGTCTAGATATATTACCCAATTTGTTTAAATCCTTCATTTATAATCCACATTCAAAATTGAACCTTTCTGAGTTCTAAGGGTTGGTGTGTCAAAGTGGGTTCTCCATTTGTGCACTAAGCTTATTCTAACTTGGGTTTAATTTTCCATTTGGATTAAAGGTCATTTATTAAGACTCAAAATCACATTATTATCTTGGTGGACTCAAGTCATCTTGAATATTGCTCACGCTTTGAGTCCTAGAACATATTTTATCCTACTAAAATCATGTAGCTATGTTGTGATACCTATTTGGTCCTAACTTTATACTTAGTGATTCATTTATGTTTTTACATCTTGATTTTCTTAGTCTATTTTGTCTTCATCATAATCCAGAGAGCTTTCCTCTTAACTTCTAGTGTCAACTTGTTAAAGTTGAAAATAGCTTTTATAGTATAGGTGTATCACAAAGATCTAGGCTTTGGTGTACTACTTTTCAGCTTTGGTCTTTGAGTTACCTTCCCCTCTTCTGATCTATATGATTTCAACCTTACCAAAGGTTGAGTAAACTTGTGAACCAAATCTTGTAAATTGTGTGTGGTTTCAAACCACCCTCCCTTATAGTCTCACTAGTACCTTGGTTATTTATTTAAAAGAGATCCAAAACATACTTTGTTTCATTACCAAGCATCAGTCTAAACTTAGTCAAACATGTAGAATAGCTCTTTTAGACATGACTCAAAGTTTTACTCATAGTGGGGCCTATTATGGCCTTAGTTATGAAGATGAGAAATTTTATGATGGTCAAGATAACCCCAATATTTTTTATGATATCCTCACAATAACAAGATCTAAAGATCATTAAAATGAATCCCAAGAATATCAAGATGAAGCCCTTCTTAGAATGATATAATCAGGTGACAGACTACCTTCTAACTTTCCTATAGAACAATTGCATACCTTAGTTAGAGAAGTAGAACAATGACGACAAGAGCAATATTCTATATAAATAGGCATACCTTCTTCCTCTAACAAAGGAAAGGAAATACAAACAGAGTCAAAACCCACAAATTTGGATCTTCTAACTAAGATCGAGATAATAAGTCAACGATATGCAGATCAACTTGTCGTAGACTTAACTGACTCCCTAGTTGCCACTTCAATTCATAATAATGCTTTCAAAGAACAAGGAAATGTGGTTGAAGGTACGCAACAAATATTGGATGAGGAAATTACCATAGTGGATCAAGGTAATCTAAATGAATAATTAAAGGCACAAGAGACTTTACAAAGTGTTTCATTTGGCATGGAACATACATTCTTCAATCATCAAGAACCTCTTGTCACTTTACAAACTCAAAAACCCAAACATTCAGTTTGAATTTAGGAAATCCCTCAAGACAATTTGGCTAGTTCTTTTCAACCAACCCAAAAATTGGTAAATAAACATAGAAATTTCCAAAATCAACAAAGTACAAAACAGCTAAATTTAGGGAATGTTTTACAAACCAAGAATCAACAGCCTATGTTCTCAACTCAAAGAACAAATCAGAACCAAGTCATGGATCAAAAGGTATACACTCCCTATAGATCCACACAAAATCAGGGGCACATTCCACCCCAACAACATCTTATTCAATCCACAAATGCACCAAACATGAAAGTATGGAATTCTATGAAGGAAATTGTTCAAAGATTAGAGACAAATAATAGAGTTAAAAAGTACAATTTTAATGATATATTCTGATATCAATTTGATTTATCTATTCTCCAAAACCCCTTTCCACCTCATTTTGAGGCACCCAAGTTTGATAAATATAAAGGAAAAGGAGATCCACATGAGCACATACAGGCATTCTTCATTTTATGTCAAGAGGTTGCTTATAGTAGCGAGTATTTACTATGATTATTTATATGAAATTTAGTGAGACAATCTCTTAATTGGCTACTTAAACTATCCTAGGGATTAGTCACACATTGGAATGACTTATCGAAAAAGTTTGTTAACCATTTCTCATGCAACATAGAACATGAATTAATCATCATTGATTTATGCAAAGCTAAGCAGTGTGATGGTGAAAGTTTCACTACATACTTGCAAAGGTGGAGAGCATTGGTAGGTCACTTTAAACATAACTTTCCAGATAAACAGTTGGTTGATATCTTTGCACAAAATTTGCATCCAAAAGTTACGCATAATTTATGGTTAGCTTGTGCTAACTCATTTGAATAAATTATTGACAAAGGAGTGAAAATTGAGAAGGATCTTATTTCTAAGGGCCTTGTTAACATTTTTGCATAAGGTCAAGTATCTAATTAGACTAAATCATTGCCTCAAATAGTTATGCAGGATAAACCTAAAGGCTTTAGAAAAAATAAACACATGGTTGGAAATAGGGTGACTGAAAAAAGACATGTACAAATGATACAAGCTATGCCTCCTTCAAATGAACAATTAACTCCCCCAAATCCACTACCTACTTTGTAGAGACAACCTCCGTGAAGAACATTTCATAATAATTTTAAAGTCTTTAGCAAGTTAGGAAAATCACTTGAAATAGTGTTACAAAAGCTCATTGCAACTAATTTAATTGTATGGATAGTATCAAGGCCATTTACTCAAGATCAACCAAAACTAGATTGGTATAAAGAGAATGAATGGTGTAACTTTCATCATGTTGTTGGTCATAGTGCATATCGTTGCATTTAATTGTGACATATTATTGAGGACTTTATTGAAAGTGGTGAACTAGAAATTAAGTTATCCCCTAATCAGGATATAGGAATCTACAAAGACCCCTTTCCTCGACATGATCCACACCACCAAGAAATAATAAAAATGGTCACAATCAAGGACAGAGGTAGAATCAAAACCAATAACAAGGTCAAAATCGTAATGAGCATAATCAAGATCATAATGCCCACACTAATAATGTGGCTTATAAAAACATACCTTATGACTATAATAATACTTTGGGATGCATTTATGCAACCCACATTACCATTGTTACTATAAAGTCGTGTGGCCAATCTCATGTTCCTCACAACATAGGACCCATCATTATAGGGTCAACACCCTCTCCCCCTAGTAATACCATATCGGTTTTGCATTATCATGTTGTTACTCTATTTACATGAGTTACTAATTCTAAACAATAGCACCATTTTTCAAATTATAAAGGCTCCTCATTGACCCAAAATTGTAGCGATACAGTTAGATGCCCATGATTCATCATCCAAGGCCCTTTTCCTTCCTCTTCTAATTATAATAACTCCTTGCCACCTCTAGGTTGTGTAGTTTCAACTAGACACATGTGAGTTACCATCTAGGGCCCTTCATCCACTTCTTCCATAAAACCCAATGAGAACATTGTGCCAATGGTTCTAAAGTTGAATATTGTCCCAGTAAAGACTAAACTAGTTCAATCTATAATTCAAAGGCCTTATAGTCTAGCGGATCAATTAGATAAAACCCCTACACAAATTTCCATATTAGAACTCTTATCTTCAACAAACTACTACAAGATTCTATTGTGCCTAATAATATAAACCTTGACCAGTTCTAGAACCTAGTTGGACACTTGCCTTCATTTTGACAAATCACATTTGATTAAAAAGACATGTCCACCCTCAGCCCAAACCATAATAACCCACTATACATTGAGATAATAATTGTAGATCGCAAAATCAAGTGGGTTCTTATAGATAATGGTTCAGGCCTGAACATCATATCTCTTAAATTGGTATGATGATTGGGCTACATGGATAAATACATTTAGCCAAAAACTATTACAATCAAGTCTTATAACAACACTGAGAGGGATTCATCTGGTATAATTAGTTGCTAATCATGGCTAGGTATATTTCTCATCACACATTATTATATATTATGGATATTGAGATTCCTTATATCATACTTCTTGGTCATCCTTGGATCCATGAAGTACAGGCAATTCCATTTACTCTTCACCAATGCCTTGAGTTTTCCCATGATGGGATTAAGGTTACTATTCATGTTGATCATTAATCATATCAATACTGCAAACATCTTGGAGTAGATTTTCATAATTATAACTATTCCCAAATTTCTAAATTCATTGTAAAGAATAATAAAGCCATCATTTCTCATCCATCTCCATCTAATTATATAGACCTTGGTGATCTAGCCTCCACTTTGGTCGATCCATTTCCTGCAGTGCTAGCCAAGTAGGTTATTATTAAAGACATAGTCATTTCCACATACCATTTGAAGGATGTCCTCCATATTAAAAAATTAGAAAAATCCCCTAAAAAATTTGGTAAGCCTAAAAATTCCTAGACTCCTAACAAACCTAATTAGATTTAGCAACCAAAGAAGAAACAACCAAAACCTCATGTGGTTTTTGTACCTACAATTACACCAAAGAAAGATTGAGAGGCTTTTATCGAGGGAGATTAGTTATGTTCTGAAGGCCTTGCTGATTATTTTTAGAATCCAAAGTATCCTATCCCTAATAGGATAATGGATCATCTTGACTATACAAGGAAAGGCCTTGGCACACATGCACAAGGAATTCTAGAACCCATATTAGCTGGAGGTTTCAATTGGAATCATGGTCTAGGATTTAAACCACCAGAGGATGACCTATTGACATTCAATAGTGACTCTTCAAAAGTGACTAGTAATGAGACTCCTAATAGTGACACAATGTCCCATTATAGCCTTTTCAATGAGCTTGTTGACTCAGATTTGTTTTATTCAAATACCATATTAACCATAACGCCTATTGGAGCTTCCCATCCTAAAATAAAAACCCATCCTAGTGGTGTTTCCCTTCTTGAAGTAGGATATTATATCTTTACTATTAGATATTCCCATTTTGAAGCAAAAACCTATCCTAGTGGTGCTTCCCTTCCTAAAGTAAGACATTATATCTTTACTATTGATGCTTCCTTCCCTGAAGTAAGCCCTCACTGTAACATATGCCTCGATGAGTTTCAATATGAAAAATCAATTGTAGAATACATGGGCTTATGAGATGCATTTCCCATTGGTGATCATAAGTAGGGTTTTGATTTTTCATTGAATTCTTTTGCATACTTTGGAGAGCAAGAAAACTTTCTTGGTCATCATAAAGAATAAACATTAATATATTCAAGTGAAAACCTCTTTGAGGTACTTGTCGATCAGGGAAAGAGTAAATAAAAAGACAAGCCTCTAAGTGAAAGCCTATTTTAGGAACTCCCAGGTGGGAAAGTTTGGTCATCCCCTTAAGACATAGTTAAGACGTAGAAATCCCATCCATCCCAAGTTTCATAGATAGTACAAGCATCTCTTTAGAACAACATCAAATATTTAAGCATCTTGCTCTTGAATTTCCAAAGGTTTTTTCCAATTGGCCTTTACCTGAGAAGGTAGATTTTGATTTTTTATATTATCTGAATCTTTGGGAGGAACAACAAGAAGATATAACAAAGGAAAATGATCATGACCATACAATACCTACAATTCTATAATATGGATCCACACTCCTTATGGAGAGTGCAACAAAAGTGAATTTGGGAACCCATGAGGGTCCCAAAAAGGTTTATCTTGGAGCTTCCCTTATTGAAGTAGAATTTGAAGATATTATATCTATTCTTAAGGATTATATAGACATCTTTTCATGGGCATACCTTGACATGCCAGGTTTGGACCTAGATTTAGTTGTGCATCATCTTATTGTTCACCCTGGTGCTAAGATAGTCGAGCATAAGTTGAGAAAGATGCATCTATGATTCTCCCTTTTGGTTAAGGGCAAGTTAGAAAAGTTGTTAGGAGCTAATTTTCTCAAACCACTAGACTACTCTAAATGGGTTTCTAACATAGTACCAGTGAGTAAAAATATCCCAAGCATACGTATTTGTACTAATTTTCTTGATATCAACAAAGCATGCCCCAAAGATGATTTTCCTTTGCCCAACATCAACATGATCATCAACCCAACTACTGGGTATGAGATGTTATCCTTAATAGATGGATTTTTTGGTTACAATCAGATCAAGATAGCCCCTAAATATCAACATAAGACTACATTCACCACTTTGTGGGGGACATTGTGTTACCAAGTCATGCCATTTGGTTTGAATAATGTTGGAGCCACATATCAGTATGCAATGACTATCATTTTCCATGACATGATGCATGACATTGTTGAGGACTATGTTGATGATATACTAACAAAATCAAGAACAAGAGTTACACACCTTGACATTCTATAAAGAATATTTTAGAGGCTTCATACATATATGGTCCACTTGAATCCTAAGAAATGTGTCTTTAGAGTCCCATCAAGAAAATTTCTAGGGTTAATTATATCACAATGAGGGATCGAAGTCAACCCTACAAAGGTCAATGCTATTATGGAAATGCCTCCACCAAACAATCTTAAATAGTTGTGAGGTCTACAAGGAAAGATCCAATCTATATGTAGGTTCATTTCTCAATTGACAGATAAGTGCCATCCATTTACCCATCTCTTAAAGAAAGGGGTAACATTTTAGTGGGATGAATATTTTCATATAGCTTTTGCAAAGCTTAAAACATACTTGGCCAATCCACCAATCTTATGACCTCCAACACAAGGAAATCCACTGCTTCTTTATATATCAACCACAGAATATGCATTGGGGGCACTTTTGGCTTAGCATGATGATCATGGTATGAAACACGCTATTTATTATTTAACTTACACATTGGTAGCCTATAAACATAATTATATGCCTATTGAGAAGGCATGTTTAACTATGGTGTTCACCACTCAGAAATGGTGACATTATATGCTAAATAACAAAACTATTGTTATCACCAAGGTAGATCCTCTCAAGTTCCTCTTATCTAAAACATCTCTTCAAGGACACATGGCTAAATGGATTATCCTCCTCAGTGAGTTTGATATTGAGTACCAAAATCAAAAGGCAATCAAAGGACAAGTTCTTGCTTACCAACTTGTAGAAGTTCCTATTACAGCTACTCAACCTCTCAACTTTGACCTTCTAGATGATTTTATCATGACGATAGAATAAGCATCACAAGAACCTGAATAGTGGATACTCTATTTTGATGGATCTTTCACATCTTAAGGGTCTGGAGATGGAATATTATTGATCATGCCATAGGGGGTTTTGATCCCCAAAGCCATCCATATATAATTTTAGTGTATAAATAATATGGTTGAATATGAGGCATTAGTTGTAGGGCTCCGTCTTGCCATACAATGGGATATTCAAAGCTAAAAGGTCTATGGAGATTTATAGATAATCATAAATCAGACAACTAACTAGTATCAAACAAGGGATGATAAGCTTGTTCCTTATAATAAAATTATCGATAACCTCAAACCACATTTTCATTCTCTATAGTTTTAGCAAGTTTTATGAGTCAACAACATATCTCTCGATGCCATCAAAAAAAATTGGTTCCATGATTCAAATGTATGATAGTATTAAAGAGTATCAATTCCTAATTGAAAATATTCTTCATCTAGCATATATTTAATTAGATTTAAAGAGGATATGCACTGTTTTTGATCCTAATCCCTCACCTGAGCCACCATGGTACCAATATTTTTATAACTATTTCCATAGTCATGTATTTCCTGCCAACCTTTCCAACAACCAACAAAAACTATTCCTTCATCGCTTAACATGTTATATCCTCCTTTGAAACATTCTTTATCATAAAGGCTATGATGGAACACTTCTTTATTATTTATATTTGGGAGAATCCAAGCTGGCACTAAAGGAGGTTCATGAAGGAATGTGTGGGGCCCATACCAATGGTGTAGTCCTAGTAAAGAAACTCCTCAATATAGGCTATTATTGGCCCAAAATGGAGACATATATTTATATTTATGTAAATAAGTGTGTTCCTTGTCAGTAGTATGGTAACTTAATACATACACCTTCCTTACCATATCAGCCGATTACAACACCATGGCCATTCTCAACATGGGGTCTCGATCTCATTAGGAAAATTAACCCAATGTCTTCAAATGGCCATAAGCACATTTTGACTACAACTGAATACATTACCAAGTGGATTAAGGCCATTCCTCTGACTTATGTTACCGAGAAACAAATAGCCAAATTCATTCATTACCATATCATTGATCAATATGGCATCTTAGCCTGTATCATATCTGATAATGGTAGATCCTTTATGAACCAAGATGTGAAATCTCTGTGTAAAATTCAAGATCAAGAATAAGAAATCCACTCCATATAACCCACAAGGTAATAGACAAGTTGAGGCATCAAATAAAACCATTATAGCTATCTTAAAGAAGATTATCAATGATGTTAGCCATAATTGGCACTTGCAACTCTTTCCTACCCTTTGGGCTTATAGAACTAATCATCGCACCCCAACTAGAGCTACTCCATACTCCCTTATTTCTGGCACTAAAGATATCATCCTAGTTGAGATTTAGATCCCATCATTAAGGATATCACTGGATCACATTGAATATAATGAAGACTATAGAACCTCACGATTGCATGAACTAGAGCTTCTTGATGGTAAGCATTTGGCTACCCTAAAAAAATTGTAGGCCTATCAGAATAGATTATAGAGAAGCTAAAACAAATGCATTCTCCCTCGATAATTTGAGATTGGTAACATAGTTTTGAAAGCAAACCAAAAGAATATGAATGTTAAACCCAAAAAGAAAGGTAAGTTTTAGCCTAATTGGTTAGGAACATATATTGTCACAACAAACTATAGATCAGGAGTGTATTGATTGGCCAAACCTAATGGTGAATAACTTTTAGAACCCATGAACATCATACACCTTAAGAGATTCTATGCATGAATAGTTTTGAACCATTGTTTATAAGACCCCTAACTTGGGGGCAACTTGTGTTGTCATAATTTTATCCCACCCTTTTATCTTACCTTAAACACATTTTATACTATCCTGGTCCACTTTTCATGATTTTTGACATTAAAGGCTTTGAATCCTTGGCACTCTGTATACATTCTTCATCTCATTCCGGATTTCCCTCTTTGAGAAGCATATTCTTTGTTATGTCTAAGGCATGTTATAAACTTGAACATTTTTTATCCCTTAACCAATTATGATCTTTATTATGTCTCATGAACATTATGAATATCCTCAGTAGCAGTTCTATAAATCAGTTTGCCAAGATAGTATTTTGTAGCTTTAGACAAGTGAACAGATGCAACTTCTTAGTTTCAAAATGTTGCTACACTATTACAAATCAATAACCTCACTCTCACTGATTTACGAGAATGGGTTGTTACAGCCAGTTTAGCTATCTTATCAGAACCTTTACTCTCAGGACGTGCATATCCTCAACTAGATGGTCCCACCTTATGCATATTTTATCCCAAAAATACTAAAAACATTAGAAATACTTTGAAAATACCAAAAACATTAGAACAGGATCCATAAAAGAAAAAAAACATTGTCTCACGCTTCTATACATTTGTACATTCCTATTTCACCATGTTATGCTCTTGCCATTTTTTAAGCATAAAAATGTTAGTTTATTTCATCTTGTCCCACACACTTATCATTTTGCAAGGTTATTATTTCTCATCTCATCAGCTTCTTGTTTGCCAGACCATTCTCGTTTGTTTGTCATATCTTCCATTTCTTCTATAACATTAATCAAGTCAGTCTGATCATCATTTTTTTGCTATCCCATTTCCTGAGAGAACTACATTTGGCTTGAAGTTCATGTTGGAACATGCATCCATGGAATTATATAGGCAACGTCTACTTGTCTTATACATCTGGAGTTAGCTCGGCCAACCCCTTCCTTTTATACTCTTCCCCCATTTCTTCTATCATTATTCCTCTTTAATTAGGGAAAAATTGTCATGTCATTATTCTTTGTTATGATGTGGTGAAAATTAATACCTCTATCGCACATGCATGAACATTTATCTTTACATCGCACTAACTTGGTTTTTGTTTGTGTGTGTTTATTTGATTTTTCTTGGTTTTTGTTTGTGTGTGTTTATTTGAGTTTTCTTAGTGTTTTATTGTGTTTTCTTGGTGTTTTGTTGTGCTTTTGCACCTATCCTTTTATTTCTTCTCCTTTTCTCTTTTTATTATTTTTTATCTCATTTTAGTCTTGTGTTTCCTTATTTTTTTTAGCTTATCTCTTTTGTGTTTCAAAACATCTTGATGATTCACATGGATCTCGATTGTTTATATCTTGATCCTATGTTATTATGTTATTCTTGGACCATTTTGTTTATTTGATTGTTGTTGGTGTCTTGTTTTTCTATTTGATTTTTCTTTTCTCTTTTGTGTTCAAGAATTCTTTGATGGTCCACATGGATCTTGATTATTCATATCTTGGTCTCATGTTGTTAAGATGTTCTTGACTTTTATTTACAATAATTTTTATACCTAATTAAGTCTTGATTGATCATATCTTGATTTCAACTTAGGTTCATCTATATTTATGTTTTTCTTTGTCTTTGATTTTTTATTTAAATGTAAATCATTGTAAATCTGGTTTTGGTCATTGTTTAACCATTATCCTTAATTATAGATATTCACATTTGAACTAGCTCAGTGCAATTAGAATCTTATGTCAGTCTAAGTTATTCATACTTATGATGCCTAATTTATTTTTATATATCAAGCACTTTGTGCTTAGGTCTTAACATCTTAATGTCAACTTCAGCTCCGATGAATGATTCTCAAGAACACTTTGCAAAACCTAGGCTCATGATATGGAATTAGGCTTCTAGGTAACATGCATTTTAGGCTTCTTTGTCTATGCTTAGATGTGTATCTCTTTACATATATTATAAGTCTAATCAATTCTTGGTCATTTTTCATCATTCCTCATTCCATTCTCTCCCAAATTTGGGTGAACTACATTGGCCTAAAGTTCATGTTGGAACATGAGTCCATATAACTATGTAGGTAGCGCTTAATTTCTATTGAGGTCAGATCATCTATCTCCATTCTTATTTTCATCTCTCTCATCACTTTGTTCATTCTCATATGTTTGGTTTTTATATGGCTTTCTAAGCCATTACACCATCACATATATGTTTGTGTCCACTCCATTAACCTATCTTTTTGGTTATATCCTTGAGCTATTTTTGCTTGCCAATTACCCATGTTAGAGCCCAAAATATGAACCACGTTTGAATCAAATCATCTCTACAAGAGCAAAATCATTATTTATTCTTTATCAATGATCAAGATTCACCCTATTGGGGCACAACTATTTTATCATGATCAAATCTACTCTACTGGAGTAATTTTTATTATATTCTCTTTGGAGACCCTATTCTAGTGGTGCTTCCCTTCCTAAAGTAGAATGATCTTTCTTTTCCTCTAATTCCAATCTCTCCACATTAAATACCATGATGGCAATATTTTAGTGTGTAACTTATCTTAGGATTGATCAATGTCGTAAGCATGCAGCTTGTACTCTCAAATTGGGTACATTTAAAGTGTGTCCCTTACATTTATGGATTGCATATTTCTTATTCCCCTTGTCTCTAGGGCTTATTATACTCCTAATTATATTTTTATCATTGATGGTAATCACATGTGCAAGCATTAGCTCGTCTAGATGTGATCTATTCCATGGGTTAATCTCTCACTTTCTCTCTCTTTTTGAGAGTCCATCATTTTCTTCCATCCTAGTATGTCCTCTCGAGGGGGCATCATGGGTATGTTCCAATTTCTTCTTGACAACTCTTTTATTTTAAAAAATGTTGCTTCACCTGAATGTCTCACTACACCTTCTCAAATAGGGCCAAAATGTAGACATCCAATTCCTAACACCATTTATGGTGAAATTGTTAATCTCACTTGAATTACACTCAAATGCACATTTTAGGTCAAAATCCATAAAACACCCTAAATGGTTCAAACTTGTCACTTAAAAGTGATCGTTTAGGTCAAAGTATCCCTAAATAGGGCAATGCATTTTATGGGCCATCTAACTTTGATCAGATCATTTCAATTCAAAATGACAATTTCACCATTTAGTACTTTGGATCACTCTTTTCTTTTAAATTCATTGGTACACATCACGTACCTATTTTATTTAGTGTTGGCAACATCCTAAATGGGAATACAGCTCCAACACATCTAACATCACCTTCCAGTTCCTCTCAAGTCAAATTATGACCTACTAATATGACTTTCTGACCATTTTGATTAATTGAGGGCCAATTTTCAAATAATTGTAAAAATGTTGATTAACCTTGTTAAGGCTAATTAATCCAAATTAAGAGCTTAAGTGGATTTTCCATGAGAGTTGTTGAATATTTATTTTTGAAAATTGATTCCTATTAACTACATCATCAGGTGACATCATTCTTGGGAAGACATCCCTAGGCCATAAATGCCACAAATATTAGGATTACAGGTCACCCATGCCTAGTTAATGCCTCACATGCCTCTTTAATGCTTATGTATATTAAAGATTAATTTCAAATATTAAGATTATCCATGGCCACACATCTCCATCTTGAGATGGATAGTCATGGTTGATCCTGACCAATCTCAAAAATCTATAAATAGAGAGGCCATGGACATGAATTTTAAGCTTGAGTTATGCAAAATTACTATGCAGAATTGTCTCCACAATACTTTTTAATATACCATTAAAATTAGTTGCAAGCTTCATTGATAGGCTAGTTTAGTGGTTTGGAATCATGATCCTAGGTTTTATGGAGTGTTCTTGAGGCATTGGAGGAGTTTACCACCTTTGTTGACAAAGACAAGGATGCTTGTTCAAAGTAGAACATGCTTTTGAGCCACATAGGTATGGTGAATCCATTTGGGAAGGTAATATGATGTTGTTTTCTTTCATTTTGTTTCTTTCTATCCTTTATAATTCCCATAGGAATAGATAGGCTTAGTTAGTTAGTTGTTTATGCATTTTTTGTTATTTATGGACCAATGCTTGTCTAACTTTTTAATCCTCTCTACGTCTTCGATTGTGTAACATTTGAACATGCCCCTTGTTTGTAATCTCTTTGAACATTATCTTTTGACTTAACTTTAAGTGCTCTTATGTGTGTGATTATTTGCTTATTGAGATTGTATTGCTACTATATAAACATTTCCATGATCTTTATCATGCATATTAGGCCTTCATGTGATCACATTGGTTCTATGGAATTTAATGACACATTTACTTAGACATGTTCCTTCTATACGCTACATGGTTACATTCACATATTATATAGTTGTCTTACCCTTTTAAGGTGAGGTAACTCCTAGTTCTGATTTTTCCCTCACTTCAAACGGGGGAATATTAGTGGGGTAATTCTTGGGAAGCATGTTATCTGCACTTGGCATAGTTCATAGATTTAGGGGGCATGGTTTGGAAGCATGTTCTCTGCACTCAGTCAATATTTAGTACTTATATCAGTTTGTAGATTTAGTGAGGGCATGTCATATAGACATGGATTCCATGCACTCATAGTTTTTAGATTCAATGGGGGCATGATTGGGAAGCATGTTCTGTACATTTTTCTAGTGCATAGTACTTGTATTAGTTCACAAATTTAGTGGGTGCATGCTTTGGAAGCATGTTTTCCACACCTATTCAGTATTCAACATTTCCAATTTATAGTGGGGGCATATTTTGGAAATAGGTCCTACATATTGGTACTTATATTGGTTTCATATTTATCCATATATAGTTGGGGCATGCTTTGGAATTATGTCCACCACACTTACATAGTTATCCAAATTGTCTAAAGCACATAGTTATATGATTCAAATTCATAGTTGTTTTAGAATTATATACATTAGTGCCATTGTTATACACAGTTTTATCATGAGACATATCTAAGGTGCATATGTTATGCAACATGTGCCTAATATTGTAAAATTTAAACCAATTTTAGTTTCTAAAACCATTACATGTACTAATGCCCTACATATTTTTACATACCATATTAAACCAATCTACTACAGTAGTTGGTTCACCTTTTGGTATGGTTGAGGTGATCAAATCACTCAATCTTGCCAAGTTTTTAGGTTAGACTTGATCATACAACCTCACTAGGTTATAAGTATTATTGGGTTTCATAGTTGATCTAATCTCAACTGCTACATGGAAACTCACTTTTGCTCCAAAGTTGGGGGCATGTGCCTCTCTCTCTCTCTCTCTATATATATATATATATATATATATATATATATATATATATACACACACACACACACACACACTTTAAACATTAATTATATTTATCCTAATCTCTATTTTAGAGCCTTATAATGATACATCTATAGCAAAATAACTTGCCAATAGGTAAGGCAATTACATTGACACACAAGTGTACTCCTAAACCTTTATTTTTCATTTCAATTTATTTCAAGTACTTTTAACCTAGATTATATGCATTAATTTTACAATGTAACATATTCTTGGCTACAGGTCAGTCACCATCAAAGCACTCAAATTCAACTCAAACAAATACATGGTGTGCATAAACACCCATGTAATTATTCCTTTCCTTTAAACTAGTAATTTCATTACTAGATTAAAGGGGGGAAATATAGATGATATTTTATGATTATGTAGCATCTCAGACTTGTACACTTGGAAAACTTAGACCTCAATTATTCCTTTTAGTTCTATACTCTCCTTATTTTTGCAAGCCTCACATCTACTATATCTTATGTCCATTATCTTATCTCTTAGTCTAACCAATATTATATTGATGACACAAACATTATATCTTTCCTAGAATGCTTAAAATGTATTTATCTTAAACCACTATATGTTTTGATCTTATACTCATTTTTCTACTCCCTAGACACTAACATTTAGGATAGACAAAAACATAGACGTTACTGCCCTACCATGATGTAAGTGTCCATTTTCCTAAAGTCATCCAATTTGAAAATAAAATGTATCCTAATGGTCATCCTAAGTACTTTAATGTGATTTATTACTCTAAAGGGATTAATATAAATTCAAGATCAACCCTCATTCATTCCTCACCTAAAAAACCTAGAAAAGATCAAAGAGACCAAGGCACTATCAAAAATGTCTTTATTAAGCATTAAATTGATCAAATATTCCCTATTTCCATACTAGTCATAGATAAAACACATCTACAAGTCTAAATTTATAAATGAGTATCCTAAGATCCTCATTTTTCAAGTTAAAATCTACATCACTATGGTACTTAATTTTACACATATTAGATGATTCACACACAAGCCAACACATAGGGGAGAACTACATCAGTCTGAATCCCTCTTTAGAGTATTGGTTATGTAGGCAGCATCCTTTGATAGTGAGGTCATTGGGGTCATCTCAACACCTTGTGCCCACTAAGCCATTTTCCCCCAAGGTCACATTGAATATGGAAAGCTTAGGTTTTTCCATTTCATAAGGAATGACTATCCATGACCCAGATCTAAATGCATCATAGTGAAGGTGAAGAAAAACCCAAATGCATACAATTGGCTACATCCTGTTTCACCATATATTTCATATAAAACACTATCATCAGACTTAGATAGTAGCATCAACACAACTATGTATGGCTAACACAACTATCTAAATAACTAGAGGTAACATATCTAGCATTTGAAAACTATTTTAGAATTGTCTTCCTACCTACTTTCAGCCTATTCCAGATCCAAAACTAAATTAGCATCAAAACAAGCTAAGTACTTCTATTCTTTCTCATTTATAAATTTAGCCCAGATTTGCTTTCCATATTTAGACTATCTCGACAATATAAATTCAATGTATGTTTATGTCTAAGTTTAGCATTTAATTGGCCTGCTATATATCTGATTATCACCCTTGTGCCATTTCATTTCTATATTCTTAACCCTAAGCTTAAATTTAAATACGCCCAACACATTTCAATTTAGGGTTAAAAAGTAGTCAATATCATAATATCCACTAATGTATTTTGATTCTAAAGTTGATTATGACTCAAGTAGATCTGAATCTGATGCTAAAACTGAAATTTATTCTAATTTTGATAATAAATTTGATGTTGGTTCTAAAGTGGAGCCTAATTTTGATTTGACTTCTAAGAGGACTATTGTTACTTCTAATGTTATTTCCAAAGTGGACTCTGATTCTGATATAGAAGTGGCCACAAAGATGGCCTATTAGATTATGTTACCCAAAATTACCCTTTTCACGTTTCACTTGAAAATGAAGGCTTTGAGATGAAGGAAATTTCTAAAATGGGGAATTTTTTACAATGTCAAAAAGATGAACTATTATTCAATAATGGGGTCTTCAAAAATGGGATCATCAAAGATGGGTCCTTTATTAGAAAGAGTCCTTGTTCAAAGGGTGACACACCAAAAATTGACTTATCAAGGATCGGTGATTTGACCAAAACATCAAAAATGAGTTCATTTTCTTGACCTTGGCTTCAAATTAGATGTATCTAATCATTCTTAGGAAGGGGATCATCACATATCTTGATTGAGTAGTTATTAGAATTGAATGCACTTGGGTTTTCAATATATAATTGCCCTCAGATGGGCAATGGTTGGTTGTGTTGTGGTTCTAAATCCAATTTGGGTTTTGGACTAATGTATGAAATGTTAAGAGTAGATACTAGGTGGAAAAGTTGTTGGTTAAAACTAAGAGAGGTGGTAGATCATTTCTTGACTAAATAATGGCAATGTTAGAATAAGTTTAGGATAAGGAGATATTATAACTTGGATTAGCCTTTGATTAAATCCCCCAAGTAAATATACATGCAATGGGATTGGATTGCAACTAATTAGCCCCAAAGAGGGTGGATTGTGTTGATTGAAATGGCCCCAAAGAGTGTGGATTGGTCAAGATTGAAATGGGCTCAAAGATGGCATATGTGTTTGACTAAAATAGCCCTAAAGAGGGTGAGTTTTCTTGATTTACTTGGCTTTGGTCAAAGTTGACCTAATTTGACTTGATTGGCTCAAAATATGAATGGGGTCAAAAGTTACCTAATGTGGATAATTGATTTCAAACTAGAATTGGGTCTACATAGCCCTGATTTCAATTATTTTCAATTAAACAACATAATGGTTAGAATGGCCCAAAAGTTGGGTAACATAACACCTTATTGTAAAAATGTGTAATGACAAATTGTGACTTAGGATAATGTTGATTGGTTTGAAGTGTAAAGTATGTAACATGTAACACATGGGTATAATAATAAATAATCAATAAAAATATATATAAACAAACCTTATTTTGAATGGTAAGATGGGTATGTAACATGATCATAATCCATGTAGTATGCCATGAAATCTTGAAGTGGTGATAGATTAATTTCACTTAACCCTCACTTCAAGTAGTATGCCATGAAATCTTGGGGGAGGTTGGTTTCCCTTGCACTATGAATCATTTATGTCTAATGGTCTTAATTTAAATTTCTACAAAGCTATATAAATGATCCCTACTATATCTTATAGTAAATAGGGCTCAAAATATATCAAATAGGAAGGATTAATAGGCATTGTGAGAGGATGTTGTCCCTTCACACCCATTCCAGCTATAAAGGTTTCAATAGAGTGTTTTTAGAAAAAATAGGCCTCAAGGGGTACTATCTGAGGTTTGTGCTAGAGTGTGAAAGCCTTACCACTTCATGGATGTTCTTAAACATGTAGTCACTTAATAAAAATGACATAATATAGCCTCAATTTATATACCCCATCATATGTACAAATTTGGTACGTATATTGGGGAATGAATTCTTAATCACTGCACCCTGTGAACTCACAAGAAGGAGATGAAATCCACCTTGTATATTCAAAAAGAAAAGGAAGTGTCTTTGTTTTTGATCCTCAAGACCCCATAAGTGGATAAGAAGAGATCATAATTTAATTCACTTCCAAAATAATAATAATAATCTATGGGTTTTTGGACACCCAGGCTCCCTAAATGGGACAAGGGGAGAGCATAGGCATGATAGATTTTTCAAAAATAATCAAAAACAAACATGCAAGTAAATGAAAGATACAAGTAAAGGTTTATAACACTAAATGTAAATGTTAGTTTTTTTTAATTGAACCAAAAATAAGCATTCAAAAATGTGTTTGAATTAAAGCCATGTTTTGACAAGAGAAACTTGAAATAAACAAGTTAATATTTGAAATTATGGCCTTTGGTAAGTGAAAATGGTTGAAAACTAAAAGTTTCAAGTCTTTATTCATGTTTTTGTAGATTAGAAATCCAAGAGAGGTTAGCCAATCCATTAGTGAACAAAATCAAAATGAACATGAAGCACTAGTATCTCAAGCCTAATCCTTAGGTTGAGCTATGTAGAAGAAAGAAATGCATATTATAAGATAAAAATAAATGTTTATACCTCTTTACAAGATTTTATTGAGAACTAGTCTAAAGAGGTCGAGCTCAACTTGTAGATGTAGAAGTATTTATCAATGCTTTATTCTTCCTATGGGAAGCACCTCTCCTTTTCTACACTTTATTTTGGCTTTGGCTTGGCATGAGAGTGTTGATATGATGGGCTTGAGATTTGGCAGAGCTTCGCTTCCTTGGATGAGCATTGTGAAATAGTGTGTAGACACTTTTATTTATGGATTTGGTAAATTATTGTGGATAGGGACCATCCATCTTGACATGAAGATCAAGGATCTAATATTAGTCCTCCATTCTCATAAATGATAAATATGTAGTGTGGAAGAAAATGGATGGAGTATGTCATATAAATGTAAGAGATTCAAATCATGACCCCTCCTTAAGTGTGTAAGAGGGGTGAAGAGGAATAGTTTGTAAGAGGGGTGTAAGAGCTTGTAATATCTTTGTAAACACCCTAATTTGGTCAATTAACCACAAGTACTATGATTTTTGTTGATCTTCCACACAAAGGTCTTAGTGATGCTTATAGTCCTTATTCACATGGTTATCTTGAGTCTTTTGATCTTTCTTATGTCTTATTTTCCCTATTTTTGACACCCCTAATAGTCACAGGTCACCTTTTCCCAGTCCTAGGGGCCCCTAACCTATCATCCCTTATTGTTGCTTTATTTTGAGCCTTAGGACATTAGCACCACTTTTAGGATAGTATCATCATGTGGCATTACTATCCACTTTTGTATTTAGTGTTCAACAAGCCCTTTGAACCATGTTTGTGTCCTAACCCCTCTGTGACCCTTCTCTTATGTTTTTTATATATTTTTCACAACTTGTTAGCCAGTGAATAAGGTATTATATTCCAAACAAATATACTCCTATATAAAGAGCCTCACAAGGCATTTTACATCTAGCACATACTATTTTGGCACTTATTTAATAAAATCAACTAATAGTACAGCTTAAATACTTTGTATATTACTCAGATTTCACACCTAGACATTTGCATACTTGATCAAAGAAGGGCCTAGGTGAAATTTATTCTAGAATACCATGTGATTTGATGGTGCACATTCCCTAAGGGAGATCAACATATGATCTAAAAGCGCTAGTATTAGGGTTAATGTAGGTAGTATCCAAGACAAGATGGGTTCTATTCCATGTGATAATAGCATCCCACAACCTAGTTTTTCCTTTCTTTTTTGCATTTGGTTAGTTCATTATTTTATGTGCATGTGTTCATTAGGTTTTTAGAGAATAATTAGTCAAAATAGTAACATAAATGAGCTCCCATGTGATAAAAAATCACCTACATGACCTTTAAGAACTCCCATAACTTCCCTAAAAGTTACAGATAGACACTACAAAAATGACACTAACACTAGAATTAGACACTATCACCACATGGAGCTACTATCCTAAATGGGGTGCTAATATCTGGGGCTAGATCCCAAAAAATAGTAAATAGATGAAAGATTCCTCTTTGTCTGGTTAGTCATATCTAGGACCCTGATCCACAAAAAACTCTGTATATATCTAGATAAGTTCCTTTTCTCCTTGTGCTTACTATTTTGGGAAAGTTCCATAGAACAAATACATTCCAATTTTATTCCATATTAACAATAGACCCAGTTCTTTAATCTAGCTTAGGATTTACATAGTAAAACCCTAAAAAGGTTAAAAGATTTGGTGAACTCATCTTACTTCGAATGTCAATTCAAACCCCTAATTTTCCTTAGGGTTTACCTTTTCTAAATTTTGTACATTAAATTAGGGTTTAAAAAAAATTATTTTCTGATTTTTTGGCTTAACCTAGCTAATTTAATTAATCATATACTAAGTTTTTATTTATTTAAATTAATTTAAATATTTACCACACAACCCTACATCCACATACTAGGTCACTATACACACAAACATTAACAATTAGGGTTTCAACAATAATCATATTTTATATTGCAAACTTTGTTCAACAAATTCATAGATTTCATGCATACTTATGTTAGATTAAATTCTACCTCTTGTGTGTCTATTATTCCTTATTTACACTATCTTCTTTGGAAATTTTAAAATGGCATATAAAAAACCTTCTACCCTTCATCCACTTGATGAAATCATGAATTTTTCTCATGACTATAACAATGAATGGACTAATTTTCAATATTTTACATTAGAGAATGATAATTATTTCATTTATAATGATGATGATGACTATTATTATAATGATGGATATGCAGATTATTATGAGCATGACAATACAAATGAACATGAGGATACATTAGATATATCATCTTCTCTTTCCTATTACTCTTATCTTACTCCTAAAAATAAAATTAACAATATAATGGCAAAATAACCTCTGATTGGTAGTGTTTTATTCCAATGTGATCCTATTTTTTCAACTACTTTTGTTACTTCATTGTTCAAAATAAATCAATATAAGTGCACTACATGAAAATCACTTTTGTGTGGTTCAAGTAAAGTAGATAAGAACAATGCATATTCTTTACCATTCTTAATTACATTTCAAAAATCAAATGCAAATAATGTTACACATTTTAGAAATACACAAACTAAGGTAGATGAAATTACTTTATCACCTTCATTCACATTTCAAGCTCAATACAATGATTCCTTGCAACAAATAGATAATGCACATGTTTCTAAACCTTCTCATACATGTCATAATATGCAAAAATAAAAAATGGTTGTTATTTCTCCTTCCCTCGATTCTAAAATATAAAGTGACAATCATGCTTGCATTTTAAAAATGACTAGGGAATAAATGCCTTACATTACACTTACACATGATGATACATTGCATAGTAGTGGAAATTTAAAATCTTATCCTTCTCTTAATGAGCATGTGGATGATACTTCTTCTACTCTTACCTCTTCAAATGAATTAAATTTTGATTTTGATGAACCATGGGATAATGATTATTATTATGATTATGATGAAGATGATAGAATCTATAACTTCTACTTCTTCTCTTACCTCGCATATCTCTCTTATATAACCAAACAATTAGTCACATGTAAATGCACACACACTTATTCTTATGTGCTTAATTTCCATTCACTAGAGAATAAAACACCTTCTATTCAACCAGTATGTGATACTCTTTCACAACCTCACAATATAAAAGATACCAATGAATCCCCCTTAACCCCCCTTACTACAGTAGAACTTGTTTCTCAAACAAACCTAAATGAGGGTGATAGCTCATTTCCCTCTAACTAGGTCCAAGATATCACACCTCCAAAGGTTATTGAGAGCATACCAACCCTTTCTACCCAAGATTTATAGTCTAATATACCAATGGATAAAATAAATAATAAAATTACAGCACTAAATGAACCCATTGATAATGATAATATGCCTTCACAAGTGTTAATTTATTTAATGCATGTTGTGGGTACTTTGCAAAAACAAGTACATCATCTCACTTTGGAGAATAAAGCATAAAAATCCCATTTTAATGCCAATGTTATACATAATAATCCTATTCCACACAAAATATCAATAATGAGGTTGTCACATAAGTTTCAGATACTGGTGCTACCTATCTTTGATGGATAAGGAGATCCATATTTACACCTTCAGGCTTATGAGAAAGCCATGGTACATATTATAAATAAGTTAATTCTCCTACAAGTGTTTCCAAAGTCACTAAACGATAAATCACTAGATGGGTTCCACCATACACTCCCTAGTGGATCTTTACATACATGTGAGGAGCTAGAGATAGTCTTCCTCAGGCATTATATACAGAATATGGGACTTCTAGTCAACATAAGAGGTTACCTTCACTACATCAAGGCAAGATAGAGCTTACATCAAAATAAATTCTACATTTCAAAGCTTATTTTCATTAGTTAATTTATTAACCAATAGATTTAGAAGTGTAATACATCTTTTTTAGAAGTTTAATCTCTCCTCTCAAGGATAGATTGTTACATCAGACATCTAAATCATTCAGACATTTATGCAATGCAGCTATATCATTAGAGGCATAGTTGGGATTAGTAATTACATATTCAAAGTTATATTTGGCTATAGACCCCTCATAACCTAAGTCATCAAATTTGGTACAAGAACCTACTCCACTTCCAACTCAGAAACCAATGGAATAGAAACATCCAATCAAAATACTCAGTAAGGGCAAAGAGCCACTCTACATAGCATAATATATAGTGAGTACCACATAAGATATATGTAAAGTGGTTATATAGTTTTTAAATAATTTTGGGCCTCATGACATCTTGATTACACTACTAGATAAGGGGATGATCACACTTCAACTAATTATCATCCACCACACCATTTTCACTAGGTATCACATAAGCATTATTATCATTTTCACTAAATAAATGGACATTTAGATGACCATTATTATGCACTCTAAGATTACATCAACCAGTATGTTAGTAGAGGCATCATCGAGTTTACACAGGGAGCATCAGGCCCTCATTCACCACACTCTCCTAGATCACATTCAACTATGATAGAGTTATCCCAAGATGTTCCTTTTAAGGAACCATTGGTCACTCATCATATAAGCCTTATAGCTTCCAAGATAACCATTTATCAACAATCCCCTACATCATATCTTCAACAATGATGCCAACTAATTAATAGAGTTTAGAATGCACCTCCAATGCATACACCAATTAAGATATTTGGGAACAATTATAGACCCAAAGGCATAGCTTTAGTACAAACATTGATTAAAATATTTAGAATAATTATAGAGATTATAATGTGCCTCTATTGTGCACACTAATCAAAATATTTGGGAATAATGATCAACCCGAGGACATAGTTTTAGTCTGATAACTAATAAATATATATGGCAATCATTACAAAGATTAGAACCCAGCTTCAGTTCCTACATCGATCAAAATATTTTCAATAAATTAGATAACTCAGAGTGAAATTTTAGATCATCAACCGATCAATATTTTTGCATCAAAGTCTACATGTTTAGACACCAGCAATGCATCATAGGCAGCTCAAGTTTCACAACCTCTATCTACAGCAACACAACATGACTAGTATGGTCATTGGTTTTCCATGCCATCTGGGTTCAAATAGGGCATCTCATCATCACATGTTATACATGCAGACATTTATGAGATATAAATAAAACACCATATACCAATAAAATACAAAAACTTAAATCTCCTACACATATGCTCAAAATATTCATACAACATATACAAATCAATTAATTTTACTCCAACAAAACCAAAATTATAAGCATCAACATTTCATACAATCAAACAAATTTAAACACATAACAAATCATACAATATATCCAAATCAATACACAATGCCAAATTACACAACCATATATATATAAACACATAACAAATCAATCAATATATCCAAATCAATACACAATGCCAAATTACATATCTATATATATATATATATATATATATATATATATATATATATATATATATATATGGTTATATTGTTTGATTTGTTATGTGTTTATAAATATATATATATATATATATCATTTCAATACAAATGTGGTGTATCACTCGATGATGATTTGTTATGTGTTTATATATATATATATATATATATATATATATATAAACACATAACAAATCAAATAATATATCCATATATATATATCATTTCAATACAAATATGACGTATCACTCAATGATGCAAACATGATTTCTGGGACTAGTTCCCTCACTCTCACTATCAGACACATCAAAAATAAAACTAGAGGCCCCACTATCTCTATGACACCTTGATATATCGTTACACCCACTCTCTCCTGGTATATGCCCAGATCAGCCCTACACTCAGCATACTCCTACTAAAGTCATATGTAGTCATCTATTATAAGACTAATTGTCCCATCTAGAGAATCAGGAGAGGGCATAGTCCACCTTTATAGCTTTACACATAACTCATCTCTATCTACTGCTACTCACTTGAATGTTTCAGTCACTATCATTACCTAATCAAACAAATGGACATGCACCCTAGCTACATTAGTGGACCATTCCACCAATCCATCATCCATGGCATCATCTAGAATATGTTGTGTTAACTCATGTAGAACTAACTCAATGGTGACCTCCCAATACTAATCATCTCCTACGCCTGTAAGTATCCATATAATTCATAAGAATCTTATTATATCAAAACACATAATTAACTCTACATGGAACATATAAATAAACTATCTAACTTACCATCCATAACCCTCAAGGCTCTATATCTAGTACCTCCTCTATGATCATCCCATCTCTTAGCAATAGAGGTTCCCATTTGTGCTCACTCTACCAAGTCGTTTAGGCCTCGATCACTCTAACATCATCCATATCTGGTACCTCAATCTCAAGATCACACGTCATCATTGGCATAAGAGATAACTCAATAATTCATGGCCTCAACCTACTTTCTGGCCTTCTAAGATCCCAAGGACTCCTCAACCACACTATAGGTACTATGGGTACATCTTGTACAACATTGAACTATTGGATAACCCTCTCATACTAAAACTAATCATATACATTATCCCATCGATCATGTATCCAACAGCTAACTCAAACCTACCTCAACTATGTGTTATCCTCATTCCACCCTTGGTAGCCCCTATAAGGTCTATAAATAATATCCTTTACTCTCAAATGATCTAGTAACTATCAATAATATGTAGTACTCCTCCTTGGTACATGCCCTATCCTCATCCATCTCTATGTAAATACCTATGGATAATCCCATCCATCATGTGGATGTGTCACTGGCCTACTTATAGTTATGTGCTTGTATGCCCAATAATATAATAGTGTCAATACACCAATACCCCCACTACCCATCTCCTATGTAAAGTGGTACATGTCCTTGTATAAATGAGCCAACATGGTACAACCCTGAGAATACATGGTGCCATGATGCTCAATGTCATACACTATCTCATGCATCTTGTATGAAATAGATACACCACTCCCATCCATAATAATAAATGACAAGATAGCTATAAATTTTTACAATCATAGAACATCAGCCATCACAATCACGATCAACAATATGTCAGTCTAACTCCCTGAGCATTGAATTCCCATTACCATGGTAGAGAAGTACCTAGATGCATGGTGTATAGCTCAAGGACCAATAACCTCCTGTAATATAGCCCATTTCCCATAGATATTGTATGATTTGATATACACCCTCCAATATCACAATCACCTCACCTTTATGTAGCCAGAATGTACACATGTCTGCATTTCACCTCTCATAAAGTGTAGTGATCATATGCTTATCCTAGGGCATAGGCTCCAGAAAAGTAACATATCATAGTCCTACTCTCTTGAGCACCAATATCTTAGAATTAGATATGGTAAAACCCCATAGTCTCCATCATATTACCTGTATGAAACTCCCTCATATGGGTATCAACCTATAAAATTGTAACCAAATCTGACATCAGTAAAACAACACTAAAACCAACAAACAACAACAAGAATTAGAAATCAGTCAATAATGTTAAGCACCATATCTAGGACCTAATGTGTTAGAAATATTATCATCGATGTTAGAGGTCTAACATTATTGGTGACAAAGGCCCCATAGCATTTAATATCTTAAGGTGTTTTTAATGTTCATATTTTGGCTAAAGTGTGTTAATATTTATTAAATATTAATGAATATATTTTTGGTTGCATAAAGTCAAAAGAGGGCCCATGAAGAAGTCAAAGAGTCATGAGATAAAGATAAAAGAGGGAAAGGATGCATTTTCCAATAAAGGGTCACCTTGAGGAATTCAAAGAGTCACAAAGTTAAGACAAAAGAGGCAAGGGCACATTTTTCCATGAAGAGTCACCTTGAAAAATTTGAAGAGTCGCCAAATAAAGACAAAATGGGAAAGGACATATTTTCTTATGAAGGGTCACCATGTGACTTTTCAAATGAAAGGATTCGAAGGGTTATGCAAGTTTGTCACCATTTTCCATGTGGATTGAAGGGTCACAAAGGGTGAATGCCAAAGGTCATTTGGAAAGATATAAAAGGAGGCTTGGGAATCAATTTGTAATATGCAAGAGTGTGCATGGTTTGTAATTGTTTTATATAATAAAAGAGGAGAGAATATAAAGAGATATAGTAGAGTTCTATCATTTGTTAGAAATCAACATTGAGAGATAGTTGTGTTTTATACACAAGAGGGGTTGGTGCTCACAAATAGTTGTTGTGTTAGTACTCAACAAAGGGGTTGGTGCTCCTACAAGTTAGTGCTTACAAACTTTGTAATTTTAGTTGGTGTTCATTCATATACTTGAGATTGTTCTATGTGGTTTTTCTCATATTGGGTTTCCACATAAAAATTTAGTGTCTCTCTCTCTTGTGTGGTGCATGTTATTGTTTTAGTTTTATTGCATATCTTGAATGTATGATTAAGTGGTTAAAGAAAACAAATTAGATTAAGTAAAATATTTAAAAGATATATTATATACTTATTCACCCCCCCCCCACTCTTAGTATATCCCATGCTTAACAATTAGTATCAGAGTAGGTTCTTTTAGAAAGAGTTTAACAACTTGAAGTTAGATCGGGGAAAGCACAATGGCTGGATCACATGAAGGTTTTTCTACAAATAAGGCACATTCCTTTGATGAGACAAATTATTAATTTTGGACCATAAGGATGAGAACTTAATTTATGGCCCTTGGATTCAACATTTGGAAAATAGTGATGGAGGAATACAAAGAGCCACAGACACTTGTAACTACTCCTATGGAAAAGAAGGCAAGTGAAAATAATGCTAAAGCTTTAAATTCTATTTTTTGTGGTTTATGTGAATCATAATTTGTTAAATATATGCAATGCAAGTCTAATAATGATACTTGGGTAAAGATTGAGAATATTTACAAAGGTGATAGAAAGGTTTAACAAGCTAAGTTCCAGACATTTAAAAGATAGTTTGAAAATTTGAAGATGGAAGAGGAAGAAAATATAGAAAGTTATCTTTTGAAAGTTGATCAAATAGTTAATCAAATTCAAGGCCTTAGATAAAAATTGGAAGAGTCATCGGTGATACAAAAGGTTTTGAGATCTCTACCATTCAGATATGATCCAAAGGTATCAGTAATTGAGGAGATGAAAGATCTAGCCAAGCTAAAGATGGATGAACTACATGGTATTCTTATGGCATATGAGATGTAGACCAAACAAGAGAAACCCTAAAAGAGGGAAGTTGCTTTCAAAACATCAAAGAAAGACAAGACTAAGATTAAGAATCAAGTGATAGCTCCAGTGATGAGGAAGATGACAACAGAGCTCTATTCATTTGCAAGCCTTAAAAGGGCACAGGTAAATATCAAGGAAAATTGTTATTCAAATGTTTTAAATGTGGTAAGATTAGACATTTTGTAGCTAAGTGTTTAGAAAAGAACAATGGTGACAATGAATAATGAAAGTCTAAATACAAGAATAACTTCAAAGGAAAATACAAGAAGGGATTTGAGAAGAAGAGTTTATATTCTAAAGATCCTAGCTCAGCCGAAGACAGTGGAGTCAGTGACTCAGATGAAGAAGAGATTCTATTTATGACCATGCATGACGATGCCTCTATAAGCAAAAGTATAGATGATCAAGAATAAGAACATGATAAAGTCGAGGTGAATCTGGAAGGAGAATTAATTTATGCTTTAGAATAATTAAAATCTCTTGAGAAGAAGAATCAAAGATTGAAGCTCCAGATCGAGAAAAATGAAAAGAAGTCAAAGGAAATAATTGAAGATCTACAAGCACACATTGAAGAAGCCAAAAACACTGAAGAAGATCAAACATCATAATTGCAAAAATTAAGTGAAGAATGTGAAAGGTATGTTGTTGAAATTATCTCTTTAAAAGAAGATATTGTGAAAATAAATAAAGCAGTCAATGATAAAGTAGCCAATGACTCAAAATTTGAGAATAGTACTAACATATTGAATAAGATATTAGAAAGTCAAAAATTAATATCAGATAAGATAGGTATTAGATTTGAAAAGAAAAAGAGCTATGTTGAAACCCTTACAAAAGAGAAAATAAAAAGGGAAAAAGTTAAGAATGTATAAGACAGCTCAAAAAAAGAAGGCTGAAAGGAACAAAGCTACAAAAGACAACTAGGTCAAAGATACACAAATTAGATCAAGTTCTATTTTCATGGTTATTGTTTTTATTGTAATGATTATGGTCATAAGAAAATAGACTATTGGAAAAGAGATAACAATTTTAGAAATAAGGAGAAGGAAACTCATGCAGAGTCAAATAGAAGCCATAACTCTTTTGCTTCTCTATCAGGCTTTGATGAAGAGGCCATAGTATGTTACAAATGCAATAATTTTGGACACATAGCTCAGCATTGTAGAAGTGTGTTTGAGTCAATCAAGAAGGACCAAAGCTTCAAGGCTCCATTCATCAAGAATAAAGTTTAGACAAGTTCATGGTAGAAAAAACAACTTGAAAAGTCTATGTTAGTACAAATAAGTTTGCATGTAAGAAATGAATAAAATCCATGGTTCATTAATAATGGATGTTTGAGGCACATGACATGAGACAAGAGCAAGTTCATAACTCTAAAGAAGATCAATGGTGGCACAGTGAAATTTGAAGACAATACCATTGCCAGAATAATTGGAAAAGGTACATTAAGTTTAGATAATAGTAGAACTAAGACTAAAAGACATTCTATATGTAAAAGGTCTTAAAAATAATCTATTAAGTGTAAGTCAAATGTGTGATCAAGGACACACATTAAATTTTTATACAGAAGGTTGTAAAATTAGGAGAAAAGATTCAAATGTGTTGATTGTAGATGCTTAGAGGATAGGCAATAATTTATATATGTTACCAGATATCAAAGGTCAAAAATATTGTTTGAGTCAGGTTGAGGAAAGTTGGCTATGACACAGGAGAATGGGACACATAAATTTTGACAATCTTGTCAACATCAGAAAGAAGCAATAAGTTAGAGATCTTCCAAAGATTATAAAGCCCTCTAGCATGTTTTGTGAACCATTTCAGCATGGGAAGTAGGTTAGAAGATGGTTCCACTCAGATGTTAGAGCTCATTCACATTAATCTATATGGACCTACTAGAACTCAATGTGATAAATACTTCATGTTGCTTATTGATGATTTTATACATATGACTTGAGTGATGTTTTTAAAGAAAAAATCAAATGCTTTTAGCCACTTCAAAGCATTCAAGGCTTTAGTTGAGAATGAAATTGGTTTGAATATTAAGTGCCTAAGATCATATCAAGGAGGGGAATTTATGTTAGACAATTTTATTAAGTATTTTGAAGACTATGGGATAAAGAGACATTATTTAGTAGCTAGAACTCCATTGCAAAATGGAGTAGTTGATCAAAAAATGGAACAGCTCAAGAGATGGTGAGGACAATGCTAAATGAGTCCAAGATACCAAATAAATATTGGAGAGAAGTAGTAGGCATAGCATTGCATATCTAGAATAAGCATTATTGAGAGTCAATAATGACAAGACTCTCTATGAGCTATGGAAAGACAAACTAGCTATTATTGATTATTTTAGAGTTTTTGGTAGCAGATGCTTCATAAAGAGAACCGATAAAAATTTGGGTAAGTTTAAATCTAGAACAGATGAAGGTATATTTCTTAGATATTCTTGAAAAAGTAAAGCTTATAAATGTTATAAAAAAAGAACCAATATGATAGTTGAAAGTGCAAGTGTCAGGATAGATGAAGATCTCACACAAAGATCCAGTGATCTGATAGACACTCCCGAAATCATTGAAGAAGAATATTTTTAAGAATTATATGAAGATGAGAAGGAGTAAAGGACAAAAGACCCCATCCAAATATGTCCAAAGAAATCATAATGAGAGTGACATCATTAGGAACATAAATGAAGAAGTTCACACCTGAAGGATGATGGTAAGTGAATCTGAGTAAGTTAATTTTTCTTTATTATCCAAAATTTAGCATAAAACTTTTTTAAAATATAGACATGATGAGCATTGGGTTAAAGCAATGGATGAAGAATTAAATCAGATAGAAAAGAATGATACTTGGGAATTAGTGCCTAGACCAAAAGATAAAAATGTGATAGGAACAAAATGTGTATATAGAAATAAGTTAAATGAAGATGGTGAAGTTATCAGGAATAAATCAAGGTTTGTATGTAAAGGATATGCTCAAATTGAGGGTATAAATTTTAAAGAAACTTTTGCACCAATGGCAAGGCTAGAGGCTATTAGAATATTTCTTACATATACAGTGCTTAAGAATTTCAAAGTATTTCATATGGATGTCAAGTCTACTTTCCTAAATGAGAATCTAGAAAAGGAGGTCTACATTGAGCAGCTTAAGGGATTTATTCTCTCAAATGATAGTAGCCATGTATACAGATTGAAGAAAGCACTGTATGGATTGAAACAAGATCCTAGACCTTGGTATGCAAGACTTGATAAGTACTTATAGGATCAAGGTTTCAAGAGAGGTTTTGTTGATAGTAATCTCTACATAAAAATAGAAGGTGAGCATCCATTGATTGTTGTGGTATATGTTGATGACATAATATTTGGAGGAAACCTTGAGAAGATGACAAAAGAATTCTTTGATAATATGAAAAAAAAAATTGATGTGTCTATGCTTGGAAACTTGTCATTTTTCATAGGATCGTAAATATTTCAGACAGATAAAAGAATTTTTATATCTCAAAATAAATATGCCAAGGAAATATTTAAAAAAATTGGTTTTGAGGATTGTGCACCAGTTGGCACACCAATGGGTACATGGAATAAGGTAAGGATGAAGATTCACTTGTTCTAAATCAATATTTGTATAGATCTATGATTGATAGTCTTTTATATTTGACAACATTGAGGCCAGACATCATGCATGCATTAGGCATGGTTACGAGATATTAAGCAACCTCAAAGGAGAGTCATGTTCAATTGATAAATAGAATATTTAGATATGTTAAGGGGACATTGGATTGTGGATTGTGGTATCCCACAAGTAGAGATTTCACTTTGGTTGCTTATACAGATTTAGATTAGTCAGGTTATTTGGATGATAAAAAGAGTATAAGTGGAGGAGCTTTCTTCCTCGATAATAGCTTAGTATCATGGTTAAGCAAGAATCAAAACTTAGTATCACTTTCGACAACTAAAGTAAAACATATTGTAGAAGTGTTATGTTGTACTCAAGTGTTTTGGATGAAGCAAACTTTAGAAGACATCAAGGTAAAATATGATGAACCTATCTCTATTTTTTGTGATAACACAAGTGCTATTAATATTTTTAAGAATCCAGTGATGAATTCAAGAACAAAACATATTCCTATCAAATATCATTTTTTGAGAGAGCAAGTTAAAAATCAGAAGGTTAAGTTGGAATATATCAATACTACAAAATAGATTGCATATATTTTCACAAACACTACCAAAGGACACATTCTAGTATCTATTAAAAAATTTAGGAGTAATTTATTTTACTTCCTGCCATTGAGGATCAACATCAATTGAGTGAGATCTAAGTGTTATCTTTAGGATAGACCCTTTACCTTTGATGTCAAAGGGGGAGAAGTACAAAAATAGGTTTAGGAATAGGTACATGGACTAGGTTTAAGATGTTATAGTAAGGGAGAGTTATTGTATGTTTTTTATTGGTAGTATGGGTAGGTTGGTATTATAGGTTTCAGGATGTGTCAGTTTTAGTTTGATGTTGCCATCAATGACAAAAGAGGAGATTGTTGGAAATATTTTCATTGATGTCAAAGGTCTAACATTATTGATGACAAGGGCCCCATAGCATTTAATGTCTTAAAGTGTTTTTAATATTCATATTTTGGCTAAAGTGTGTTAATATTTATTAAATATTAATGAATATATTTTTGGTTGCATAAATTCAAAAGAGGGTCCATGAAGAAGTCAAAGAGTCACAAGATAAATACAAAAGAGGGAAAGGATGCATTTTCCCATGAAGGGTCACCTTGAGGAATTCAAAGAGTCACCAAGTGAAGACAAAAGAGGGAAGGGCACATTTTTCCATAAAAGAGTCACCTTGAGGAATTCAAAGAGTCACCAAACAAAGAGAAAAGGGGAAGGATGCATTTACTTATGAAGGGTCACCATGTGACTTTTCAAATGAAAGGACTTGAAGGGTCATGCGATTTTGGTGCCATTTTCCATGTGGATTAAAGGGTCACAAAGGGTGAATTCCAAAGGTCATTTGGAATGATATAAAAGGAGGCTTGGGAAGCCATTTAAAATATGCAAGAGTGTGCATGGTTTATAATTGTTTTATATAAGAAAAAATGAGAGAATAGAAAGAGCTATAGTTGAGTTCTATAATTTGTTGAGAAAGCAACATTGAGAGATAGTTGTGTTTTATAAACAAGAGGGGTTGGTGCTACTATGGGTTGGTCCTCACAAATATTTGCAAGGGGTCGATGATCTTGTGGGTTGGTGCTCACAAATAGTTGTTGTGTTGGTGCTCGTCAAAGGGGTTGGTGCTCCTGCAAGTTGTGCTTGCGAACTTTGTAATTTGAGTTGGTGTTCATTGATATACTTGAGATTGTTCTTTGTAGTTTTTCCCACGAGATTATTCTTTGTATTTTTTCCCATATTAGGTTTCCACATAAAAAATTTGGTGTGTCTCTCTCTCTCTTGTGTGGAGCATGTTATTGTTCTAGCTTTATTACATATCTTGAATGTATGATTAAGTGGTTAAAGACAATAAATTAGATTAAGTAAAAGATTTAAAGTATATATGATATACTAATTCACCCCCCTCTCAGTATATCCCATGCTTAATATAATCAACACTAACACTACCTAGAGGATAGTGGCACTGGATAGTAGTGCCATACTTTGGGCAATAGTGCTATGTTTTTGTCACTAGCGCCCAAAATGGGGCACTATGTCAGCTTCTCCCAAACAGGGCAAAAATAGTCCTTCAGTAAAATCAATAAAATAAGCAACAAAAATAATAATAAATAGGAAAATTTTGGGTCCCTTACGAGGTAAACCTCCTCCCCAGTGTGAATATGTACCTCGACCTCCTCATAGCATGATAAACTAGCATCTCATCTCCTCAACATGTTTTTCTCTCTCAAACTCAAAATTATTTCCACTCAAATGATGAAAATGAATTGCCAGTGATTCAAAATGACCTATTTAAGTCATAAATTACCCAATTTCACCCTATTAAGGTTACCCCTACATGTCAATTTTACTAATTAATATAACTCTCTTGTCATTCCCATATCTCAAGAATTGTATCTCTGATTCATGAATCATTTCTTACACATGGGACTTGATATGGATATGTTATGTCCCATATTTGTAAAACCAATCCCCTCATCATTATCAAAACTAAAAAATGACAAAAACAAATGCATTATATTAATAATACAACAAACCAAGTACCTATCTAACTACACAATAAATTATCAAATTTGACATAATCAACACATTATTCAAATGTGATAAAAAATCATAATTACCAATTAACATTAGCACTTTTGATCCTTGCCACTTTTGGAGATATATCCTCATAGTATTCTTAGCTCTCTCACAAAAAGGTGGGAAAATATATATAGATTACTTCAGACATACAAAGTTACATTCATATTTTTAGACACATGGGTTTAAACAGGTTTACACAAGCATCTAGATGCACAACATATTCAAATTATATACATGTACAAGTTTACACAGGCATCCAGAGTCATATATTTTTAGAGATACACACATGTCTACACAGGTTTACACAAGCATCTAGAGTCACATATTTTTAGAGATACATACACACAAGTCTACATAGGTTTACAGAGGCATTTAGAGTCACATTTTTTTGAGATGCAAACACACAAGTCTACATAAGTTTGCATAGGCATACAGAGTCATAGTTTTTCATAGATATAGACAAATGGGTCCACACAAGTTTACACATGTATTCAAATGCACAAATTTTTAGAGATACAGACACATAGGTCTACTCAAGTTTACACATGTGTTCAGAGTCAGATTTTTTAGATATATAGACATAGGTCTACATAGGTTTACACAGGAATTCAGATGCATAACTTATTTATATATATAGATGCATAGGTCTACATAAGTTTACATAGGCATTCAGATGCAAAACATATTCAGATTATATAAATGCACAAGTTTATGTAGGTTTTCATAAGTTTTTAGATATACAAATGCACAAGTCTACACAGGTTTACATAGGTTTTCAGATGTACACCTTACATAGATATACAAATTTGACAAAAGTATACCAGTTCATTTAGATATTTAAATACATGGTTACATCACTCAGATATCAGGATTAGGGGACATGATGCAGAGCACAAATTCTTAGTCCCCATTTTTAGATTTATCAGATTACACTAGTATTATCATTAGTATCATCACTAGTATCGTCATTAGGTTTTCACCAATTTGGTTCATAGGTCCATCTACAGTGATTGATCCATAGCAATAATTTACACACTCATATTCATAGTGGGGGAAAGTGAGCCTTGTCTCTCCATGCATTTAATTTACATTACTCAAATTCAAATTAGAGGAAAGTGAGCCTTGTGTCTCCATGCATTCAATTATAGTACTCAAATTTAGAGTGGGGTTAATCAAGCCTTGTTTCTCTACAGCTTCAGTTTACATTAATCAGATTTAAAGTGGGGGAAAGCAAGCCTTGATTCTCCACACATTCAGTCTACACACTCAATTTTAGTATAGAGGTTATTTACA
Source organism: Torreya grandis (assembly GCA_037957365.1). Taxonomy (NCBI): domain Eukaryota; kingdom Viridiplantae; phylum Streptophyta; class Pinopsida; order Cupressales; family Taxaceae; genus Torreya; species Torreya grandis. The sequence goes on along the minus strand of JARHVA010001585.1, from coordinate 1,018,901 downwards.
TCATATGCTTCTTTTCACATGATTACACTCTAGTTCTTATCCACTTTTCTAGCCAAGAAGTGGGCCAAATCTAGATTAATTCACATAGGTAAGTACAACTATGCATTTCTATTTTCTTTTACTCTAGTACTTCCATTTCATTGAATTACTAGAATAAAAGGGGGGGAAATGTAAACACCCTAATTTGGTCAAGAAACCACAAGCACTATGTATTTTTTTGCTCTTTCACACAACCATCATAGGTCACCTTTTCCTAGTACTAGGGGCCTCTAGCCTATCATCCCAAATTTTGTCTCTATTTTGAGCCTTAAGACATTAGCACCACTTTCAATATAGTAGTGCCACATGGCACTACTATCCACTTTTGGCTTTAGTGTCTGATGAGCCCTTTCACCCATGTTTGAGTCCTGACCCCTCTGTAACCCTTCTCTTATGTTTTTTATATCCTTTTCATGACTTATTAGCCAATGAACAAGGTATAATATTCCATACAAATATCCTCCTATATAAAGAACCTCACAAGTCATTTTACATCTAGAACTTACTATTCAGCACGTATTTACATAAAATCAACCAATGGTACAACTCAAATACCCCCATACTAATCAACTTACATACCTAGACATTTGCATGCTTGATCAAAGAAGGGCCTAGGTGAAATTCATTATAACATACCATGAAAGTTGATGGTGCACATTCCTTAAAGGAGAACTACATGCGATATGAGACCCCTATCATTGGGGTAAATGTAGTTAGTGGTCAGGATAATAGGGGTTTTGTGTAATCATAACATCCCATAACCTAGTTTTTCCTTTCTTTTTTCATTTGATTAGTTTATTATTTCATGTGTGTAGTTATTCATTAGGATTTTGGAGAAGAATCAGTCAAAATAGTGACATAGATGAGCTCCTACGTGACATAGGATCACCTATAGGACCTCCAATTACTCTAATAGCTTCCCTAAAAGTTATAAATAGTCACTATAAAAAGGACACTAGTGCCAGAATTGGACACTAACACCACATGGTCATACTATCCTAAAGGGGGCACTATTATTCAAATCTAGATCTCAAAAAATAGTCAATAGACAAAATATTCCTCTATCTGCTCAGTCATTTCTAGTACCCTAATATGTGGAAAACTCTGTATATATCTAGATAAGTTCCTTTTTCCTTGTGCTTACTATTTTTGGAAAATTCCATAGAATCAATAAATTATAATTTTATTATAGATTAAAAATAGACCCAGCCCTTAAGTCTAGCTTAAGATTTACATATTAAAACCCTAAAAAGGTTAAAACAAGATTTAACTTGCACACTTGGTATGATGATGTCACCTTGAGTGAGGTAATATTCCAATTTTGAATTTAGATAATAGATAATTCCAAATCCATGGATTTTTCCATTAAGAGTAGATTCAATTAATTAATTAGGTAATTAATTAACCATTAGAGGAAAAGTGATTTTTGTAAGCTTAAAAGTGTTAATAGAATATATAATTATAATCAACATGAAGTGTCCAATTTTAAGTGCTTGCATTTTGCCATTGTTTGAGAAGGCATTGTGAGATACTAGACACAATAACATCTTTTCAAAGAATGAAAAAGGCATAAAGAATAAATTTGATAATGCTTGAAGAATGATGTGTACATATTTTGTTGAATCTTGTTCAATTTACTAAAAATAAGTCCACAAAGAAGCCTTAAACAATGTTTGAGAGGCCCATGATGCCCCCTCAAGGGAGTGTTTAAAAAATAAGATTGATGGACATGCCCTTGAAAAGAAAAAAATGAACAAGAAGAAAAGTGAAAATAACCCATGGATGAGATTAATCCAAATGGCCTAATGCTTACACACTTTAATTTATAATGGTTGATAATAAAATAATTGAATTGGCCTCATAGTGGGGGAAGTGGGAAGGATACATCCCAAAATAGTGGCATACTTTGATTTTTCCCAAACTGGGTAAAAGATGTGAGCTTACAATTAGAACAAAGATTAAATGAAGGAATTGGCCCCAAAAAGGGTGGTCTTGGTTGATCATAATAATGTGCCCCAATAGGGCAGATTTTATTATTGATTCTATGAGTTGCCCTAGTAGGGAAAATTTGATTTTGACAAATGTTGATTAGGAAATTGATCAATTGTTTGGCAAGCATAACTCAAGGATGTAACCTGTTACATAGATTAAAGATGATCAGATCCAAATGTAGGTTGAAGGGTATAATGAATTTTCAAATAATGAATAAGCCATAAAAAACCAGGCACACGATAATGCTCAAAGGTAATGAAAGAGATGATGAAGAATAATGATTTAATAATGATGTGATTAGATTGGAAGAATGTGGATGTTAATAAGAATGAAATAAGGATGGGCAAGCTAACCTTAGAAACTGAACATAATTAAGCACTACCTACATAGTCCACATGGACCTTAGGCCAATGTATTTCTCCAAAAAATTAAGAGAAAATGGAAAGAAGGAAATTATTGTGACTTTTTTCTATACTCAGATGTGTCATGAATAGCATATAACTTAATCATGTGGTCCATTGATTACATTGGATTGGTAGACAAGGAGATCCTTTATTGTGAAATTGACAATTAGACCTCTAACACTTGATTTTTGATGTAGCACAAAATGGTACACACCATGATATAAAACACCATGATGACTTGGTTGTAATGTAAATATGGACAGACCCCTGATCTAATAGACAATTGATAATAATGCACCAATGATAAAAACCATGATGACAATGTTGACATATGACAATGGATGGACTCAAGTACAATTGCATGATAAGAAGCACCATGATGATGACCCTATCAACACAATGGATTGAGTTAAGGTGACAATAAAAAATGGAAACAAATAAGTAAACACACACACACACGCAAAATTGAAAATAAAATCAACATAAAGCATCTTGTTATTTAACCAAGTTAAAATCCACATGTGAAGGCTCAATGAGATGGATAAATGGATAGTGCCCCCAAGTAAGGATACATACAATGTAAGGACACATCTCAAGGTAATTGAAATGATTGGAACTAATAATTAGTTTTCCACAGTAGGGTATATTTTGGAAGGATGCATCTCAATAATGTTTTTAGGACTATAAATGATTGGATTAAGGATTGTTGACTAGATCTAAGATAAGATAAATATTTTTAAATTTTGGAGCTTTATATCTCTCATGGAGATTGTAAGCCTATTTTTATTTTTAGGATTTTTTGGAATGGTTTGAATGTTTTTGGGTCTTAGTCATCGCAACTTAATGGAGGATTACTAGATGCAGAATGTTTTAACTCACAAAATGTTGAGAGTGTGCTTTAGCTTTCTCATAAAACAACAAGAGCATGGATTCAATTAATTGTAAAATGGTGAGAGCATCAAAAGGGAGTGACTGAGTTGACCTAAGAAACTGATCACTACTTATGTAGTCCAAATGGACTTAGGTCAATGTAGTTAAACCTTAGTAGAACATACTACGAATCAATAACAGGGTTTAAAAATAGGAATGGCATAAGAGCATAATCAAATGATATAGAATAATGAATGATAATGAGGGAAGGGACTAGGAATATCCAAGTACCATGTCACGTGAGAACCAAATGTGTCTAGTTGTCAAAGTGTCATGTGATTAATAGGCCAAAATAATTCCCAAGCAAGTCTCAATATACCTTCCACTTTTATAATAAGGTAAAGATGGGAAGACTAATGGTCACAATAAGATGGGTTGGGTTGAATAGGATTGAATGAATTAAATGGCTTAAATGGCATAGAACTACAATGGTCTATAATGGTTTGAACATAATGGTTTATAATGTAAATAGTGTTATCCCCAAGTGTCAAGGTACTTGCAGACAACAAATAATTTACGCATAACACCATAAACCCAGTTGTCATCATGGTACTTGCCCAAGGAACCACAAGTATGGTTTTCACCATTGGATGAATTATTTTTCTCTTTTTGATTGATTTGTATTTTTAACTAATTCTTTTGTTTTTTTAGCATCTCAACTTAATGGAGGATTATGAGATGCATAATTCAAACCATTTATTGTCTAACCAATACTCATTCAAAATGGTTGTACTATCTAAATCATGTTGCTAATGTGAAATATATAATTTTTGTCATGATCTTTGATGGTAATTGATTCTAATTCCACCAAACCTCTAAATAAGATGTCTTCATAGCCTCTAGAAAAAAGAGTGTTGCCAGGAAGGGTAGGGAAAGGTAGGCATGGGATAAATGGTTTGATTAGATAATGTAATATATGTCTTGAATGGATAATATGATTAGAATGGAATGTATAATGGTTGATGGACAAATGTAGATTAGGATTTTTAGTCACATACATTATTGTTGATTCCAGATTCAACTTGATTTTGTTTGTGTCAAGGCCATTATTGACTATAATATTATCTTCATCAAGCAATGAGGAACAAATTGTCTTAGTTATTGGTGCCTCAAAGAGGTTTTCACCAACACAATATTCTTGATTGTTATAATTTGTATTGTCAAATAGCACCTCGAATAAGGTTTCACTAAGTGATGTTGATAATTCATTTTGATTGTCCTTTAGTGCCTTAATCAATGTTTCACTAAAGGATTCAGATTTTTTATCCTGATTATAGTTTAGCACCTCAAACAAGGTTTCACTAGAAGATGCTAATATTATACTTTGATTGTTCCCTAACACCCTAAAAAAGGTTTCACTAGGAGATTGTTCTTTTGCCTAAATGTTATCTTGGTTCCCCAAAAAATTTGCCACTGAGATCTTGCTATGGAAAGATTTCAACAATGCATGATCATGTGGGTCCCAATCGACATTTATGGGAGGTGCCTTATCAATATACAGGTTAGGATGGTTAATGGTAAAGGCATATGTAATGGCAATTGAAGGTTAAAAGGCAAAATAATCCTCATAGAGGTTACTAGGATAAATTACATCGATGTTGAAGGAAGTTTCCTTAAAAACCATGGAAGGATCACAAATGTTTTCAATAGGATATGTTGGAAATATGCAGCCAATGTTGTAATATCCATTAATATCTTTTGATTTTGAAGCAGATTTTGACTCAAGATGATTTAAATATGATGTTGAGGCCAATGTTGATTCTACTTCTGATGATAAATATGATATTGGTTTTGGAACAGAACCCAATTCTGATATTAGTTTTAAAATAGAACCTAATTCTGATGTTGAAGTAATCATGAAGAGGTTATGTTAAATTGTATTGTCCTTAAGTACCTTGTCCACCTTTTGCTTGGAGATGGAGGATTTGGGATGAAAGAGTGTTAAAAAATGGGGAATGTTTGTTAATGGTTAAATAATTGTCTCTAGCTCAATGCTAATATGCTCTTCAAAGATGGGCACATTAAAGATGGGTCCTGTGTCAAATCTAAGCTCTTCATTAGATACAAGTGGAACATCAATGATTTAGATTTGGTAAAATATGGGTGATTCAAAAAAAAATTGATAATGGTTTGACTATTTTTATTTTAATTTGTAAGTGAACATATCTAATAGTGCTTAGAAAAGGGATCATGACATATCTCGATTAAGTAGTTATCAGACTTGGGCACATTTGGCTTAAGGGCCCTTAGAGGGTAAATGGCATAATAGGTCTTGATTGTTGGCTTGCATGGGGTGTTTATTTAGGATCTTTAATTAAATAGCATAAGTTCTCTAATGTAAATCTAATCAGAAGTTTAACTCTAAGATTTATCAATCTCATAAGGTTTTCATTTTTGTTGTCAAAAATGTGTTATGTAAATTAGTCTTGTCCATAGTCTACACTAGATGACACATTTAATAGGTATTTTTTATTTTGTTCACGATCAACACTAAATGGCATATTTATAAGGTTAAAGTAAGAGGGGTGCTCTATCACTTCTTGACTAAAGATCAAAAATGCTAGAACATGCTTAGGATCATGAGATGCCATGACTCAGATTAACCTTAAACTTATGCCCCCAAACAAGGATACATGTAAGGGAAATTGGATGGAACAAATTATCCTCAAAGAAGGCAAACTTGGTCTCACTTAGAATGGGCCTAAGGAGGGTGGTCTTTGTCTCAATATAATTAGAATGGGCCCAAAGAGGTTGGTCTTGTAATTAGTTTTGAGTTGGTCGAAATGGTCTTAATTTGATAGCCCCAAATAGGGCAAATTGGCCTAGGTTAGAATGGGCCCCAAAGAAGGGCAGTCTTATAATTGGTTTTTGAATAGAATTGGACCAAAGAGGGATATCATGGTTTTGCATTTAAATTTCCACAAATAGGGTGTATTGACACAGAATAGAATGGACCCTAAAGAAGGGCAGTCTTGGTCTTGGATTTAAATTAAAATGGATCACAATGGTATTATGTTGAAATTGGTCATATTGAAATTGGTCTTTGCTTGGTATGGCCCAAAAATCATGAAATAGACTTGATTGTAAATTATTGCCCCAAACAAGGTGAATTAAATTAAATTGGAAAATGCCCCAAACATGGTAGATTGGCATAAATTAAAATTGGTCCAAATGGTCGTGATTTGAAATTGCCCCAAATAGGGATAATTAGCCTAGATATGATTCTAATGAAAAAAAGGATGGATGATATGAATTCATCATTCCCAACTGACATATGTAGGAGATTGAATAAAAAGACAAGAAATGGTCTTAAATTGGCATGCGATAGATTTAGAATAATTTTATTTGGCCAAAATAGAATTAATTTGGCATTAGAATTAGAATGTGGTTCAAGACTAACCTGATCAGATTAGAATGTGGTTCAAGATGAATCGGACCAAGATTAGAATGGTATAGAATTTGGTTTGGTACATGGTTGAAGATGAACCTGAATTGGCTTTGATTAACATGGTACATTGTTCAAGACAAACCAAATTTAGCTTGGAATGGTAACTTTGTCAAACTTGACCTAATTTGGATTTTGAAGTTGAAATTGACCTTGGTGGACATTGAATGTTTGATTAGGTTTGTCAATGCAATTTTTAAAGTGGGATAGTTCAATCAAATTTTATCCATGTACGTATCCAAATAGGAGAGGTTTGTAAATAAAAATTATTTCTAAAAGGGTTCACAAATCTTGGTATATAAAAGGCATTCAACAAGTTTGATTTTAGTTTAGACTGTTGGTTTAAAAGGCCATCTAATTTGATTGTAAACTTTGACCTAGGATTTGAACAAGTTCACTTTAGAATATTGGTTTGGTTTGAAGTTGTGCAAACTTTGAATTGAAAGTTGGATTTAAAAAATGTTTGATTGACATGGGTTTTGATCATTTGAATTTAATTAAACTTGATTTGATTTGGAAATTTGATTGAATTTGAAATATGGAGGAAGAGTTGACTTGTATTTCACTTTTTAAAAAGGCCTAATTTAGAATTAAAATTTGGATTTGAATTGGTATTGGAATATAGACTTTGAATTTGGCTTTTGAATTAGAATTGGTTTTGAATTGGATGGCATAATGACAATGGCTTAAACAAGAATTTGAATTTTGGTTTTGGATCGGTTTTAAATTGGCAATTCAAATTAGGACTAGGCCTAGGTTCAATTTTGGCAGCCTAACAGTGAGGTTTAAATAAGAAACATGGGTATTGGGACCAAGTTTGACATGTCACTTTTGTTGACCCAAAATTTTGGTAGAGTAACATATTGTAACATGAGTGTATTAAAATGGTTTGGGTTTGGTCTTGGTTTGTTTGATTTGGTGTCAAGTATAAACAAGGTTTTGATGCAATAATTAAGAAATAACACACAAGCACTACAAGATCATTTTAGTAATTGACACGAGTTTGCATCACATCCATTGAACCTTTGAAATACTCATCTTGAGAGAGGATTATAAAGTTTAAATGTTCATTAAATAAATTATTGAAATTATTGGTGGCATTTTAACCCCACCCTTCTCAAAGGTCTATACAAGCAAGGTGATATTTTGGGGTTGTTACCTTTGCACCCCTATGTCAATAAATGATCTACGACAAAAATGCATGTAATAAGTAATCTAAGATTGGGCCATTAGCAAAAGGGTCTTATTCCTTCATAACCACTTCAGTTATAAGGGTCTTAGCGAAGTGTTACCAGATTTGGTATTTTCTTATAATTTCAATTTGGCTTTTTAGATGATCTCTATATACCTCATAGTACATGGGCACAAGTCCATCAATGAATAAGTTCAATCTTGTTTCCAATATTACACCTTTTGAGGGTATCACACCTTGGCCTTGAGTATTAGAAATAACCCCCTAGGGTTAGTTTCCTCACATGACAATGTGTAAGCATAAATTCAAGCCTTCATAATGTTAATGCTCATTAATTATATACCCTACCAAATAAACAAGGTTTGGTACAATGCTAGGATGTGACTTTCAAGGTTAACACACCCCTAAAGACTTGTGGGAAGGCGATGAACTCCACCCCACATGGTCAAAATAAAAATAGGGTAAAAGTCAAATAAGAACTTTGCATTTCTGAGTCACCCAAAATAGGAGAGCATATGCATAAAATAACCCCATAAGATAATCAAGTATAATCATCTAAAATGTCATTTAATACAATTAGTATCACTTGAGACCACCATATCCTTAGTTTAGCCTCAAACCTATCTTAGGGCCTCTTTTGATCTTTTTCTAGCTTATATGCACTTCTAGCCCATGCCTAGATATACTAAAAGCCATACTAAACCATCACTTAGGCATCCGAGATAATGTCACACATGTGCCAACCACCTAGATAATAACATGGCCCCTTTAGTCTATAACACATGCACTATTGGTAAAGGGGGTAGCATTATTGACCCTTAGCTTCTTCTACCCCCAACGAATATATTTTCACTACATGAAGCATCTTAGGGTTGACCTAGATTCATTTCATGTCTCAACTAACATCAGAACACTATATAAATCCAATCTCATTTATTTATCCCTTAGATGGTAATTCTCGTGAACAAGCTCAAAAATCATTATGCAAATTAAGGTCATTGATCCATATTTATCCCTATTTTTTTATACATCTGTCTACAACAACCTAAAACTCAATTTTTCTTAGATTTCTAGTTTTAAGTCACACTCAAAGCATTCAAATTGGCATTCATAATTAGGCATACTAGCATCAGTCTCACTTACACCAATACTTAGATTGGGAGAACTACATCAAGTTTGATCCCCTTTCGAAGTATTGGTATATAGGCAATGCTAAACACATGGGATGTTGATGTCACATCCAACCTACCCTACTAAAACCACTATTCTTACACTTATATTTGTCAAAACCCTAACAAAAATGGAGGTTTAGGGTTCCATAGTGAAATCAATCTAAATGAATCATAAATGATGATTGAGGTCTCGATCAAGAAAGCACAAGCTTCCCATAATAGAGTGAAGGTCTACCCCAAGTTTCATTGTTTTATTTGCACAAGGTCAATAACACAACATAAAAGGTCAGTAATATAGTGTGGTATTATCAAAAAGGGTTATGCTACTATCCAAAGAGGGTTTTGACACCTATTCCTATTGATGACACTTTACCATGCTCCTACATCACTTTCCAGCATGTCACTTGTCCTTCTCAATCATATTTTCCAATTAAGTATTTCCTTTGTAATTCATTACCATTTATAAGCTAAGCAAATAAATTAATAATTGTATAAATCAATGGTTGTTAATATTGTAGTATTTTATTCCCTAATTTACATACTCGGCTCTTTTATCTACTTAGGGTTTTACATTCATTTCCAAAATATTTAAATCATTTGGTGAACCTGACTTACTTTGAATAGCATCCAAACCCTATCCTATATGCTCCTAGGGTTTATATCCTTCTTTTTCCTATTTTAATTTGTTGTGTTAGTCTTTTTAGATTTCATATATTCTATTTTAGCAGTACTCTTTTATTTTGTTTACTATATGTCATCTAAAAAATTTATATGTCTTCCTTTAAAAAGAAGTGTTAGGATTAGTGGTAATCTTATTGAGCATTCCCAGATTCCTTTTATTTAAGCTTATACCATGGATAAAAGACTACTTACCACCCCCATAATTGATCCTTCACATCTTGATTATCTGGACTTTAATGATAATACATCAAAACATGAGTAATATAATCAAGATCTTAATAATGCATAAGAGGCTACTCGGCATACACAACCCCCCTCCATAATGAAAATCTTATAATCAATAAGGATGAGATCTTACAAATTTTTAGATATAGACGTTGGGAATATCCACATAATCATGCATAAAAATTTCAAGCTATATTAGAAATAAAGAACACATCACTTGGTCAATCCTCTAACCCCTTAAATGCTAATATTATTATAGATACTATTGGGGAAACTCATACTCTACAATAACCTACTATAACTAGCCAACTCTTACTAGTGGAAACACTTCCTATAGCTAGTACACATCCCTCCTCTCCAGATGTACAATCCCTTTATCAAGAGATCCATTCTCTTCCATCTAAGGTGTTACATATTTAGTAGGGTGCTACTAGACCATCTCATGCCTTAGACTCTCATGTTCTCTTACATACACCATTGGCATAACATATAGCAGAAACTCCTTTGCCATCCAGATTTATGGCACCTAAACTCACTCTATATGATAGTAAGGGTGACCCAGAGCATCATCTATGCACTTTTCATGCAGTATGTTTAGATTATGTGTCCAATGATTAGCTCCTAACTACGTTATTCCCTGGTAGTTTAAAGGACTACACATTAAAATGCTTGTATGATCTCCCTAATTAGTCTATTATAACATTTAATCCACTCAGATACATTTTTGGCACATTTTTCAATCAACGTCAATGACAAAGTTGTGTATGTTCAAGTTACTCAACTAAAACAAAAATATAATGAGCCAATAGTTGAATATGTCTTGCGATATAAAACCATATTAGCAAAGATGACTAGCCTCATGGAAAAAAGATAACTCCATAACATTTTCAACTAAAGTTTACTACCAACATTACATTAATCTATATTATTTAAAAGGTTCCCATCATTTATAGATTTATGCCATACAATGAAGGAATAGGAAATCAAACTTATCTCCATGGGAAAGTTAAAGTACACAACCAAATTAGATTCGACCAATAAGAGTTCAAATAAGCTCCCATATAATGTAAGCCCCATGACAAAAAAAATGAGCAAAATACAAAAGTCAACACATCTGTAGAGCCAAGCTCCTCATCAATTTTTATTATCTCCTCGAAGGAAAGCTTTTACAAATCTTCCTAAACTACCAACTCACATTCTCCAGTGACTTTTGGAATGCAATGTCATGACTATCCCTCCCATAAAATATGTTGATACGATTAGGCCTCTTTCAAAAAATTATGATTCTAATGCATTTTGCAATTATCACAAGGCCCTCAGCCATCCTATGAATAGGTGCATTAGCTTATGACATGAGATCTAATATTTGATAGAGGTTAATATCATCGATGTGAGCACTCCTACAAAAATACCCAAAGCATAACCAACTGAAGCAAAAGCAATTAAATTATTTTTTGGTCCATTTCCAAAATATACAACTAATGAGAAAGTAGACACTTTAGGTGTTCATTATATTTATCAAGCACATCCACCATCGACATCCTATCATACTCATATAGTGGACACACACCCTCTACATAATATCATTGGTGTGTATCATACTACAGTACTAGCTAGGCCTATTATCACATTCTTATAATATAAGATCATTAATGATGATTCATATTTATATGCGCTCTTTGTATGATCTTACATTGATCATCATCTTATTTAGAGTGTCATGGTTGACAATGAATCAAACATTAATATGTGTATTATTACATTCTACATCACGTGGGCTATTCAAATTAGGATATTTATTTGATAGATTCAATTATTCATGGATTCAAGGGTCATGTCTAAAGCTCCATCAGGGATATTGTACTTCCATTAGAGGTTGGTCCCATACTTGTGGCCACTAGATTCATAGTGGTACCTAGTGCCGACACATTTGATAAGTTATTGGGTAGGCCTTAGATATAGCAGATTCAATCCACCCCCTCCATTATACATAGATGTCTTAAGTATATACATGTTAATCAGGTTATTATAGTTGAGGGCCTTCCATATGAGTATAATTTACCTACTCCATATCCATCTACATAGCAGTCACTAGTAACAGTTTCATCCATTACCATACCTCAAATATCAATTGAGCCACCAGCTCAAGTGAGGTCTACTTCTACAACATTACCACATATACATATTTTAGTTTCAAGAATCATAACAGAACCACTAGTGTTTGGTAGGGGTTACATAAGGTACTTAAACAAACAACTAGAAGGCTAGAAGGCTCAAGGCTTTTATGGGCTACTAGAGATCTATAGAGGCTATTCAATTTGAAATCTTACACTAAGCTATATAAAGGCTCATAAACCAAGTTAAGGATAGCATGATCAAGCACACAAAGGATACATGTATCTATAATGGGTATAACCATAGTAAATTGAGTAGTTAAGACTAGAAATCTACTTCCATACAAATTGTGGAAATGAAAATGTTGAATAAAGAGAGCTATCAAGTAATGTGTGAACTTAGAAGAAAAGGCTCTTTTAGGCCAAATGAAAGATGTTTTAGGAAGTAAATATGTTTTTAATAAATGGTAAAATATCATGCCTAATCTAAGAATAAGTTAACTCTTTATTCTCAACACTATTATTTCTTAATAATGCAACTTTTTGTTTTAGCAAAAGAGGAAATTGTTTATGTAAATTGTATAGATTGTTTTGAGCATTTAGGATTCTACTATGCAATGAGAATTGTTTCCAAATCAACATGACATGTAATGGAATATATTTAAATGAATGAAGGATATTCTTAACCACATACAAATGCAAAAGCTTTAGAAATTATCCTAGATAATGCCCTAAAAAGCTAAAGCACTAAAATAATCAAAACCTAGCATATATACTACTGCAAACAAATGGCAATTTCACTTTGAACAGAAAATTTCCCTCATATAAAACTCAAAATTATTGTGTATACTTTTAACCAACCAATTATCTAAGTTAGGAAGAAATTAAGGATGAGTATTAGGGTATGTGTAAGCTGATTCCAAACCAGGAGCCAAAAATAGTCGAAAAGGTAAAAGAGAATCTGCTAACTGAGAAAGAGAAAATAGATGGAGCAAAAGAATAGGTGAAGTGGAGTCTTGAGGGAGCTAGGAGTAACCCAAAATATTTAGGAACATTTTACAGATCAATGTGAATCACCAAGATGAATTATAGAGCAGTAGGGCATCCCCTATCATAATGAAAGCTAAGTGTGCCAAGAATGAACTAGGTGAGATTTAAGAATGTAGAAAAGCTTTGAAAGTGATGATCAAGAGATAATATCAGAGAAAAAATGTAGGAGAGAGAGAGTAAAATGAATTATGAAGTGTCATATAAGGCAACCCTAATCCACCAAAGGCTAAAAAGTAACAGTTTCTAGCCAGTTGGACCAAACTGGCCCCTTTTTTGCATGTTCTAATTGGGCCACAACCTAAGCCATAGATTTTGTGAAGGAATCACGTAGCCTAGGTTGCAAGTTTCCTGCTTAATCCATGGAATATGTCAAAAGGCCACTCCAGGTGGTCAATAGTCCTTTGAAAGGGCCTTGAGAGGAATTTAAAGGGTCTGTCTATGTGCAAAAGGGCAGTAAGATGCTAGTGATGTATAGGGGATGGATGTATGATGCAAGAAAGTTACATGTAAGTGGTAAATTTCTCAAAATAAGATAACCAAGGTCGATAATTTGCATGTGAACTAATGTGTAATCATAGGGAGGAATAGGGTCATGAGATGTATGATTACATATGCCCCTGAGGTACAAGCAGTTGATGTTTAAATGAACAAAGAGTGTTGTGTAGTACCTAAAAGTCATACAAAAGCAAAGGAAAGCAAGAACTAAAAGTATAAAAGAGAACATTACTTACACTTACCAGATAAGGATGGTAGGAGAAGTAGATTGCATGATCTATGAGAGAAAGTGCAAATGCTACATAATCTAAATCTAACTCCAACTCTAGCTCCAACTCTAGAAAATAAGGGATACGAGTGATATCAAATCAAATCATACAATCCAAATTGACATTCACTAGGGTGTTAGCCCTAGTTTTCTCCCTATGAGGGATATGGATGGCTTGGACATCCTTAAAGAAGGAGAACAAATTATGCACCACCTCAAAGAGGGGGAGCAACTCAGAGCTAAGGATAGCCCAGGAACCAATGAGTTGAGACAAGACTAAGAGTAAGTTAGAGAATAATTGTATATAGCACATGCCTAACCCATGGGCATCAGTCAAAGCACCAATGATTACGTGATACTCAATGGAATTATTCATCTCATTGATAAGGAATAAACTAGCCACAAAATTCTCATGGACTCATGAATCATCAATAACCCAAGCCATAGGAGTAGGTCTTGGGTTACCCCGATTGCCACCATCTATGTGAATCACTATTGAGAGGTGCACAATGATGGGGGTCAAGGACATAGGACTAGAAACTATGAAAAGGTGATATCAAAGTGAGGTAGGATAAGTGAGTTTCATGCGGTAAATGGATAAAAAAAACCAAGTCATAAACAAAATGGTTGACCAACATTGACCATAGTAAGAGGTAACAAGGGGAAGTCGGGAGAAGTTCATAGAAAATGAAGACCAATCAGCAAGACCAAAGCAAGTCCTGAACTATCACAACCAGCTAATGACCCCACTTGAAACCATGATGGAAAAGAGAAAAATAGGAGTTAGAATGGATCAACTATAGAAAAATAGATAAATTAATAACTAAAAGAAGCACGGCAAACAACTTCTATCCGTGGGTGCCCATGAGATGGGGCACTAGTCTGGGAGGTTAATGGTGACCCAAAAAGGGTCCCAAGGACCAAAATGGGGCCAAAATAGGCCCAAATAAGACTCAAATTAAAAAATAGAGGCTACTAATGCACTCAAAATGGGCCAAACCCCCTAATATGAAGGTTTCATAGTCTATAACGTAATAAAGGGTAAAACACCCAAAAAGGGGCCACAAAAAGCAACAAAAGGGGCTAAAGAGGGGGGAAAAGTGAAATGTGAATCATTTTCACACTTATTTCCACTTTGAGAGATCCTAAGGAGAGGCCACCAACCACCAAAGCCCAATTAGAGCAAACAAGGATGTGGGAATACACCACAGGTGCACAAGATGGTCCGGGTAAGTCCTATGAGCAAAATTTTGTCAAATTTTATCTATTTTTGGGGTTTTGGAGGCTCAAAATCCATTTTAATTGAATAAAAATGATTTATTGGATAAATCAAATATACCAACCATTCAAAATGATTGGAAGGCCAAGGAAAACACACCAAAACTAACAGGTAGTTAAATAGTGGTCCCAAGAAGGAGAAACAAGAAGCCTTAGGGCTTCCCAAGGGGCCACGCCCCAGGTTGTGGCCTTGAAAGGAAAAGGCATGGCTTGAGACACTGTCAATCCATAGGGGCCACATCTTGGGCCACTTCTAGGTTGTGTATTTACCCAAAATGTTGTGGCCTAGGCCAAAAAGGCCCCAAAATAGGCCTTAGGGACTCTGAGAGAGCCCAGGAAGGCCCAAAAGGGCTTGAAACAAGTTGGAGGGAGGGGGAAATAGATAAATAGCTTAAAACTCTTGTTTTATACCTGATTTGCTTATTTCATAGCTAGTAATACTAATCCATTTGCTTGTTTCTCAATTTTGCAAACACATGGAGGAGTTAGTGCACCAGCAAAGGGAGAGCCTTTACAAGTAGGTGAGCCACCAGCATAGAGAGATAGACCCTACAAGGTGACCAGCTGGGAGAGAGTTTTATCATTATTGGTTGAGGAGGTTGAAGCTCTACCTATAAAGGACCAAGATCATGTATGAAGTGGAGGACTTTGAAGACTGGTACATGTGCCTTCACTACATTATTTTAGGGACCTGGTGAATGCATTGGTGACCATATGGGTACCTAAGAGACATGTATTCTAGTTGGGGCCTGAGCAAGAGGCCATCTTGAACATTAAGGATGTCTACCAGCTCTATGAGGTAGAGCCTATAGGGAGGGAGATAGAGCTATCATAGGTGTATGACATAGTCTCAGTCGAGCTCTATCTAGTAGGACCCCACTGAGAGCAAAACAACCATGGAGTACAGATCACATAGCTATCGCTAATTATTTCACCACTATGGATAGTTATAATAAGCACTATAGTCTAGATGTTCTATGCTAACTAGAGTATAAGGAGACTACCACTATATTGGATGAGTTTTCTAATGAGCAGAGGCAGGACAAAGATATATGTGGGTTCAGTATATCTTAGGTGAACTATAACAGTAGTTGGATCACATCCAACATACAAGGGTGGGAGGATTGACATAGCCTAGTTTACTTTTATCTTAGGATTATGAAAAACTTCCATTGACATGACCAAGGACACCATGGGGTAGCGAAGCATACCCTACACTAAAAGAGGGTACTACATGGGCCACGTAGTTTGTAGATAGGGTTGGGCTTGTGTGAACCACCTTAGATCAGGATGTAGTGGGAAACTACATTTGAGATCCATATAGATTCATGGTATGGCTAGAGGATGTTGGGGTGGAGATCCATGTGCGATAGGAGGAGTTATAAGGTCCACAAGGGCCATACTAGCATCTAGGGAAACTGAATTTGGAAGCATGAGAGAGACATGCACAACCCAGGCCAGTTGGAGCTAAGCACGAAGGGTAGATGAGATAGAGAGAGTGATCCAATGGTACAGAGAGGTATCCATGACAAAGACCACTACCACTATGAGGATCATGACCTATCAGAGGGCCATAAAGGCCATCAGCACAATTAGGTAATAAAAAGTGTATTTTCTAGATAGCACTTTATATTTTATACTCATCCTTTAGTGAGAGCCAATATGTGACTAACATATGTATTGTGTTTGTGTGTGTGTGTAGGATACTAGCCTAGCTACACTAGACCCCAAGTAGACCTACTACTAAGGGAATTATTCACTAATGTGGTAGTGACACCACACATGAAGTGGGTACCACATCTACTAGTGGGGGTAGAGCTATATACTCACTTCTAGTGGGTGGGTACATGAGCATCACTCGAGTTGGTAAGAACACAACACCAGATACCATGGATAGAGGTAGAGTCAGCATGGCATGAGGCACCCACCACATGGCATGAGATACCTGTAGCACAAGTTGAGGCATAGATATCTAAAGTGAAGGCTAAGATTAATCAGTTATGGGTTGAGCTAGTTTGAGAGTAGGCCAAAAGAGTGGAGGCACCTAGAGAGGGTATATCAGTTGGCTACCCTAGAGGAGACCATGCCTTGACTAGTTGAGAGGTAAATATCAAGATCTCCATCAGGAGTAGGGATACCATAGATAGAGCCTAATCATAGGTTGATTGAGATGGTATCATATATGTAACCATGCATGTGGAATTTTTGGGGATTACGAGCCTAAGCTTTAGAGAAAGCTATGTGATGTGCCTAGATAAAAAACATGTATTTTTTTGATATATATATAATCATTTCTCATTATTAGCACATGTGTATATGATTTTGTGTGTGATTTGTATGCTTTATCTAATATAGACTACTAGATACATGTGATTAGATAGTAATAACTACTAATAAAGAACCCACGTATACACACATATACAAGTGGCATGGAGGTTAGTGGTGCAAGAAGAGGGGAAAGGTTTACCCTACCACCATAGGCTATTTTCTTAACGGGACATGCAAAACCTAGATGTGAAACATCTTGAGGCAAAACCCATTGATTGGGTGCCATAAGAGCCCACCTTCGAGAGTCAAGAGATGATGATCCCCATTCTCTAAAGATGTAGTGATAGTAAAGGGGCCAAACCACTTGTGCATGAGTTTTCCCTTCTTGTGATGCTCCTTATCAAAGATGAGGACTGTATCACCTATCTTTAATAGATACAAGTGCACTAATTTCTTGAATTTGTGGTGTTAATGGCACTGATAAGCACAGTTGTGCTCAAGAGCATCAATGTGGCACACATCTAGCTTTTCAATCTTAGTGAGGTGAGTAACATGTTCTTACTCATCAAAGAGGGATCTAAATGTCTTAACCCAAAAAGAAGGGATTAAGACATCTAAAGGAAGAATATCCTCAAACTTATATACGATTGCATATGAGGTTACCCACATGGCCATTTGGAAGCTAGTCTGATAGGCCCAAAGGGTAAGATAGATCATGAGATGCCAATTATGTTTGGATTGAGAAATGGTATACATAAGCATCTTCTTCAAAGTCTTTCTTGAAGATTGAACTTGTCCATTTCCATAGGGGTAATGGGTGGAGAAGAAATGGAGCTTGAAGCCAAAGCATTCAACAAGCTCATATATCTCAAGGATTTAGAGACCTAGACCATTGTTGGTCATAATCACAACAAGGAACCTAAGCCTATAAATGAGTTGGTTCAAGACAAACTTAGCCATGGTCTTCCTAGACATGTCGTTAAGAGGCATGGCCTCAATCCACTTTGTGAAATAGTTAGTGGCGGTGATGAACCAATGATGGCCATCAGAAGAGGCAAGTTTGAATTCATTAATAAAGTTGAGAGCCCAAATCAAGGAGGGCTAAGGGATTGAAAAGAAATACAATAGGCTTATAGGGGCATTAATGTCATCTTTGATGACTTGGCACATCTTACATTTCTTTACGTATTGGATGGCATTCTTAACAAGAGTGGGCTAATAATAACCTATCCTAATAATACACTAACTGGTGGCTTGCCCTCTCGATGGCCACCATAGACACTCCCATGAGACTCTTCTAATGTCAGAGAGGTGTCCTCGAGGGCTAGGCATTGCATCAACATGTCATCTAGACCTATCTTGAACAAGACACCACCGATGATGACATAGTGAGTGGCAAGCTTGCATATCTAATAGCATTCCTGTTAAGGGGCATCAATGGGATAAAATTGATCTTCAAGGTAACAAACAATGTCCTGATACCAATCACACTCAATGACCTCAATCTAATTAATAGAGTAGACCATCTCATCAGGTAAGGCATAATCAACCAATTCCATGCTAGTATTTGGTAGTGGTCATTCAGTGAGTTGCTTAACTACAGCTAAACCCTTGGTGGATTTTTGGTTAGCAATGCGGAGGTTAAAATCTTGAAGAAGCATGATCCACCTTGTAGTTTGACTGGTAAGATGTGTCTTGCTGAGTAAATAGTAGAGTGAATTAGATTGGACAATAAAATTTATGGTTTGGCCCAATATGTAGTGTTACAACTCAATCATGGTGAAGATGAAGGAGAGGCATTGCCTCTCAATAGCAGAGTAGTTGAGCTCAGGGCCAACTAATATGCAAGAGATGTAGTAAATAGTTGTCTCTCTACTAATGTCAACCTTTTGACATAGCATGTGCCTGATGGAAAGATCAGTGACATAGGTATACAATATGAACTCATGACCCTTAATGGGTGCCATCAGGATGGGAGGGTTATGAAGCATGCACTTCAAGTCCTCAAAATCCACTTGGACTTTAGGAGACCACAAGAACAGGGTATTCTTACATAAGATATGTGTGAGGGGTATGGATTTATGAGCATACTCCTTGAGGAAAAACCTAAGGAAGTTGAGTCTTCCAAAGAAGAACTGCATCTGAATGAGATTATGTGGGGGAGGCATCTCAAGGATTACCTCGAACTTATTGGGATACACCTCAATGGCTCTCTGTGAAATGAGGAAGTTGAGAAGATTTCCAATAAAAATGCCAAAAATACACTTATGGGGTTAAGGATGATGTGATACTCCCTAAGACATTTAAATACTATCATGAGGTCTCATAAATGCTCATTCCACTTATGAGATTTATTGATGAGGTCATCAACATAGCACTCCACAATCTTATGGATGAGGTCACAAAAAATATGGGTCGTGGCACATTGATACATATCCCCAACATTATTCAAACTAAAAGGCATGATGGAATAATAGAAGGTACCCTAGGGGGTAGTGAATTTCATCTTGTGCTAGTCTTTAGGCGTAATCCACATTTGGTTGTACCCCAAGAATCCATCTATGAGGGACATAATCTCAAAACTAGCTATGGAGTCCATAATTTAGTTGATCAAAAAAATGGGAAAATTATCCTTTAGACAAGCCAAATTGAGGTATCAAAAGTTGATGTAGATGCAAACGGATCTATCCTTCTTGAAAATAGGGGTGATGTTAGTAACCCATCATGGGTAGTCAATGACTTGGATGAAACCAACTTGGATGAGCTTTTCAATCTCAGCCATGACTAACTGGGAGACTTTGATAGCCATTACTTGTTGCTTTTGGAAAATGGGATGGGCCCCATCATCCATAACAAGGTTATGCACAATGACTTTGGGATTCATTTCATTTATATCAGTGTATTCCCAAGTGATTACATCGAAAATTCTCATAAAAAGGTGACCAAGATATCTTATTCCTTTGGGGTAAGGCTAGCACTGATCTTGATGATCTTTGGCCTTGAAAAAGTGCCAAGGTTGGCATCTACATATCCTTTAACATCCATAGCATTTCCTTCCTCTAAACACTCAAACATGGGAGGGAGAAATTAGTCTTACACATCAAGCTCAACCTCCAAGACATGCAATATGGGGATGCCAGGGGTTGGGCCATCTTAGAGAGAAATCTCCAAACCTAATCAATTAAGGGGATAGTGGTACTTATAGCAAGCTCTCATGATCTTGATGTACACCTTTCTCTCTTTGAATAGGTTGTGTGCCATAACATGAATGAAATAACACTCAAGATCATACTTATCTACTCTAGTGGTCTCTATAGGAGATACTTAAGAGATCCTATTCTTTGATGGGTGAAGCATGATGTGAGGGGAAGCTCAACAATCAAGGAGACATCTTGAAAGAGGTCTCCTAAAATTGAAGATCCAACCTGGCATCATAGAATTGGAGAGGGATTTGGATGATGTGTGTCAAACTTTGAAGGAGTGAATGTTGATAGATACTCAGCTGGATCATAATGTTCATCCTTGAGAAAATGAGACTCAAAAGTAAGGGGCATGTGGGAGTCCATAGAGCCACATGAGGAGACAACTAAAGCCTCACTTGAGGGCTTTATCTTTGCATAAAATAATTCCCATGGATCTAGGTCACCTTCCATGGTATGAACTTCACCTTTATGCATAACTGAACCATGCAAAATATGGTCGACACAATAGTTTGTATGGTAGCAGTCTAGGGATGACCAAAAATCATATTATATGAAAGATCCAAGTCTAACACATAAAACTCAATCCTGACTATCTTGGGGCCAAACTTGACTTGGAGCTTCATGTTTCCCATTGGAGCAACTATGTCATTATTGAAACCAACATAGTTGTGGAAAGAATTGGAGAGCTTCTTTCAACTAATCTCAAGCTCATTAAACACATGCAGGGTCATGATATTCAACGTAGCTCTTTCATCAACAATGCATCTCTTAACATGATAATTGTTAATGGAGGTCTCAACGTAGAGGGGGAAGTGAGCCCTATTTATAAGAACCAAATCATATGGTAAATAGGTAGGGTTGAAAGATAACACAGGAGGATGAGGGTGCTCAGATACATCAGAGTTAAATAAAACTTCAACATCATCTCATAATGGGCCCTCATGAGAGAGACCAAGCACATCAAAGATGAGGCCCCTTTACTCAAGGTAAAGCTGAAGAAGGTCCCAAATGTAGATCCCAACTAAGAGGACCTATAACTCCTCTATGATGGATTAAAGATGTTGTCTATACTAGGGAGGGATGTTGCATCAAAAGTCAAATCTGACTTTAGGGTTCCTTGCCATAGTGGGTTGGACAAGAGGCCCAACACCACTAATCTTCCCAACAAGGTTGGTGAACCAACACAAGAACATGTTGACAAAGCACTCATACCTAGTAGAGTCTATTTCAATAAAAGCAATGACCTTACTACTCTTGCACTTGGATTTCTCTCTCACATCAGCCTAGGAGGAGGAGTTAAAAAAGGTATAAGAGCAAGAAGGGGAGAAATGGGCCTTAGCCTTGGATTTCTTCTTCTTCTTCTCCTTGCCATGGTTAGGTAGAGGCTCCTTGAACACATTCAATTTGTTTTTAGGTTCTGTAAGTGGAGAAATCTGAAATGGATGCGAGGCTTGTGCACTAGATTTTTTAGTAGCATAATTGGCATCATCATGTCCCTTCATTTGATGGAAATTGCAAAACTTGGTGGAGTCATAAGGAAACACTATCCGTGGTTTTGTTGTGCTTGATTTGAAACCCTTCTTTTTAACTAGATTCTTGATCAAAGCATTCACCTCATGGCTATCCTTCTTATCCTTTTTTTTTAGACGAGAATCAATGACACCATTTTTAGTCACATTAGGGTTATGATCATATAAAAAGAGTGACTTTTGGGTTGGCACAGGGTGCATGCCTGCATGTACCTCAAAGACTTCAATCTTCAAACACTTGTTAATTGATTCATTATACTATGTGAGCTCATGCTTGAGGACCTCAAGGTGAACTTCCTACCTCAATGCTCACATGAACATGTCATAAAGTTGATCATTTAAGAACTTGGCCTTATACGTGTAAATGGCTAAGTGCCACCTACACACAAACTCAAAGTTTGAATCACCCTTGGCCTACACAATGGAGGTAAGTGATTGGATGTCAAGGTTAAATGATCTAGAGATATCAAAGTATAGGAGGAAGTCATCCAGAAGGAGCTAGAAACTAAAGAGAGATTCTAGAGGCAGATTCTAAAACCAAATGAGAGCTTTAACTTATAGAAAATGATCAAAGAGCTTCATCATCATGCCTTCATCTTGTTCCCAATATATACATGCCATCATAAATGTTGTGATATGTTATGTGGGAATAAAGTCCTAAGTCCCATTGAATTTATCCAGTTCAGGGATAGGAGTAGGGAGGGGAATAACATGTACCTAAGGGGATAGAGGATTCATATGGAGATCCTCATAGGCATAGTTGATAGCAGGTTGGTGATAAGCTTTGGGAAGAGGCTCATGGTGGTTATGATGTTATTTATGACAATAGACCTCATCATAACCTTAATCATGGAGGAGATGATGCCAAGGTGACTTATGATATAGGAGATTCTCATGTTATAAATCATCTCTACCATGGGGTGGGAAACAACCACGAGAAGGATACCATTCCCTACAGGGATGATGGGATGACATGCCATATTTGTGGAAATGGTCACAGTGATCTAGGTCCCTATTATGTTGGTCATGTGCCATCATATGAATTTTAACCTAAGGACATTGATGCTTTGGATAGGCATCCTATGGATCTCTAGTCTGTAGGTGGCAATCAAAATCAACACGCTTATCTAAAACTCTAAAGGATGGACTAGGAGGATGGGATGACTACATGTGATAGAGATGCCTCACCAAGTTGGATTACCTATGTCCCAAAATATAGACATGAATGGAGCACAATAATAGGTGTATTTTAGTCTTGAGAGAGATAAGAGCAACCCATAAGCTTCAAGAACACTGTAGAGAGCAATGTGAATCACCAAGATGAACTATAGAGAAGTAGGGCATCCCCTGTCACAATGAAAGCTAAGTGTGCCAAGAATGAACCAGGTGAGATTTAAGAAGGCAGAAAAGATTTGAGAGTGATGATCAAGAGAGAATATTAGAGCAAAAATGTATGAGAGAGAGAGAGGAAAATGAATGATGAAGCGTCATATAAGGCAACCCTAATTTGCCAAAGGCCAAAAAGTAACCATTTCTAGCTGTTTGGACCAAATTGGCTCCTTTTTTGCATGTTCTACCTAGGCTATGGCTTTTATGAAGGAAAAAGGTGACTTAGTCCATTATTTCCCTCCCTAGGCCATGCCCTGGGTCAAAAGGCCACTCTAGGTGGTCAACAAGCCTTCAAAAGGGCCCCAAGAGGCATTTACAGGGCCTACCTATGTGTGAAATGGCAGTAAGATGTTAGGGATGTATAGGGGATGGATGTATGACATGGGAAAGGTCTATACGAGTGGAAAATGTCTTGAAGTGGGATAAACAAGGTTGGTAATCTACCCATGAGCTGATGTGTAATCATAGGGAGGAGTAGGGTCATGGGAAGTATGATTACACATATTCTCCCACATATACCTTTATTATAGAGATCTCTATATTAGAGATATGTTATGGATTCTAGAGAGCCTATATCTACCCCATTAACACCCTAGATCAATGTTATTGAATCCCAACAACACTCCACATATAACATCCATGCCAGTTATAGCTCCTTCCACCAAATGGGTCCCCAAGAGCCCCATAGTTCATAGGCTAGTTCAGGTATCTCTACAAATTCATGACCACACTTCATAGTCAGCTTCAGCTATAGACTATTTAGTACATTTGGTTCCTAGATCTCATTTACTTCCTCGCATACCACATGTGATCATTCTTCCTTTAATTGATATAGGTCACCTTGACAGTGAGTCTCTTGCAAGACTCATTGGTTAGTATGTTCCCCTGTTACTTGTACATAGTTTCTTTTATCTTGTTCCTTGTATATAGTTTCATTTTCATGTTACTTGTACATATATTATATTTAGAAAATACCAAAAAAATATAATATGTTCAAAAATATAAAAACATTCAAATATTTGTTCAAAAAATACAAACTTTAGATTATATGTATTTCCATGTTTACATTCCTTTTTTTTCTAGGTAATACATATGTTATCTATGCTAGTATAGATAGTTTTATCATACATACATGCTTCACTTGTTCCTTTCAAGTGTTCATAGATTACTATAGGACTCTGATCCTCTACACATATCTATATTTGTTATTATCTACCCATTAGGGTCACATACACATATATACCGATTCAACATTGTTATATTAGTCCACTGGGGGCATCAACCACTCAACTTTTGGTTTGTTAGGTTACATCTTTCTACACTCCATATCATAGATTTAACATTGATTATATCTTGATATTGATCATCCTATACTACACTAATTTTTTTTCAACTACTAATACTATAGATTCATCTTATATACATCTTTGCTCTTATATGGATTTATACCACATCCTTATGCACACTTTGATTTCTTACTTTACTAGTCTAGATTTGATTATGTCTCTTTACTTCTACATATACTCAAGGGCATCTTAATATGCCATTGTTTTATGGATCTAAGCCAATTCCTTTCATTATGTGTATGCTTTAGACATGTGTTCATATCCTTGTATGTGATTCTTGATTGTATATGCAAACATTTGAACATATCCTTCCATGTTGCTCAAAGCCAACCTTGCTTCCTATTTGTGTATGTTAACATTTGAACATGTCCTTGTATGTGTGCCTTTTATCAAACTTAGTGACATGTGCCCATGTCCCTTTTATTATGGCCCCTTGGCCTACTTTGTGTGCCTCATGAGTTTTATGTATGTTTTTATGTATGTATCATGGCCATGACACTTATCTCTTGTTTGTTGCTTTCACATCTAGTTTGTGATGCCATGAAGGATCTCATACATCTCCCCTTCCTCCTTAGGTACCTTGATAGACATCATGCCCCATCCCCTAAGTAGTTTACTTATATTATATTCAAAATCATTGTTTAGATACATGTTTACATTGATGTATTTATCTGACAACCTTGTGAATGTTAGATCTAATATACATCATACTTTGCTAACTTATGCTTAGACTCTTTTACATTCTAATGTCATGTACACACATTATATTGGATTATCACACAAATATCATATATTTTTAGTCTAACACACATGATGAATAGATTTTATTTTGAGGAAAGTTATTATAGATGTTAAACAACTCCCCTCAAAAGAAGGGGCATTCATAAGGGTTTGTCATAGAGATCAGGCCATCCTAGTGCACTTATAACACATTTTTCATCATGTAGACATAGATTATAAAGTTCAAACTTAGGAAAATATAGTGAAACACAATCATATATAGATCAGTCTAAGTTTCCCACAAAGACAACACTTTTAGACAATAGCATAGTACACTACCAGAAGCACATTGTGCTATAGTGCACCTACCGTGATATTGATTAGTAGCCTCAAAAATAGAAGATTCTAGAATTGTTAAAAAGGTATAATAATTATGTTTAAATTTGCATAGTCTCAATCATAGATTATCATATATGTTTAGTATATACTTAATTTCTACATATAATTACACATATTTGATTAGATTGGGGATATTATGTGCTATATGAACATTCTCGCTTCAATTTCAGATATACTCAGACACATATTACAATGACTTAGTCTAGAATCCATATACACAGATATCAAAATTAGGGGCATATGCACAACACATTATTACCATATGTTTAGTTTTGCACTAGTTCTCTTAGATGGAATGAAAACTCCATGTTGTATACTCTAGACACCATATGCACCAGTTTGACACTAGGATCACACCAGATTGATGCCTTATTCAATCTATAGTGGTTGGCATTCCTGAGTAGTCAAGAGCTATTTTATATTTTAGAGCCAAATCCATCTTACACATTTTCAATTGCATCACATAGTTTTATCTTTAGATGCACCTACTAAACATGGGTAGGAAATGATGGAGTCATAGCCTACTTGAGTTTTTGAGCCACCTACATGAGAGGGTTAGATAAATCATCAGTCAAATCCAATTTATTCATAGATTATGATCCATCGAATAGGAGTGGACAATGATGGGGTCAAGGCTAGCTTAAATTCTTGAGACACCCACACATGGGGATTGGGAAAGCCATCAGCCCAATCCAAGATATTCAATATTTGATCACCATCTACAGACACAGAGGATGTCACCAAGTTTATACATTGGTTCATGTACCAAGTGATGTGTATTCATTCCTTTCCTCTCTCTCACATCTCTTTTATCATTTTTTGTGTTTATTTTTTATATTTATAAAATAAGAAGTGATTCATACATGTTTCATTTGTAGGACATGCAATGGAGAATAATTCATAGACTTAGACCCATATTCACAGGCTTCACCTCTTAGGTAAGTCCAGGTGCATCTCTCTTTCCTTTATCCTAGTCATTTCACTTTGTTGTATTTATAGAATAAAAAGGGGCAAATGTAGTCATCTAAAATGCCATTTAATGCAATGAGTGTCACTTGAGACTATCCTATCCTTAGCTTAGCCCTAAACCTATCTTAGGGCTTCTTTTGATCAGTTTATAGCTTATAAGCACTTCTTTCCCATGCCCAAATATACCAAAAGCCACATTAATCCATCACCTAGGCCTCTTAGATCCTTTCACACATGTTTTAGCCACCTGGAAAATAGTGTGACCCCTTTGGTCTATAGCGTAGTGTGTTATTGGTAAAAGGGGTAGCGTTATTGACCCTTAGCTTTTTTTATCCCCAACATATATATTTTTACTCCCCAAAGCATATTAGGGTCAGCCTAAACTCATTTCATGTCTTAACTAACACTAGAACACTGTATACAGACCACTCTTATTCATTTATCCCTTAGATGGAAATTCTCATGAACAAGCTTAGAAATAGTTATGCAAATTAAGGTCATTGATCCCTATTTACCCATATTTCTATATACATCCATCTATAACAACCACAACTCAAATTTATAGTTTCAAGTCACACTCAAAACATTCAAATTGGCATTCATACTCAAGCATACTAGCATCACTCCCTCTTACAACAACACTTAGATTGGGATAACTGCATCATCTTGATCCCCTTTTGAGGTATTGGTATGTAGGCAATGCTCAACACATAGTGTGTTGAGGTCATGTCCATCCTACCTTACTAATGCCACTCTTCTTAAACTTGTGTTGATAAAAACCCTAACAAGCATGGAAGTTTAGGGTTTCATAGTGAAATCAATCAAAATGAAGGATAGATGACAATCTAAGGCTCGATCATGCAGACATAGGCTTCCAAGAATAGAGCAAATGTCTACCCCAAGTTTTGTTATTTTATCTACACGGGGTCAATAGCACAACATAAAAGGTCAATAGCATAATGCACTATTAAAAAATAGGGTTGTGAAACTATCCAAGGAGGGTTATAACACATGTTATCTACTGATGACATTCTACCCTGCTATTGCATCACTTTCGACCCTACCACTTGTATGTCTCAATCATATTTTATAGCTAAGTATCTCCTTTGTAATTCATTATTATTTATAGGTTAAGCAAATAAATCAATTATTATGCATATCAATGGTTATTAATACTATAGTATTTTATTCCCTGATTTACATACTTAACTCTTTTATATACTTAGGGTTTTACATTAATTCTCAAAATAGTTAAATCATCAAGAAACAGGTAAACTTATAAGAAAATAAGGAACTTTGAAAATGAACAAGTTTGTTATAACCCAATTGAAATGTGAATTTTTTTTAATGCCCAAATCAAAATGTGAAGTAAGATTAATTATTTTGACTCAAAATGCCACTTATTTGGCTAAGTTTGTGCAACAAAATACTTATAGGGTTTTAAATGTGTTCTTTGATAAGCAAAACCTATGGTAAACAAGTTAGAATGCTAACCTACAAGAAAATATATTATTACCCTAATTTTCTCTATTTTGTAAAAAAAATGTGCAAAATGAATATAAACTAATGGAATATGCTAAAAATTTAGGAGAAAACATATGTTTTTTTTTAAATAATAAAAAATGGAGTCTAGATGACCTCGAACGAACCTCTAAAAATTGGGTAGTTTTGTGCAGAATGAATTCATTGATCTCTTAGATGATTTTGTTAATCCGTTAGACAATTTTGTTGTTCCATTAGATGATTTCACTAATCTATTAGATGATTTCATGGATATGTATGCTCATTTCTCTATTTTCTAAAAACTACAAAAAAGGGTAAAATAGAACATAAACGGTTTCATGACTTACCAAAGTGATTTAATTGATAAGTATGTCAATTTCTCTATTTACTAGGAACTACATAAAAGGGTAAAATATAACAAAAACTAATTCATGATTTGCTAGATAAATTTCATTAATAAGTATGTTAATTTTTCTATTTGCTAAGAACTACAAAAAAGGGTAAAATAGAATAGAAACAATTTCATGATTTACCAGAGCAATTTCACTGATAAGCATGTCAATTTCATGATTTGGACTTGCATAAAAAATTAGATAGAAAAGGCATAAAATAATTTCATGAATGTGTAGAATGATTTTTCTAATAAAGGTTTTGATTTCATCATTGTATGTGATGATTTTACTAAAGATCTTGCCGAATTCATAGTTACATAGCAATGAATTCGATATTTAGTATGGAACAAACTTAAACATAATTTTGAAGAAAAAAGAGAGAATTAGCATCTTTGAAAGGATAATTTTGATAATTAGAAGGTAAATGATCTATAATATCTTGTGGGATGCATCCAATCCTTTGGGTCCCACTAGTCGTGTTATTATGTAGATTAGAAATCTAAGAAAGGTTAACCAATCCATTAGTGAACAAAATCAAAATGAACTTGAAGAACTAGTATATCAAGCCTAATCCCTAGGTTGAGCTATGTGTAAAACAAGCAAGGATTGAATTTTAAAATATAACAACAAATGTGTACACCCCCTTAGAAGATTTGTTTGAGAACTAGTCTAAAGAGGTCGAGCTCAGCTTATAAATGTAGAAGTATATATCAATGCTTGATTCTATGTATGGGAAGCACCTCTCCTTGTTTACACTTTATTTTGGCTTTGGATTAGCATGAGAGTGTTGAATGATGGCCTTGAGATTTAGCAGAGCTTCGCTAAATTAGTTAACCATTATGAAAGAATGTGTAGACCCTTTCATTTATAGATTTGGAAAATGATTATGGACCGTCCATCTTGAGATGAAGATCAAGGGTCCAAGATTAGTCCTTCATTATCATAAATGAGAAATATGGGGTGTGGAATAAAATGGATGGAGTATGTCATAAAAATGTAAGAGATTCAAATTATGACCCCTCCTTGAGTGTGTAAGAGGGCTGAAGAGGAAGAGTGTATAAGAGGGGTGTAGATAGAAGTTTGCAAGATCTCTTATTTGCACACTTGGTATGATGATGTCATCTTGGGTAAGGTAATATTCTAATTTTGAATTTAGAAAATAGATAATTCCAAATCCATGGAATTTTACATTAGGAGTAGATTAGATTAATTAATTAACCATTAGAGGAAAAGTGATTTTGCTAATATTGAAAGTGTTAATAGAAGACATAATTACAATTGGCATGAAGTGTGTGATTTTAAGTGTCTATAGTTTCCACTATTCTGTAGGGCAATCTCATCGATCTATAGGGTGATCTCATCAATTTGTAGGTGAAATCCATTACTCTCTAAAAAATAGAGAACAAGAAAACACAAAACTATGATTCCACTAATTAGCAAGGCCATATCACCAATTATTAGGTTGATATAATTGATTATATAAAAACATAAAAAATAAATAAAGATAGAGATGATTACCTCAATAATTCCATTGATATGCAAGGTGATTCCACCATTTTGGTCACTATCATTTCATTTTGGTCACGATCTTGCCATTTTGGCCAAGTTAACACCACTACCATTTTTTTAGGCTACATTTATCTTTTCAATACCTTCAATTTTCCATAAATTACTATAAATGATAGGTCAACTAGACACCCAAGTCAAAATTTATGGCCTTTAGAAGGCAGGTAGTGAAAGCAAAAAACACTTCCTAATGAATCTATCATTTCATAGAGAGAATCTGTCGTATTCCTAAAAACCAAATATATATATATATATATATATATAGAAAATGATATCACTGATTAGTAGAGTGCTACCACCAATTATAGGAAGTGAATCCATCGATATGTAGTGCAATCCCACCAATACGTAGAGGATGAAAAATATAGGATTTAGTAAAAAAGATGGGAAATTAGGCTCAAAAGTGATCTAATATCATAATTAGAATACGATAGAATGTTCTAAAGAGGATTGTGGGATGCATGTACCACCGAGCGTGATATATATAAACACACAATTACGATGGAGTTAATTTTATCATTAGTATGAAATAAAAATCAAATACATAAAACCCTAAAACCCAAGCATATGTCCTTTGATTGGGCAAGGATAAGGAAGAGCTAAACAATGCATAAAGAATACAAAAAAAGATGATTTTACATTCTTAATTGGATGTCTCTAGCTTATCAGCATATAAGTTTATTTGGCCTGGATTATAGAGATTAAGGCTTCATAAATGGTGTGTGGTCATATAGGCAACATCTCCCCTTGCACTATGGTTGATTTGATGAAGAATGGAAGAAATGTTGAAGATTTGATATAAGTTTTGGTAGAGTAAGTTTGCACAAAAAAGCTTGATAAGAATAGAAGGTGACCCCTCTATTTATAGATTTTCCATAATGATTTCAACCTTTGGATGATAATCTAGATGAATGATTGAGGTTTACTCTAATTTGGGTGATAAATGCAATTAATATTGGAATAGAGTTTGCATTAATTCAGCATGGGTTGTAGTTCTAATATTTTGCATTTATGCTGATATTTGATGATATTTTGCAAAGCTTGACTTTTTGGCTCAATTTAAATCCACTTGCCACATGATGTCATGATGAAGATATTTGTTGATAATGTCATGATGAAGATATTTGAATCCACTTGTCATGTAAATAGAAAAATAATTCAATTAATGAACTAAGAGAATAGGTAATTCTAAAAAGCTATGGAATTTCTCATTAGATGAAGATTAGGTCAATTAACAAAGGTTAATAAACTTAATGCAAAGTGTTGTGAATTTTTAAATTCGAATAAGGGTTCCCCCTAATTAGTCCAAAACATCACTTACAAATTCATAATTTGAATCAAGATGAATTAGATAAATTTAATAATTGGAAATGGTGCATTTCCCCAATCAGGGATACACCAATGTGTTTTAGAATATGCACGTAATGTGTGCGAGTGAATTTGGATGTTTCTATGATTTTTGACCTGATTTATGCATTATTTATAGAAATCATTATGATTGTAATTTCAACATGAAAGTGATGAAAATGTAGTGTATGTAATAATATATGACATATTCATGAGGACCTCACTGATATCACTACATTCCTCTCTTTGGGAATTATTCCAAGTGATTGGAAATAATAATATACAATATGTTCATGAGGAACTCACTGATATCAATGCATTCCTCTCTTGGGGTGTTGCTCCAAGTGATTGGAAAGAAAAGGAAAATAAAACATCGATGGTATACATGACACCCTACTAATTGAATGGTGGTGAGATTTACAAACTTGAATGGGATGAGGTTTTACATTGTTGTGTTCTAGAACATGAACATGTTGAATTTTTATGATAAATTCACATGGGAGTCACAATTGGCCATTATGTTGGTGAGGCCATCACGTGCCAAATCATTTTCTAGCCTATGGTGACCAACATTATTCAAAGATGTAAAAGACTATTTGTAAAATTATGATGTTTGTCGATGAATCAGTTCCAATCACTATTCAAGAGTCATTTGAGAAGTGGATAATTGATTTTATTAGATCCATCTCTCCACCTCCAAGTAGAACTAGTGTGTTTTATATAATCATTGCAATAGACTACCTGACAATAAAGACAAAAGTAGTGCCAACTAAAAGTTATATTGCAAAAAAATGATGTGTTTATTTTGGGAAAATATTATTAGACATTATGGGTATCCTTTGAGATTAACCAATGATTAGGGTGCACATTTCATGAATGAGATGGTGTGCATTTTATTGTCTGAGTTTATGATCATGCATCGTAAGACTTCCCCTCATCAACCCTAGGTAAATGACATTGTTGAATATTTTAATAAGACCTTCAATAAAATATTTATGACATGGGGTGTAAATACTAGGATGACCAAGTTTATACACTACTATGGGCATACCAAACCACTTATGAGTGACTCAAAAAATCTACACCTTTCCAGTTGGTATTTGAGATGGAAGTAGTTTTTCCTAAGGAATTGTCAATACCATCTCTCTATAGTATGTGCATTGGATGATTAGATGACAAAGAATCTCTTGAGGTGCAACTCGAAGAGTTTATGAAGCTTGATGAGAAGCATGTTATATCAAAGTGGAGCAAATAAATAGAGAAGGTGATGCCTAACATAATAAGCACATCAAGGGAAAAATCCTATATAAAGGTACACATGTCTTATTGTATGATTCAAAATATACTATGCATCTATGAAAACTCTAAATTCAATGGATGGGGCCTTATATGATCCATGACATTCTATAAATAGGCACATGAAAGTTTCACACACTATGGATAAATGTTCCCTATGCATTTCAATGGGAGTAGGCTCAAGCCTTATAATATGTAACTTATAACTGAGCTACTTAGAATAAGGCACATGCTATAATATCTAAAGTTCTTATTTTCTAGGTTGCTTTGTATTAATTTTTTGTACTTTCTATAAATAAGTGCATATATTTTTTCTTGCACCTTTAGATGTAGTAATAGAGTGTACTAACTCATAAGAATAGTCAGACGAGTCAAATGAGTGCTTTCATTGAGATCCCTACACTAGACATCTAAGTGAATCTGGGAAAGTGTTATCATGTCATTTTTATTGTAAATCTTTTATTTCTCAAAATTGGCTCAAAGATCTATTTACTAAGGTTTTCTATACTTCAAAATTTGTTTTTATACAATTATTATGTGTGCACATAACTTTTGATGCCATAATAACAACACGATTGCATGTCATGCATGGTTTTTCCAAAAAATAACTCCCCGTTAAAGTGCTTATTAATAAATTTGAAAAGGCACAAGTTGCACATGTATATACAAAAAACAAAGGGATATCTCCAGCATTATATAGGCCCACCATTGGATAAGTTGATGCATTGGAGGACCTAACACATATTTAGTGTGGGATTGAGATAAGTCTCAAACAAGTAAAGGAAGATAAAGAAAGATGGGTTGATGCATGCAAAACTTTGACCAAGTATTTGGATATGTGAGGTCTATGGGATAAGGGAGTGTGAAGGAAAAGGGATAAATGTTGCACCCAAGAATTCAAGGAAAATGGAAAGGTGTAAGTTGTGCCTAGAGGGAATTATACATGGATGACATCACCAATAATAAATGTGAAGGTATAAATGTGATATTAATAGTATCTATCAGTACAACATGCATCACCAACCAATTTAAATGTTGATGGGTGTTATAAATTTCCTATTGCAAGTCATTTTCATTATTAGTCATCATCAAGGGATTTAGAGCCAAAGAAGCACAAAGTAAGCATAAAGTTGAAGCGAAATTGAATTCACACTAGATTTGGTGAAATCAAGGTTTCTAAGACTAGAATTTGAATCTACGAAGAAACATGTAGCATTTATAAGAAGAATTCAAGAAAAATGAGCAATAAGAGGGTAGTATGGAAATAAAATAGGGTTTTAGGATATGGAAACTACCATTAAAGCACAATGAAGCTCATAGTCAAGTCAAGAAATTAGGGTTATAGTAGAAAGATTTCAATAACACTAAATAATAGGGGGTTCAATAGGATAAATAACCCAAAGGTGTGCCAAAGTGGGTTCCAAACCATAATGCCAATAAAAAGAAAATCCAAGGGGTCTATAGGGCCAAAAACATCAAGTAGTCGTAAGCACACACATTTTACATACTCACCTGAAGGCAAAATGGTAATCATTAAAGAAGTGATCAAAAATAAATTCATGGAAAGGTTGAAGAAGCACCATTAGAATTTGTATAGATGTAATATCTAGAATTTTGCTTGTATGAAGAAGAATAGGAGTCAAAATTTTTGTAATGCAAATAGATGACTACAACCATCAAGGGGAATGAAATAAAGTTAAATAATGATTGTATATTAGAGAGTAGAAAGGTAGATGTAAATGAAACTATGATATTTGATGCACATGTCAAAGTAGCACTTGAGAAAATAAGGGTCTTACAATTATTTGAGCTGCCCTAACTTGGAAAAATAGTAAAATTAGTTTAGTTCCTCTTGTCACACATCCATGAAGACCATTTTTATTTCATGGGGTGCTAAATGAAATTGTCTCTAAATCACATAAGTAAGTCCACATGACTACCATACTTATGCAAGGACATAAAATTGAGGCTATCCAACAATAAGGAAGTGGAAATATTGACCAAATTATTGAAGCATAAAAAGGAGAAATTTACTTTCCTAATTGAGAATATTGAAGATCATGCCACTTAGGTAGTTACACTCTAGAGAGCACTAAGTTAAGAGTAACTAGAATATGGGATGGAATAAGAAAACTATTTATCTACATTATGCATTCAATGGGTGTAAAGGGTACATAATTTAACATTTTAAAAATTATTTGTGATACAATTATTGAATAAGAATATAAATCTCATGACACTAGTGAAACTTTTAGATGGGGTGAAAATTTGATCTTATTAGTACCAAATGAAACTAAGATCCATGATGGATAGAAGGAGATGACTTGGTTCCACCCACTATGGAATAAGTTTCCCACTAAAAGGTACAAAAACCATTTATGATTTGGCCCCTACAATAAGAATTACAAGGTGGTTCAATACAATGATTATAACTTTTGGAGATGAATGGTGCATCCCAACGAAATTTATGGAGGCATATAGGGACTATGCAGATTTTTTATAAATCTGACACCATTCACTCACCAAGATATTCCTTATAGATCGTAACATGTCCACATGGTTCAAGTTTTATGGATTTTTAAGACAATATTTTGAATATACAATCAAGATAATGTCAAAAATTTAAAAGGATAGAGGTTAACACTACTCAAATTGATGGGGACATATTTCTCCTGAGATAAATTTATGTGTATCTAGGAAAGGCAATGCTTAACAATGAGAGTAAGTTTAATGATGAATCAATAATAAATAACCCCTAGATGGTGGAGACCATATGGAATTTTTTATATAAAATTTATTGTGCACTAAATCCCAAGAAAAAGAACAAGTAAGATCCAAACTAACATGATGCAAAAGAAAGAAGATGTGGCTATCAATAAAAGCCTTCCTCTTAAGCTAGTGGTTGATAAAAGGATGTATGTGGATGTCCCTACAATTACAAGGAAGTATAAAGTTGTGAACCTTACAAAACAATCTATAGCTTCATCAATTGGAACAATAAGAAAGCAAAAGAAACATGTGGTGTCTAAGGAATAAGTACCAGTCAAAGCAAAGGACTTAGATTGCACATGATCAGATGATGAGTAGGACACCATGCCTCTAATCAAAATAAAACTCATATTAAGATAAAATTCACCTCTGAATAAGGTGTCAACACCACCAGATTAGCCTACATTGACTCTAACTAAATAACCATTACCTCCACTACCTCCATTTTCTCCACCATAATAATATCCATCATCTCCACTCTCACCACCGAATAAGCTCACACTCTCATCCCTAGAGTGACCTACCTCCATAAAAATAGAGGAAACAATAAAGGATAACATTGTGCATCTTTTAAAAGTAACAAAGGTACAAGTACCAAAGTGAAATATTTTGACCACTATCACGCAAGACTATGGGGAAGTGTCATATTCAAAAGGAATCAGTGAGTGAGAGGTTGCTAGAGTTTGATCCCATGATAATAACACACAATGGGAAGACAAGGTATTAAATGTTGAAGAAAGGGCTACTTTGGAAAAATAACTAGCAACATATGAAGAGGATTTGGAAGCACAAGGTGGGAGGGAGAAATATAAAAATAAGGGGATGATTGTTCCCTGGTGGGGGGGAAAGTAGATAAGATTCTTGAAATGGATGAGGATAAGGGTAATGAAGAGAATAATGTGGAAAAAATATATGAAGAGGAAGAAGAGGAGGTAAAGGACATGTAAGCACAAAAGAAAGAGGATACACATATAGTTGAGATAGACACATCTGATGATAAGCCTAATGATGGTGCTAAGAGGTTATCTTGACAATATGAGTTAGGGCATATGCACTCAACCTATAATTCTAAAAAATATGTGCTAGTACAAAAATAATTAAAAAGTAAGGAGGATCTCTTAATATGAGAACAAGTGCAGATAACTATAAAGGTGGAGAAACTTTTAATGTAGAACTAATAACATGAAGAAGGCACGTCTTAGCTAATAAAGAAGAAAATATATCTCATCATGGATACCCACCTAGATTAGCTAGAGTTTGAGGTACCGATAAATAATATCACCAAATAAGATCCATTTATGGATGGCCAAAGACCAATCTTGCACATACACCCCACTAAGTTGATAGATGTTCAATCAAGGTTTATATTAGTGTGACTAGTAGCCAAAGTATTGTGTCAAAACATTTTGAACATCTCCTTTGCATGGACCAAAAATAAACAATTTGAGGAAGAGGATAATAAATTCATGGTTGTAAGAGCACAAGATCATTATGATGGAGTGTAATATCTCCAAACTAAATGCATGGATCAGTTGAACAGACCCAAGCTTAGTAGATGATACTGACATATACAGTCTATCACATATTGACAAACTAATAATCATGTTCAACCATCTGCTAAAGAAAAAGGACAAAGGAAAGAATGTTGAATAGAAGCAAATAAAAAAATATAAGTTGCATCTTGAATTTGATGAGTAGTTGGAGAGCTACAATAAATTATTGACTGAGCTCCAAAAAATTTAGTAAATACCAAGAAGGTATCTTTAAACTTCATGTGTCTAACACAAATAATAATTTCACAACTGCTCAATGATCAAAGAAATTAAAAAGAGTTAATAATGAAAATATATCAAACAAAGGACATAATTAAGAGGAATAACATTCTCAAGGATGTGGAAAATCTAGGAGAGCAAACAAAGACAAAATAAAGAGAATTAGAGAAGGGGTTTAATATCCTTACGTAAGGCAATGAACAAGGAAAGCACAATTTGAGAGGTGTTTGAAAAAATTCCTCCCTAGGAAATCTTGTCAAAATTTAAGGCTACATAGCTCCAGAAGTAACCATCAACACTAAAGGAATTGATCATAGAAGTATCCATCAAAATAAAATTGATCTAGGGTGTGCTTTCATGTTGATTGGTTTTGAATAAGAGATTCAATAGGATGGTCCCAAGTTTCTAATAGTTAAAGAAGCCTAGGAAGGGTTGCCATGGGGAAACCAACAAGATTAATGTGGGGTGATGTTGGACCCAAATTTTGGCTAAGTATGGAGGTGTGCACTTTTGAAGATACCATGGCATAAATTATGCACACATTTTGAAGACAATTCAAAATAACAAGACTAGTAATACCAAATGACACATGAGGATGGGATCATGCATATGTACCTAAAGTCGTAATAAAACTTAATGATAATTCAACCCAAGTCTTTAAGTGCGCATATGACAACACATTGATCAAAAAAAAAAAAAAGAGCATTAGGATTTGGGAGGAGGTTGTGTAGACCATGAAACATGAGATAAGGGAATTACAAGCCAACTAGGTAGAGCAAGTCCACTAGAGTGGAGCATTAAGACACAACAGTTTTGGAGTAAATTTAGCATAGTGGCATAGATATAGGGAATTGTTAGGACTAAGCCACTCAATGTGAGTAGTTATGAATCCTAAATAAAGAATTTTTTTGCATGATTTTTAGGTGCACATTATTGTAATGTAGTTGTAAGGTGGTGCTTGAGCTCTATAAAATCCCCCTTGCCTTATTATTGATAACAAAAAATAGAATTATGAGTGTTACACAACTAAAATTATAAGCCATTGTTACTCAATGAAATTTCATAAACTTACATACTATTTTTTGAATTTGAATGAAGAAATATACAAGTTTAATCCAATGATTATGTAATTTTGTGCTTTGTTTATGCAGTTGTTTTTGTACTAGTTTGGAAATGGTTTATGAATATATGTATGTGTGTAGAAGTATTATGGTGTAATATTGTGATTGATTTATAACATATAAATGTATTTGAAATAATTAAATTTGTTGTTTGCACTTATATTGTATTGAGTAATATAGGTTATGTGAATGACATCTTTGTACAACTAACCCAATTATGACTCAATGTTCTCTCTTCATGCCATAGGTGAGCATGCTAATTCTTTAGCATGATATGTTGATGTGGTGAAGTATCTAATGTTGGGTAATCACTAGTGGTGAAGAACTCATGGAGTGCAAAAAAAAACCCAAGATTCATCTAGATATCCTAATATTTGTCTTAGATTTATCTATTTTCAACTTTAGGATCCCAATAATCTAATATTCAATAAATCTTGTTTCCATGATAAGTCTTTTGCCTACTTTTTGGGCCCCAAATCCATATAATTATAGGATCCATGCCAATTTAGCAGACACTTGGGTGTAAGGCAATCATTTGTCATGATTATTGTTTTTTCATCTAGTAGTGCCAGTTGGCAGGCAGCTAACCACTCCTTTTTGGCTCAATCATCATTGGGAAGTAGGTGCACATGACAATGATGACTCATTAAAGGTAGCTTAGAAGAGCTGGAAAAATGAGTACCTCCAGCACCAACACAACAATCAGAGTGATCTATTCTTCAAGAACCTAAAATGCCCTGAAGCACTATAAAAGCAAGCTAAGTCTAGTTAACAGGGGGAGATTAGAGTAGCGAAGCCCTGGCAGATTAGTTCTAGATACTATGTTCACATTTATACCTAGAGTTAGTTTGGGATGCCTTTATTGGTCCCCATTATAATTCCCAAGCTCGCCTGTGAGCCTTTGGGCCTTTAGTATCTCAAGATGACCATTTGCTTAGTTCTTAGTAATATATGGATGTATTATTGTTGGACTCTATTAATAATGAAGCTTTGTGCAAAATTTAATGGATTGAGTATTTAAGTTTATAGTATGTATGTTAAACTCTTACAAGCCTCTAACATAACTCATCTATGGCATGTTTGTAGCTCATGAAGACTCTCGTGATCAGTATAGTAAACGCTCTAAGTATGGGTAAGACTCTGCACCTTGAAATGATACCTATGCCTAAGAGCCACCCTACACCTAAGCCCCTGAACTAGATACCCCTTTCCCCTTTAAGGGCTTGAATGTTTTTAAGCCAAGGTTGTCAAAGGATTGCACCTATGAAGCTATAGACCTACATCATATCTACCTATGCCTGATAGATAATGGGTTTTCCCCACCCTAGGATGGCTTGCACCCATGAATAAACCATCGTCATTGCACTAACCCAAGTCCCAGAAGGAAAGAGTTGTGCCATGGCACACCTATCCCAACATAAACCTTGATCCCTTCTCTGTTGCACTTTGGGTGAGAACATAAGGCTTGCTCCTTATGTGAAGTGATGCTAGTGCAATTGCCAAATGTTGAGTGACATAAGATTAGTCAAAGAGTGCACCCTATTGGAACAAGTTGAATATGACTTGGAAAACTAGATAAGTGCCTGATTAGGTCCATAACCGAAACACCTACTTTTTTGTGACACTACTAGTAAAAAATCAATGGTATATAGATTTTATCATGGATAAAATCAATGGTATATCAATTTTATATTGGACATAATCAACAACCCATTGATTATGTCCCTCATGATTTTATGGGTTTATCTCACCTTAACCTGATTACATGTGCCTTGAGTTTCACCTATCACACTATCTTATGTTCACCTCATGTGCTAGATATATTGAATTTGAATGTAAAAGTCAAAATCAAATTATAAAAATTATAATTTCTATAAATATACAAAACCTAAGGGACTAAGGTACTTAACATGTTTTTGTTTTGTCTAGGTCTTAGAATAAATACATGTGGAAAAAAGGGTAAGAAAATAGATCAAGAGTTATTTGAATAAGTAACTAAGCCTCTAGATGTGCCTAGATAGATTTGTCAACTTCTGGATAAAATTGACTGACTGGGTGGATTTTGTTTATCGATTTTAGTATATGTCATTGCACCTCCTTGTAAACATCTCTATGTGCAACCTTTAGAAACCACCTATGTGTGCCAATCCAAAAACATGTCTCATTCTCTTTGAAACCCTATATCCCATTTTGAATCTAAGTTTAAGCTTTAAAATGGGGGAAATAGGTGGGTTAAGTTGACCCCAACCATTCCCTAATGAATGGATGAGCATTGTCTACATATCCAATACTTTGAAGAGGGAAGTCCTGTCACATTTAATTATCCCTTTTAAGTGTATGCATATAATATTACTCCTTCAATGAATGGAGCATGTGATCTAAATTTTTACACTTGTAAAATGACAACTTTGGCTTGGCTTTGAGGTACGTTCAATTCTTTTAGGACCTGCTCCTTATGACTGATGGTTGAATTAGAAAGCACATGGTAGTCCCTTTGAATGTGTGGATGTGTATAGTAGGCTTACTTGGCAATGCTAGATATGGAATAGGATGAGACCTATTATGTATTTATACGAGACTCCTTGGGTACTTTATAATGCCACTGATGTGTGAAACCTATGCGCTGACCCATAAGAAATATTTAAATTTTAAAACTAACCATTGATTGGCACGAGATGTGTCCATTAGGTTTGGACAAGTCAATAATTTTGGAACATTTTAAGTCTAATGAATTTGTCTAGAAGGTAGAAATATTGGTTTGATGATTTAGAGATACTCTAAATATGATTTGGATTAGGTTAGACATAGACTAGGGAATTCCTATTGGTGACTATTAGCAAATTAAGAAGGTCAAAGCCATGGAAAGTGTGTGTGAGAGAAGGGAAAATAAGAGCCATATGTGTATGCACAAGTCTTGTAAGGTGAATATAGATCAAAACTAACAATGCCAAGTATCTAATATTATAATTTAATGTCTACAAATACCACCCTTTTATTCTAGTATTGAAATGAAATACAATGCTAGAGTAAAAAGATAAAGATGTGTACCTAAGTGTGTACAACACACTTTATCTTTGCAAGGAAGCTATAAATGTGTAGATTTATCCATGCAATCTAAAATGAATATGTAAAAATCAATGTCCATGTGTGAAATGTAAAATTTGAAATGAAATTGAAAAGTTTTAAACTTAAAGAGCAAGGAAGGAATACACTTATAAGTGGGTGAACCATGTTGCCCTATGTCATTCCATTGGAGATGATGCTCACTTGTTGAATCATTGGAGATTTGTGCTTCCTTGTTTCAATACTTGGATAATTTGGGGGTGATCATGCCCCAATTTGTATATTAAAACAAGGTCATGGGCTATGAAGATAAATGCCCCAACCCTCATTGAAGATGAAGTAGTTCCTAGGCAATTGAGTGTCATCTAACCTTAACCACACTACTCATGTAATCATTCTTGAACCCCAAGATTAAAGGTGAGAGATACATATTTGGCTCATGGATTAATTCCTAGGCCATTAAGGGCACTAAACCTCAACCACATTATTCATTTAACTAAATAAAATGCTACAAACAAACTTATAGATACAAAGTCCTCACTTCTAGGTACCATCGATGCCAAAAATAGAAAATTGTGATAATTTGTATGTGCATTAACAATGTTCATGCCTTGTAATTTGATCCAATTAGTGCCAAAATGATATAGAATGCTATGTATCTATCTCCCATGTTGTCTCAAATTTCAAAAATCTAAAAACATGTAACTCATATTCTTATGAAATGTGTTCATATGCATGACATACGCCCCGAAAATCTGTCTGAGTCTATAAATATCTAAAAACTATAACTTTGCTCTTGTAAAATATGTTTGAATCTAAAAATATATGTCCTAATCTATAAGTATTTATCCCATGTTTTGAACTAATTTGATAATCTAAACCAATATAAACTCTAGAAATATAAAATTTACCCCATATTCTGAACCAAACAAATAATCTAAACCACTTTAAACTCTATAAATCCTATAATCTATGCCAAAATCTAAAATTTCCATTCATGGAGACTTGCATCTCTATTAAAATCCTACTAATATGTCCCCATTTTTAAATGAGGGATATAGCCTACAAATTTATCATCTTTACATTATGTTATGTAGAAAGATGTAATCATTTGAAATATGTGTTAACATGTAGATATTTTGTTTTCATATTAATGAATATATCACCAAAGCATACATGAAAAATGTAGTGCAAGATATACAAGTGTCATGTCATGATAGATATAGTAATTAGGCATGCAATAGTAACCATCACTGATATAAGTACTAAATAATGAATTACTTAGGAAAGTGCATGATATGAATCATGGAACTGAGCACAAGTAGAAAAGTGCATGATATGGATCACAACATTGTAAACTCAACAAGTTTAATAGACAATCCTAGACTTATCAACTAATAAGCACATAATGTCATGGTCATGACACACAATATAAAACACATACAATATATATCTATGTCACATAAGGCCAATGGCTACACACAATAGACAAGTAATGATTAGCCTAAATTAGAAGAAAATACTAGCAATAAAGCACATAACAAGTGGAACTAGTATAAAATATCAACTTATGTCAATGTCATAACGTAGTAACATATCCATGAAATGTAACATTATAAAAGAATATAAGTGAGAGCAAGATGTGTGTAATCAATCAGTATAGCTCAACATGATAAAATGGAAAGGTCATAAAAATATATAACATGTAATAGTGTAACATATGTAATAGTATGCCCCCAACATTGGCATGGCCCTTAGGTATAGGAATTTCCTGTATTTATGTGTCTATGTATCATGTGTGACCTGTATGTCCTGCATCTCACTTATATATACCATGAAATGTATGTGCTTATGAAAAAAATGTTATTTACCAAATATGTGATAAATGACATAAATGAACAATGTAGTTTGTAAACATGTCATGCTTAGGACTTGCTTTACTTATTTTAGAATATTTTGATTTCTTGGTATTTTTGAAATATTTTACAAATGTGTAAATGTTAACCAATTATCCAATCAATGGGATGGTCATGTGTAAGACCTATATCAAACATGGGATCGATCACCTGTCATGAGTGAATAGTATCATGTGTATCTAAATCTGAATTTAAAAAATGATTTCATGTTATAATGTAACCATTATCATGATCATGTCTCACAGGAACTCATAGGATCATGTGTATGATGAGTAACTCTAGGTAACATAGTATCTTATGTAATCTATTGTATAGTAGGAAAAACATGCATTTGTGTTCACAGTGGAACACACTATACCATCTATAACATTAGTTTAGGATATGGAGTAAATACTAGTTATCGTGAGTCCTAAATGATCCTATGATGTATGGGAATTGAAGCACTGGTCATCTAAGAAAGTTAACTACCTTCCTTTGAATTATCTACATAGAATGAACCTTAGTAGGTGGAGTGATTACATGTATAGAATGAGTGATTATATGTATAGAATCATCCTAAATAGGTGGAGTAACCAATTATGGTAGTGGGGGGTGGGGGGGTGGAGGAGGAAATGACTCTTAATGAACAAGATACTCATGGAATACTTGTAAATGTGACCACTCTATTGAAATGTATATTCTTGACATATTTATGTAATGAGGATGGTACTGCGTGGAGATTCTATATGCAAAGGCATCATAAAAACATGTCAAATACCCCATGTATTTGATAACTAAGTATAATACAACAATTATTGTGGGGCATACCTTAAGAGGTAGCACAATGCACCTTAAGGGGTTATATTTATTGTTGTTGAATCCTTTGACTATTTATGTTGTATCCATCAAATCCTCATGTGTGTATGCAATAGTATGAAGAAGTGTCATTATATAAATGTTTTCACTTAAACCTTTGTCACCATGACACTATGTATGGGTTGTAAATCGATGTATACTCATACAAATAATGAGTTGAAATTAGACTCATTTTCCACAATCACATTGATCTCAACTATAATTTCAGGTCATTGTATTGATG
Source organism: Torreya grandis (assembly GCA_037957365.1). NCBI lineage: Eukaryota > Viridiplantae > Streptophyta > Pinopsida > Cupressales > Taxaceae > Torreya > Torreya grandis. The sequence goes on along the minus strand of JARHVA010001585.1, from coordinate 973,970 downwards.
TCCCTATAAATTAAACAATAATATTGTCCAATGGGTGATCATAGTTTGGAGGATATAATGTGTATTGTATGTCATATACCCCTCAGTAATATCTTTAGTTTTTAATGTTGTATTATTTGGAAGGGGATTAGAAAATGTTTTCAACTTTACATCCCCATTTAGTTATGGTCTTGAATCATTTATAGGTTCGTTAAGCTCAATAATGTTGTCATCAATGAGATCCTATCTCTTATGCATTAGCTTGAATTATCTATTTGTAAAATGTCAAACACATCAATGATAATCACAATATGCATTATTGACATATCCTCTAAGTGTAGGTCTACTTATACCAATATTTTGTGTGGGATGGATATATAAGGTTACACTCTAGTATCTTCGGTAATAGTATATGATGAGGTTGTGGTAATCATGAAAACTACCTCATTTATAGAGTGAATAATACAAGCTACTAGTTAGGTTGTGATACAACATTAACTATTGTCTTTGCCTCATTTTTAACATCATTCTATTTAACTTTGTACAATGGTTTGCTTTGAAACTTTGTAGTTCATGTCATTGCAACATTAGGTGCATACTTGAGCTTATTCAAAGCTATAAGTGTAACTTTTCAATCTCTAATTATATGACATAACTCTTCAAATTATTTGAACTTCTTGAACATAATAAAATCATGGAGAGGGATGAGAAAACATTGCTTGAAGATATCTTGTAACTCGTTATCGACCATGGGATTTGTCATCTTAGAAATCATGGTCTTATACCAAAGCACGTAGTCACAAACTGGTTTATTAGGTCCTTATTTAAGCTTTATAATTTAAGCATATGAAAATTTATCACTGATATTGATTGAAAAATATGTCAAAAACTAATCAACCAATGGATTTAATGCCTTAACTGATTAGAATGGGAGATCATATAACCATCACAAGGCATAGTCCTTAAGACTTCATGGAAATAACTTGGTCAGTAATTTAACATTAGGGGCCTATTTCAAACATGATCCATGAAATGATCTTAGGTGTTGCTCTATATCACTTCTACCATCATAAAATATAAGCTTAGGGGCTATGAAATCCATAAGTAAGAGATAAATTGATACCTTTAGGGCTAATGGATTACAAACTAATGCATGAGAGTCCATTGAATGGCATGTTATAGAAGCATCTTGATCTAACTTTAACATCTTAGTTTGTAGAGCTCTAATAGTCTGCTCGAGGGACCATATAATAGGCAAGGGTGTTGATGTCATATGCATAGCCATTGTGGGATTTACATATGTAGGTTATGTAGGTATAGGCATAACAATATGAGGGAAGCCTTGTGGTGTCCCCAAACCTTGGGCAGACATCACATATGTAGCCAAAGGTGTAAATGTAGGAATAATATGAATAATAGTATTCTAAACACCTATGGTGGAATTACTACCTCCAAAAGGTATATTGGTAACAATGAAGGGATCATATTATCATTCCTTAGATATGGTAACTTTAGTTTTTTTGTGTAGAATTAGCCTATAGGACTAATTTTAAAAATTTATCCAATTCTTAAGGATTATGATGAATTCGATACAAAAATTAGATAATGCTTTAACTTGTTCATGATCTACCCCATTAAAGCCACCAAGATGGATTTTATCTGAGTATTCATTATTAACATGTTCTAAATCATGAATTTCAACACAATATTTTGTTTGTATATTTTGATTAATAATTGTTACATCAAAAGAAAAAGAAGAAAAATTAACACTCATTGCATTTATTTTAGCCAATTTAAATGGAACCAAATGAATATGATTATGTTCAATATGTGCAACACTTAATTTAGCACTTCACCTTAGAGGGACAAGGAAACTAGTCTTCTTAGATGACATAGAATGAAATCATGAAATATGAAAAATGCCAGAGCCACAATGAAAAATATTGATTTCCTTAATGTGTGGGGAAATCAAAAATCAGAATTGAAACCCTAAGAGAAAAACATGAAACCCTGAATAGAAGGATGAAACCCTAAGGGAAGATATAGGGTTTATCATGCTTAATAAATAAATGGGTTCACCAATATGTTTTAATTTATTTTTTATTATGTGAACTTAATAAGATAGAACTTTGAACAATTTAGATTATGAAAAATATAACAATAAACACAAATTTGAACTTAAAGGAAAATCTGATTTTAACAATTGTATTTGTTATAAATAGAAAAAACCTAAGGGAATAAGATACTTAGAGTGTTTCTATTTTGTGTAGGTATCAAAATAAATATAAATGGTAGAAAGCATAAAAATTTGGATCAAGAGGCATTCATACTAGGAACCAAGTTTTTGGATGCACTTAGACATATTAAATTCTAGATAGAATCGACTAGCATTATGAAATATCCCAACAAAGAGAATACTAACAACTGGCTAAAATTGAATATTACTTAAGTCTAATTTTTATGAATGCATTGCTCAGAAATGAAGATCAGATTTACACATGTTCAGAAATAATACATTTCCAAAGTACAATAGCCCTTGAGAATATAAAATGACTGATTATGCAAATAAAAATAATATAAGTATGGTCTCAAAAACCTAATTTTTCCGTAAACTGGAAATAAACCTTAGATCTGTGCGGATCTGGTCACTGTGTCAAAAAAATAGTCACCAACATCGGTTATACTATCGTCATCGGTCGATATACTGCCATCGTTGGTCGATGTTGGTTGACTACTCTGCCGACGTCGGTCTTCAGTCGGTCGATGTTGGTCTCTGCACTACCCTGCAGCCTGCAACTGTGAATGGCACCCTTCTTCAATCTATGATTTGGCTAGTACGGCCTGGTACTGATCTGTGTGGATTCCGTACATTGGCAAAATACAGTATAGCACAACCTATATGCTGGACCCCTGATCTGAAGATCTATATTTTTTTAAATCAAAAACTAATGAAATAAATACCTGGAAACCTCTGTATTTTGTCCTTTCCAGCCACTGATTTATTGAAGTGAATGACTGTTGAAACCCCAGATCTGATCAATAAGCTCGATATGAATTCCGTCACAAATCCACCCCTGAAAAGAGCTAGGTTTTTGTCCAACTCTTCTCCAATCTGCTGAAGGTTTTCGTCCTCAGAGATTTAGCCGAATCAGAGATTCAAGCTTCACAATAATGCATCAGAATTTTTAAGCAACAAAAGATGAAAATTGCTTTGCCCACAACTTCTTTTAAAGGCTCCCAAGAATCTTCTAGAAGAAGCCAACTTATTTAATATTTTATTTCCATATTAATTAAAATTAATTAATTAAAATCATCCTATTGAAGAAATATTAATTTTTGGACAACTTAAATTAATTAAATCACTTTATCATAATTTTGGGGACATTACAGTCCTCCCTTCCTGGAGATTGCTTGTCCTCAAGCAATTCATCCCTAATACCCAACACCAAATTCCAGGATCCCATATCATTCTCAAAAATTTGCAAACTCTACCATCTGAAACACTATGCTTAGTCTTTGCAGAAGACCGCTGCGCTACTCTGATTATCATGCTCTCTAAATTCCCATAACCATCCTGTAACCATGTATCTGTGTGAAATCTCTGTGACATAGGAGTAGAAAACCTTGTCGGATACATAATAACATGATGGATAACTGACTGTTGTCCCTGTAAGTAATTCCCCATACACAATTGAGTTGAGTACTTGTAGACTCTAATTTCATCTTCTGTAGATGGCAACTCTTCATCCCACAATGGATGGTATAAGCCCCCCATTAATCCACATCGATGCATCAACCAATCATCTGCATGTGAACTAAAAGAAAGGTGATGAACTCTCCTCACTATGTAGTCATGGTAAAAGGCACCAACCTCCGTCAATAGTTGACCATCATGGTCCTGCTTTCTATCACCTGACATGGAACTAACCTTAGGGGAATCAAGTGTATTTTCAGATTCATCTCTTATTTGAATAATGTTATCTATCCTTTTTTGCCTTGCTATGTTGATGAGATTGATCTTATCTTTCACTTTTTGAAGATGTTGTCTTGCATTGGCAGCCACTAATCTAGCCTCTTTGGCTTTTTGCAACCATTCTTCATTAAGTTTGTTGGACTTCTTTACCTCTTCTATGCCAAAATATACAAAATCAAAACCTTTGTGGTTTGAATCCACAATATAGATCTCATGTGCAACACACTTAACCTGAGTACCACCATAGGAAGACTCACAACCTCATTACCTTCATGTGAAATGGATGATACCACATGACTAGAACTGTTGTTGCAAAAATTAGAATAGGTACCAGACCTTGGAGACATGCTTTCAACATCCCTAATGGGCTGATCCATGATTGTAATCTCTTCCATTTTGTGATCAACTTGATGAATCAATGGTGTGTTATGTGTCTCTTTCTGTTCTAGAGTTATTTCTTCTTTAGGATTCTCATATGATGACTGATTTTTGTTTTTCCTAGGCTGTAACTCAAATGATAACACATCTTCATACCTTTCTTCTGCATACCCTGCAAGTGACTGATCCATTATGGTGTTTTTATCATGAACATGGATAGGTAGACACAAATCTTCTTTCTCACATGAAAACATATCATCAACTATGGCATGGTATTCCTTTTTTGCAAGCTCAACCTTATGACAAATTTTTGGATGCATGTCAATGTAATCTTTGAAAGGAAAGTTCTCCCTAACATATTGAGGAAGAGTATTATACTCCTTAAGTATGTTAATTACTTCCGTTTTCCTGTCTAGTGGCAATGGATCCTTTCTAGAAGAAGATGATGATCCACTATCATGTCCAAATTTCCTTGACATAGAATCATTGAACTGCTGCAATTGAAGCTTGAATTTTTGTTGTGATTGTTCCCATTCTTTCCATAGGGTTATATCTCTTAAAATTTTTGCCATAATGAACTATCACGCTAACCAACTGAAACTAATATGAAAGAGCAAAAATTGACCCTATACTGCTAAAAACTAACATGCAACACGAAATCCCAACAAGCTGGCAGAATCAAGGCTCTGATACCACTGAAATATCCCAACAAAGAGAATACTAACAACTGGCTAAAACTGAATATTACTTAAGTCTGATTTTTATGAATGCATTGATCAGAAATGAAGATCAGATTTACACATGTTCAAAAATAATACATTTTCAAAGTACAACATCCCTTGAGAATATAAAATGATTGATTATGCAAATAAAAATAATATAAATATGGTCTCAAAAACTTAATTTTTCTAAAAACTAGAAATAAACCCTGGATCTGCACAGATCTGGTCATTGTGTCAAAAACACAGTCACTGACGTCGGTTATACTACCATCATCAGTCAATATACTGTCGTCGTCGGTCGATGTCAGTTGACCACTCTACCAACGTCGGTCTTCAATCGACCGATGTCAGTCTCTGCACTACCCTGCGGCCTACAACTATGAACGGTGCCCTTCTTCAATCTGTGATTCAGTTGGTATGGCCTGGTACTGATCTGTGCAAATTTCGTACAGTGGCGAAATATAGTATAGCACAGCCTATATGTTGGACCCCTGATCTGAAGATCTATATTTTTCTAAATCAAAAACTAATGAAATAAATACTTGGAAACCTCTGTATTTTGTCCTTTCCAGCCACTGATTTATCGAAGCAAATGAAAGTTGAAACCCCATATCTGATCAATAAGCTCGATATGAATTCTGTCACAAATCCACCCCTGAAAAGAGCTAGGTTTTTGTCTAACTCTTCTCCAATCTGCTGAAGGTTTTTGTCCTCAGAGATTTAGCCGAATCAGAGATTCAAGCTTCACAATAATGCATCAGAATTTTTAAGCAACAAAAGATGAAAATTGCTTTGCCCACAACTTCTTTTAAAGGCTCCAAGGAATCTTCTAGAAGAAGCCAACTTATTTAATATTTTATTTCCATATTAATTAAAATTAATTAATTAAAGTCATCCTATTGAAGAAATATTAATTTTTGGACAACTTAAATTAATTAAATCACTTTATCATAATTTTGGGGACATTACACATTAGCATTTGAAACCTATCGAATTCATTTGGGTGGATTTTTCTTCTCTATTTCAGTATAGGCCATTGTGTCTACTTGCAAACCATTTATATGTGTGATCTTCATAAGCTACCTATGTGCATAATTCTATAAGCTCATCTCCTTTTTTAAACCCTGTGTTCATTTTCAATTCTAGGTTTAACCATGTAAAATGGAGAAAAATGTGTTGGGATAAATAACTGGAAGCACACAATTGATTACCAAGCAACTTAATATGCGGAAATTAACCAAAATACACAAGTAACTAGAATTCAAAAATAACACATGATATGAGAGACAATACACAACTTGTATTAAAGCTCTTGCAGAAAAGAATACAATAAAGAAGATGCCACTTCTTCTCCACCACCTCTTCAGAGGCTTCCCACACCTCAAGTGAACATTAATTCTCTCCTCAAAGCTCTCTCTCTTAGGTCCCAACACCCAACTCAAACATAGAGTTGGTGTTCACCTTACACCCGTGCTCCACGCACACCACAAGTGCTCCACGCACTCCACAAGTACACAAGCGTACTTCAAGTAGATCTCCCCTGAACCTGCAACAACCTGCACCTCAATAGACCTTACTTATGGAAGGAACTCCCTTGCCTTCCTCTTTGCTCTATCTGAGTACACACCTATACTCCAAGTAGATCATGCCTGATTCTGTTCCCTGTTGTGTTGCTGTCCTATCTGATCTTGCACACCTACAAATCAACCTGGTTCTGCACACCTGTGAACCTTGACCTTGCACACACATACACCTGCATATCAATGATCTTACTTACCATGTAGATCTCCTATAGAAGCCATGCACACCAGCTGACTAAGATCATACACCCATGAAGAATCCTGTTGACTCTCCAAAACCAGCACCCACCTTGGTACTGTGGCACTAGGAGGAACACACCATTGCTCACCTCACACATAGAAGGAGCTTATAATATTGCTCTCTTACTCTCTATCACAAGTTTAAAATACAACCATGAGTCTATTATATAGATCTCATCCAAACAATAATTAGACATCTAATTACAATAATTAGATCCGCATCTCTCAGTCTAAAATTAGCTCTAAACATGCAAACACTAGGTTCGTCAACCAACTGCCCATAATATACTCGCAACTCGAACCACACAAGTGACTGACGTCGGTCCCTGTCTGCCTGGGCGTGCCGACGCCGGCCGACTTCTGACCGACGTCGGTTGCTTCTTGTCTCCTACCTGCCGTCGTCGGTTGGCCTGACCGACGCCGGTGTCTGTGACACTCCGCAACTCTTCTGCAACCTCCTCCATGTCTGCATCAGTGAAGCTTTTAGCTCCACAACCTAACAAAATGTGGGTTGAGTTGACACATACCACTCCCTAATGAATGGTTAATCATTAAATACATATCAAATACTCTTAAGAGGGAAGTCAAACTACTTGTAGTTCTCCTTATTGGGTGTATGTGTGCAATATTGTACCTTCAATGAATGCACCCTATAATCTAGATTTTGACGCTTGGAAAATGATAATTTTGGCTTGGCTTTGATGTTCTTAAGACTTGTCTAGGAGTTTATCCTTGTGATTTATGGTTGAAGTGGAAATAATAGAGTAGTCTCATTGAATGTGCAGATGTGTATAGTAGGCTTTCTTGATAATGCTAGGTAAGGAACATGCTTAGACCTATTGTGTATTTATATGGGACTCTTTGTGTACTTTCTCACAACATGACATATGGAATGTATGAGATGCCACATAAGAAATATTTAATTTTTAAAAGTGACCATTGATTGGTGCAAGACGAGTCCAAAATTCTAGAATGGTCTGAATTAGACATATTTATCTAGAAAGCAAGAATAATGATACGATGATTTGGAAATAACATAAATATGATTTTGAACAAGTTAGACACACACTTTGAGAATTACTTCAGGTGATTTATAGTAAATCAGGAACGTCAAACCCATAAAAAACATGTGGATGTGAGAGAAGGGTGAATAAGACCCATTTGTGTATGCACTAGTCATGAAAGGTAAATGTACGTCAAACTTGACATTGCCAATTATCTAATACCAAATTATAGTGTTTATAGTTTGGGCCACACATTGATTGTATCTATTTACTACACTTATCAAAGAGCCTGAACATTGTATCTTCATTGCCTCTATATCAACTCCAAGTCTTGTGTCATTATCATATTCTGTCAAAATAAATTTATAATGGGTGAATATAGTTATATTTGATTATTTAGGAGACGAGGTGAAACATTTATCTCACTTGGATTGGGATTTCATTCAAATGAACAAGAGAACTACATTGAGTCTTATTTTAAGTGTGTTAGATATGTAGTTGAAACTCCACAAGAGGTTTCTTGAGTCAGCAAATTTGTACATACATTTTTGTTACTAAAATTGAGGGTTAACTTAAGGAGTTAAAGAAAATAGTTTCAACACATTATTCCTATCAATTCCATAAAGCAAACACGTAACCCTACCCGTCATGAGTCTACAAACCTATACAAAAAATTATTAAATTAAAAAAAGAGCAAAGTACATAATCGATGCTCAGGTACATACTCAACATCAACATAGGCACATAAATAATGATATGTTGATTATGTAAAATACACAGTCGGTGACATGCCAATTTTGTCCTAGTAAACAATTAATACCATATTTACAGGGTTTAGTCTCATCAACTTCTACAGCTTGTTTCTAACTCTAGAATTCCATAAATTTGCCTGGGTGTCTTTGTTTTCATATCTCTATCTTTTCATTATTTTTTATTGTTTAATCATGTATCATACTTTTTATTTATATTTTAGGTCTGAGTTAGATTTGATTAGTGTGGTTTACTCTTATGTCATAGATCTAGATTGTGACATAGTTTTAATTATTTACTCATGTGTTATTTACCAACTTGCGTTAAAAAATTACTTGTATGTAAAATAAATTAATCAGTTATATATTATTTTTTGTGATATTTTTACTCGTGCATCCTTAATCTAGATCAAAAAAATAACTTATTGAGTAAAAACTAATCATTAAAAAGGAGGGGATCCATGAGGCTGAAGATGGCTTTATGTGCAATTCCCTACCTCCTCAATGGGGGTAGGTGTGCCTTTAGATCATGAAATACATCACCCTTTAGGGTAAGTTCTAGTTGATCTACTTACATCAATTTCTCCATATAAATTACTTCAGGCACAACAATACCATCAATATTCCCTTATATCTCCTCATGTCACTTAAAAGTTTTATTTTAGCTTACCATATGGAGAGGAGTGACATGATTATCCATTAGGCACTCGTTTATCTTATTGTTCAATCAAGCCAACCTACCATAGACCCTATAATAGGGACTCATGAGAATTTGACTCCATTGGGAGTAGAGGTAGGTCCATATAATAGCTTGACAAAATGAATTCAATATGGAAATGAAGCTTTATCCCATATTACTAAGATATTCAAAAATAAAAAGGGTAAGGAACTAGTTAGGTCAGGGAAGACACAGGGCCATGAAGCCAATAATAGCCCTGCTAATGCAAAGAATTTATTGGTTCCCCTTAAGATAGTGGTTGAAAGCACTATTATAGATAAGGAGGACTTATTCCTTCCTTAGATAAACCCAAGTTCTACTCCAATTCTCACTGATGCTTCTTTTAATGTTAAGTTGGATAACCTTGAGAAGGCTATGAGCACCCAACTCAATTTTATGAAGGAGCTAGTTAATGAGTTCGAGAAGGGGAATATTGAGTTACTAGATATGAAACACAAAATGGAGGAGTAGAGTAGGGATTTTAAGAATGAAATTCAATCCATTATGATCTCAAACAATACCAATCAACTGAAGGAGGATTTGTCTACAATAAGATCCACGATGATGAATATGAAAGAAGAATTAGGGAGGATAAAGGATATTTGGATTTAAAAAAACAAGTATAAGAACATCAAAACCAAGGGGACTCAAGGAGGAAACTAAGAAAATGAAAATTGATGAAAGCCTTGATGGCCCTATAGAAGAACCAAGGGACAAAAGAAACAAAAGGAAGTCAAGGAGATGGAAAGTGGAGTAGTGTCCCTCACACCAATATCCAAGCTTTGAGGGATGAGATGGAAGCGACCAGATGCTTGGAGGATATGATAGAGTAATAAGTTTGTTTTTTTGTTTCTTATTTTTGATATACTAACTAGAAGCCAACTTTTTGAAGAAGTGTTGTTGAAGTTTGTTTTGTAGTTTAGTAGCCTAGCTTGCTCTAGGTTTATTGGTTATTTATTTTTGTTAGTGTTGTATTGTTATATCTATAATGTTGTTGTAAAGGGTTTTGGGGACCTTTCAAAACCCACTTTTTAAATTTAATAATAATAATAAAATAATAAAAATTACTTATATGTAAAATAACTTAATCACTATCTTACAAACAAAGGCAAGTAAGAAAGGCGTCAGGACATAAGCACAAAAGTTATCAAGGATAACAATGGTTGTCATGGAGGAATACCTCCCATTAAAAAGAACACGATAGAGGTGAATCAACCATTACACTGGGTGATTAGAGAATCTCATGTCCCACCTTCTAAAGACATCGCCCAGTCACAAATAATTATAACACCATCATATATAGTTGAACATTAGTTAGTTCACACATATGTACAAAAAAACCCTATCAATGGAAGGAATACTATAGAATATGGGGTTAGCAAAACACAAGCATTTGTATTTATGATGAAGATATGGCTCCCTCATAATACCAACTCATCATCATAACCAACTACATCACTACTAGAAGTGATATCACAACTAATATACATCAATGAAAAATAATATTGGGGGATATTAAGATGCTAACAAGATTGAGAAAAGACAATAGCTATAAAAAAATATAAACAAATAATAAAAATAAGGGGGGGCATAATAACATAAGCAAAAATAAATTGATCATAAATAATAACCATTAGCCTTTCATATTTTGGAACAAAAATCTCATCCAAAACCATAGGTTGGTCAAGGAAAGAAGTAAAAGATGATAAAAAAAGCCAAGATAAGAAGCAAGGAAAAACATAACATTGAGGGTGGTGGTCACCAAGAAGAGATCCAAGATGGTGAGGAAACTTATAACCCTATAACGACTCCACTCAATTGGTTATCTAAGCTCTATGTGCAAGAGCTAATGAGTTTAAAAGAATGATAAGAAATCATGGAAGCAAGAGAGAAAATAAAATATATTAAAATTGAAGAGGTGTTAAGTGCCAAGAGAAGGCTAGAAGAGGATAACAACATGCTTAATTCACAAGTGACAAAACTTCAATATCTTGTGAATGTTGGACAATACGAATGATAGGCCCTCAAACAAACCATTCACACTCCTATAAACAATAAAGTAAGTGAGATAAATAAAAATGCAAGACAAATAAAAGAAGTTAAAGAGGCACTTTGCAACATGTAAATGAGAGAGAATGAGCTAAGAAATGAAGTGGAAGAAGATAAAACATGGGCACAAGTAGTAAAAGAACCAAGGGGAAAATAAAAAGAGTTGATAGAAAGTCAAGTTAAGAATCAAATGATAGAAGAAATAGAAGATCATGATAAATTATCAAAGGGATACAAGACCATGGAGAACAAGAGGATACAAGTAGTTTAACAAGGGACTTCCTTTCAGACCAGCTACAATAGAAGGGCCAAATCAAACAAACAAGTATAATTGGTAAGTTGAGAGGAGGAAGAGAGAGGCATATCTAGGTCATTGGTGAACTCTGAGGATAAAACAAGAATACTACGAAATAGAGTCATGTTGAGAGGCTCACATTATTACATAGATGAATACTTAACATCTATGTGATTAGAATAGAGAAACAAGGAATGGGAAAAGGTGAATTCAATAAGGAATTAAGGGAAATGGGCATACCTAAACAATGGAAAAGCCTATATCACAACACAATAAAACCAAATCAAATAAGGAATATGGCCTACTTGGGAGCATCTCACAGTGGTATGCTATAATTATAGAGGTTACCCATGGAGAAGAAGACCAAGGTTAAACCCATAGCCAAGGATATGGATATACTCATTTTAACTAAAACACATGAGCACAATCGATGCATGACACTAAATTTTGAATGGTAAAAGGAGGCAGTGGTATGGAATAAACCAATAAAGAGTGGAAAAGGGTGTGGAGAAAAAAATGGTGTTAATAAATAAATCATGGGGTAGAAGTATCAAAATGGAAAAAAGATGATAATAAATAGTACATATGGATAAGAATCATAGAAAATGACACAAACATTACATAGTTACTTGTTATTTTGCATCTAAGAATTCCAAACTCTATAATAAATGTGATCTAGATCGTGAAAACCCATACTCGCCCCTAAAGAGGGAGATTTTAGCCTACAATAAGATTGACTATATTTTGTTAGTAGGAGATTTTAATGCAAGGACAATAAATAAGCAAGCCAACATTCTAGGAAGTAATGTGGATCTAGATATGAATCCTCTTTAGATGACAAAAGAATAAAATCATCAATAGAACATGACTTCATATGATAGGCATGGGGTTATCACACACTTTGGAGAAAATCTATTAGGTTTATGTAGTATACATAGCTTAATTATTTACAATGGCATGATTGAATGAGAAAAATCAGAAAATTACATGTGTAAGCACACAAAGGTCAAAGTGTGATAAATTATGTTATGTGCTCGTAAAATTATATACCTATAACTGAAGATCTACAAGTATAAGATTCTCTCATAAAACTCAAATCATATCACAACTCAATTTTTATGAAACTCAATTTATAAAGAGATAATTAGGAGGATGAATAAACTAGGATCAACCAAAGTAATATGCCACTTAAAAGAAACATCCTTTTAACAGAGGAAAATTAACAAGCCTTTGGGGTGGCACTAGATAGCAAGATGTAGGAAATGGAAAATAAGGGAGTGCATGACAATGATATAGAGTACACAAAAATCGAGAGGCCAATGAACAACCTTCAAGATGCACTAAATACATGCAAGAGATCTAAAATTAAATAGAAGGAAAGAGTTCCCTAACAAACCTATGGTATGATGAAGAATGCAATATAATGCAAAGAACACTAAAATAACTAATAGGTATGACAAAGGAAAATAGGAAAGCATATGAACATATGGTTAGGGAAAAATATAAGAATATACAAGAACTTGGAGGAAAGTGTTTATTTACTTAAAAAAACATCAACCAAAAATATTATGAAAGAACTTTGCGAGGAAAAAAATAATATGAGAACAACATAGCAACATGACAGTGGTTGGAGTACTCAAAAGATGTGTATGAACGTAAATGTGAAAAAGATACACCTCCCACAATTAGTGTTAATGAATAAATTTTCACAATAGAAGATATCATGCAAGGGATTAAAAAGATAGCAATGGGTAAAGCCTGAGACATAGACAACCTACAAGCATAACATCTAAGATGGGGAGAAGATATCATAGCACCTCAAATCAAATAATTTTTCATTGAGGTCATCCAAAATGGTTTTTCAACATAATGGACAACCAAATTAACCATACCCAAGTTTAAAAGTGGATATGTAAATAACCCCTTAAATTATTGAACTATCATGGTCAATCCACTTTTTGTAAAGTTATTTCAGAGTATGATAGAACACAAAAGTAGTAGTTAGGCAAAGAAAAAAGAAAAGAGAGCTAAGGGGCAAGTTGGTTTTAGGCCCAAACACTCTATTGTTGATCATTGTGTCACACTTTGAAACCTAGTTTAAAAGGCGTGGGATAAAAAAGGGGATGCATATTGTTGCTTTTTAGATGTCAAAAATGCATTTAACATAGTACCAAGGAACAAACTATGGAGCAGAATGGAAGAGTTAGGGGTCTCAATGCACTACATGGTAACAATTCATAGATTATATGAGCAAGTCAAGGCTAAAATCAAAATGTAGGTAGGGTTGTCCAAATATTTTGGGAATGATATAGGCATTAAAAATGGCTACCCTTTATCCCTGAATTTATTTGGGCAATACATTGATAAGCTAGACGTTTGCATAAACAAATTACGATGGGAAGGGGTCCACTTGGCAAATTAGGTGGTGAAACTTGTGTTATATGCAAATGACCTAATTCTAAGGGCATATAATCTAAGATTTAAGAGACCATATCCAAGCTCTAGAGCTCTTTTATAAATAAGTAGGGATGTAAATAAACATCAACAAAACCAAAATTATGATTTTTAAGTGAAAAGGAAGAAACAACACCTTAATTTTTCAGTTTGTAGAAAGGTATTTGATGTAGGAGCATAGGCTTGGAAGACTAATTTTATTTTATTTATTTTTGATTTTGGATCTAAGTAGGTTTTAGAGGTCTTGTTTAGTCATTTGGAAGGTTTTTAAATCTCTAGCATTCTAAAATTTGGTCATTTGAGCCTAATAATGATTTTCCTACCAAAACTATCTATTTGAAATTTTGAATTTGTAAAGGACATTTGAAGGGTATTTCTCATCTCATAGTGAAACCAAAGGTCATGATACTTTATGGATGGGTCAAGGAATGTCTTGGACATGTTTAGAATATTTCTAATGTCTTTATTCATATCTGATTTTGTCAAACTCAACTAAGGTTAAGACTTAGGTTGAGTTAGGAAGTTAGTTAGAGATGATTTAGGAGATTGAAGTGAAGAAGGGATAATGAGGAGAGAATGAACATAGTTGAGTAGTAAGTGGAAAGGAGGAGAAACAAGAAAAGAGACTAGGAACTCTAAGATTTGGAGAAAAGAAAGGGAAAAGTCTGTAAAATAGGGTTGTAAACAGGGTTGTGTAATACTTTGCATAAAAAATAACGAAAGAATCACAATTTGATTTCCACTCTTTAATTCTAAGCTCATATTTATGGGTGAGTGAATGTTTTTTTTTCCTTTAAGTCATTTTTATTGCATTTAAATAGTGTTTATTCTTTTTACAGGTGAGAAAACATAGTACATGTTTTTTTACAATTAAAACAGGGTTATAAGACTAAAGTAAGGTAGTCTTCTATCACTTTTCAAGATTGGTGCAACTTTTGTGTGACAGAGAAAGATAAAAGTGTTATAAAGGTTTTAAAATTGAAAATATTTCAAACTTGATCTTAAATATTAATATCCATTAACTTTTAGTTCATTGCTTGTATACAATCAAGAAAAGTACATTTATAGTCAAGAAAAAGTATGTTTTCTTCATGTTTTAAGGTTGACCAAGATGCTAAAGTGTGTGGTAGAGTAAGAAGTATATGTGTTGAACCTTATCCAACTGAAAATATTCCAAAACAAGTCTTAAATTTTACTTTTCCATTGATTATTTTCTCTTAGCCTGCACATAGTCCATAATACCCTAAACTAGGGTTTTGAAGACTAAAATCCTTTTAATTTGAAAAAGTATTGGTCAAAATTGATGAAAATTAGTAGGAAGGTATATGAAGATGTTAGTAAAATAGTCAAAGTGGTTATAAATCAATTTGACATCTTGAAAGAAAGTTATTCCAATATCTCAGTCTATAGGCCTAAAAACCTTATTTTTGCATTATCTTGCATTTCCAAGTTTGAACAAAGGAATAAATCACAACGGTAAGTTGAAATAACATCAAACAAATATGTAAAAGGATTTTATAGCATAAATACTCCATGTTTAATATCCATTTTCTCTCAATAATGCTTATAGGCCTAATCAAATATCTCTTAAGCAAGTTGCAAAAAGACTCTTAGTTTAGTTAGAATTTACATCTACGAAGGTATTAGGTTTGATCTTCCTTAATCCCTCCATCAGTCTCTTGAAATGGTGTTAGAATACAAGCAACACCCTCGACTTTCACAACAAGCTCAAATGGGATATTTGTAGGATGAAAAGAATACAAGGTGGCCAGAGAGCTTTCTATGCACTCCAAAATAGATACATAAATGTTGAGTTATGGGATTGGAAGACCACTAGGGTCTTATTCGGGTTACTTGTCATACAAGTGGTATTATATTGTTGTGAGGTATGGGCCAGTCAAAAAACAAGTTTGAAATGGAGGAAAATAGAAAAAAAATAAAAAAACATCTAATCATAAACAATTTCATAATTAAGGACTGAGTCCCATATAAAATCATTCTTGTCGAAATGGGTACTTTCCCCTTAGAGGTAACTGCTATGACCGGACTATTATGTTACTTGAAAAAAAGTAAACATGAAGACTAATAGATGGCCTAGGTTTGTAAGAGAAGAAACACCACACAAGGGGGAAGAACACATGGATGAAACAAAACAACAAATGGATGAATAGATGACAAATTAGCTTGACCAAATGTCTAAATTGTAACAAAAAATTCAAAAATTGCATGAATGGAAAATTTAAAATAGTAATGTGGATAAAGGGGACAATCAAGAAAAAACAACACCATATTTCAGTGTTCAACTTGATTTATGAGTATAATGAAAAATCATATATAGGGGCTAAAATTAGATGGAGGGAAAAAATCCTCGTTGCTCAATTGAGAACTAACACCCATAGACTATGATGTGAGATGTGGAGATGGATGA
This sequence comes from Torreya grandis, assembly GCA_037957365.1. Lineage (NCBI taxonomy): Eukaryota > Viridiplantae > Streptophyta > Pinopsida > Cupressales > Taxaceae > Torreya > Torreya grandis. Next base: position 957,401 of record JARHVA010001585.1, on the reverse strand, counting down.
CTCTTAAGGAACAATGGGGTAACGGGGTTTGTATTTTTTGCACCACAGGGGTAGTCAAAATGGAGGAGCACTTTGTTTTTGAGTGTCTTTAATACACAAACATTCAACCAAATATGTGAAAACTCTATGATTTGGCTCCACGATTACTCTTGTCAATTAGACTTGCACCCCTATGAAGGCAGTTTCAGGCCTTCACAGTCTGCTGAAACATGGAAACAATCCTAGGTTGTGGGTGAGCTAATCAGTAGGTTGAATCTCTAGATTCTAAGGGCTATCTCCCTTTGATGTATCAATTAGGATCTTTGCTCTACGTTATAAACTACTGGGAAAAGAGAGAGAAACTTAAACATAAATCCTATCTAATGATGGTGATACACCTATATTTTTTGATTGATCCACTCAATTTGAGCTCTTAAGAACACTGACTTAGACAAAAAAAGGGCTGAACTTTCACCTCCAATTGACCAATATGCATAAGTATTTCATGAAAATGTTTTATCTGGTGATCCAAGCTTAAGGGAAATAAAACAATAGGCCTGATTTAAGGCACTAACCAGCCACTTATATCCACTGTAAACTCAGTCAAGAAACATCAAACACAGAACATGACTTGCATAAACTGATCAACTATGCTGCTAGGTAAGAATCAAGACTTGACAAGGAAGAAAAATTCTATCACTTATGCAAAACATTGACATGAATACACTATACCAACATTCTAAAAAAATAAAAATAGTCCTATTAATCTAAAAAAAAAAGGTTACAAACTTAGTTGTTGGCAAAATTTGATCTTGCCAAAAGAGAGATGATCAAATCAAGGCTAAAAAGCTAACTTATATAGAAAACATACAACAACCAAGAGGTTGGTGTTGAAAATAGAAGAAGAGGACAACTCCCACTTTAGCCCAAGTCCAATTTGTGTTATCACAACCTTCTAAATTTATCTTTTTCCTTGTATGAAAACTCTTTGGCATTGAAAAATGGATGATGGGCTCAAGCTTGGGCTGTTCTTTTTCATGCATGAAATCTATGCCAACTTTGGATGTCTTGACTTAAGCTTGAACTGATTTATAGCTGAGTTGGAACATTTGAAAGGCTTTCCTTTGCATGAAATCAATGAGTAGATGTGGCACTTGATAACCAATCAACTCTATAAATTAAGAACAATCAACTCCACATCCAAATTTATAACTCTGCTTGAACTACTAGAATGATCGAAAGGCTTAGATTAACAAGAGTGCATGCATGAAACTTAAGCTCTCCAAAATTATGCTCCTTGAGTCTTCCATACAAATGAGTCTCCATTTTTAGAACTAAAGGTGTCGTGTTTGAAATGGTTACACATCTTAGACGTGTCTAATCCTATTTGGACCACTTTGCATGATGTAAAACATGTTAATATATTCATTGGCTGTTGAAATCTCTTGCATTATCTAGTTCTTCATTTCTATGTATTTCCTGTGGAGTTTCTTTTGGCTTTTCCTTCAGATTATCTCTCTCGGACTTATTGTTTTTGGCTTTTATCTTTGTCACTTTGTTTCCTTCGAACAAAAAGTCTGAAGGAATTATTTCTTCGGCTTCTTTGTCTATCTTTTTCCTGGAGGCCTTTATTTTGGTCTTTGGCTCCTTGTTTACTTATGCGGGTAAATCTTCCGAAATAATTCTTTCAAACAATTTATCCAAAATAATTCTTTCAGACTTTTTGTCCCTCTCTTTCCCGCAGACTAATTTCCCTTGGAACTTTGCAAGAATTTTTCTTTGAGTCATTTCCTTGTTTATTTCTTCAAACAAAAAGTCTGAAGGAATAAAGTCTTCAACTTTTCCTTTGTCATTTTCCCACAAACAAATTGTTCATGGGAATTGTCTCTCTAAATTACCCTTTGGACTTTTGTAAAAGTCCTTTTCTGAAGGGCTAATAACCCTTCAGGTTTTTTGCAAAGGTCCTTCGACCTAAAAAAAAGTCCTCAGAATTGAATATTACCCTTCAGGCTTTTTGTGAAGAACCTTCCCAAAAGGAAGCTACCCTTCAAGATTCATGTAAATGAACTTTCTCAAAGGGTACATATCCTTCGGGATTTTTGTAATGTCCCTACGAAAGAAATGAAAGTGCCCAAGTCTAATTTCTTGAAGACTGCCCTTTTGAAATTCATGAAGTGAACCTTCCTGAAGGACATATACCCTTAAAAAAATTGTAGAGGCCTATTGACAACAATGAATTGTCCACTTACCCTTCGGAACTTCGTATTCATCCACTTGCCCTTCAGCGTTCTTGTAAATTGCCCTTTAAAAGAGAAAAAGATATTTGAAATTGTCCAAGTAACCCTTTGGCTTTTTTGTTCGACACATTCCTTCGGACAATTTGAAATTGTCCTTTAGGGATTTTTGATAATGACTTTCCCGAAGGGAAAGAGACCCTTCGAGCTTCCTATATATCCCTTCAGGATTTTTTCAAGCATCTTTTTTCGAAGGGCAAACACCCCTCGGCATTATGAAATAGCACTTTGGGATTGTGTAAAAGAACCCTTTCAAAGATAAAAAGACCTTCAGAATTGTGCAAATCGACTTTTCCAAAAGGAAAAGAACCCCTTTGGAAAATTTGAACAAGCCCAATCTCTGACATTTGGACAAAGAAACATGTTGTAGAAAGTTTAGAATGATAAAGGTGACAATTTGACCTGTGGGGTTAAAATTGTCAACAGTTACATCGAGAGGTGTCTAGTAGTAGGGAGGAAAAGCATATGATTTCGTGCCCATAAAAGAAAAACCAGGGCCAGCATTATTTTTACCAAAAAAACTCAATTAATTTTTACAATGCCATCCATATATTATTGATATTCGAACTCATGGTGTCATTGGAGAGAGAGACTCTTTCCAGGTTAATCATGTTGTTAAAATGCATTATGTTACCAGAGATGGATGTGCAAAACATTGAGTGAGGTAAGCAGATTTGGGGGCTTCCATATGCTTAATGCTAGTAGATTCCACAGGGGGGCAAGTGCACATTGGAAATTTATTTTATGTTTATCCATTCAAGAATTCTATTTATTGAAAGAGGTTACGAAAGCAGGTAGTGGGCCATATAAAATGTTATTGTTAATATCAGATACTACAGCCCCTGGACTGTCGTGGGAATATGGTTGATGAGCCAATTTCTAGTGAAGGAAAATCCCTAAAGGTTACGGAGCCACCTGAGATTGGTGGGGATCAAACCTTGGACATGGTTGTTCTTGATGTAGAGCTAGGTTAAGTGAGAAATACTGAAAAAGATGGTATGGAGGAAGCCAAATGACGGATTAATGATGAACATGTTAAATTGATCCATCAAAATGAAAAACAATAACTTAAAATTATATAGGTTTTGATGACGTTGCTTCTTAAAAATTTATACAATTCAAAGATTTTGCACTTATGCTTTGAGATTGATAATAATAATTTTAAATTTTTTTGTTCATAGCGTAAATTTGACGCTAATAATTTTACATTATAAAATTTGATGAAAATAATTTAATATTTTTTATCAAATTTCTATTCCTTTTTTTACATTAATGATAACAAATTTTTATAACCTAAATTTTTAACTTTATTTTTCCAAAATTCTATTCATTATTTATTTATTTTTTAAATTATTCATAGTTTAAAATGAAATTATTATCTTTATAAAAATTATTAAAGACATCAATTTTTTTTATCAAGTAAATTATTTATGATAAATATAATGCTCGAAATGAAAATCAATTTGACTTCACATTGAAAGATGAGTGTCTTTCTACAATCATTTTGGGTTATTTGGGGAAGAGTGTGAAAATGTTTATAGATTTCACTATTATTGACATTACTTTTTATTATTTACATTTTTTTTTTTCGAAGTGTTAATATATCGAGTATGAAATTAAAGGCTATAATATATTTTATAGGGGGTTTTAGTTTTGAGTAGGATTAGAAGTAAACGCAACACATTCTTCGATCTTTAACAAATATTTTAATTTGAAATTAACCATTGTTTATTCATTACCACAAGAAGAGTGATAGAAAGTGTTAGGATCTTTCAATAAACGATCACATTTAATTTCGATAGTAATACATCTAAACAAATGAATCCATATACAAGATTAGACGAGGCTACGACGTTTAAGAAATTGAAAAATTATTGTTGTCCATCTTAAGTTTTAAAAGGTGGGTGTTAAAAAAAATAATATCAAGTAATTTTAAATTAATAGATTAGTATATATATATTTATATAAAAAACGTCATTATATATTTAATATAGGCGTTTTCAAAATGATATCTCTCAACATTTTTTACATAAATTTATTTAAGATATGTATATTAATAGATATATTTGAAAATTAAAAAAATAAAAAGGTTGGAGGAGATGTTAACACAAATCAATAAAAAGTTGAACAATCTTTTAAAAGGTACCTCAGATTTGAGTAGTTGGAGCAATCGATGGTCCCATAAACTGTGTAGATGTAATTAAAATCATTTGGACCCATAGACTTCCTTAGTGTATTATAATGGCACTTCATGGCACTTAAAAAAATTGCAAACATAGGCCTCATAACAATAAATTTATATCAAAGAAATATCTTGAATATTTTGGAAGCCTAATAACAATGAAGAACTTTTCACAACAAAAGACATCATGCAAGGGATTAAAAAGCTAGCAATGGTAAAGCTTGAACATATATAACCTACAAACAGAGCATCTAAGAGGGAAGTAGATATCATAGCACCTCATATCAAATAAATTTTCATTGAGGTCATCCAAAATGGATTTTCTACATAATGGACAACCAACTTAACCATACCCCTGTTTAAAAGTGGAGATGTAAATAACCCCTTAAATTATTGAACTATCATGGTCAATCCACTGTTTACAAAGCTATTTAGGAGTATGATAGAACACAAATGTAGTAGTTGGGCAGAGGAAAAAGGAAAGAAGGAAAAGTGGCAAGTTGGTTTTAGGCCCAAACACTCTATTGTTAATCATTGTGTCACACTTCGACACCTAGTTGAAAAGGTGTGGGATAAAAAAGGGGATGCATATTGTTGCTTTTTAACATTAAAAATGCATTTGACACAGTACCAAGAGCAAAGTATGGAGCATAATTTATCCCCTATGGGTCTTAATGCACTACATGGTAGCAGTTTATAGATTGTATGAGCAAGTCAAGGCTAAAAACAAAACGTAGGCAGGGTTGTCCAAATGTTTCGAAAATGATATAGGCATCAAACAAGGCTACCTTTTATTCGTGACTTTATTTGAGCAATACATTGATAAGCTAAAAGTTGGATAAATAAATTAACAGGGGAGGGGGCCCACTTGGTAAATTAGATGGTGAAACTTGTGTGTTGTACACCAATGGCCTAATTCTAATGGCAAAAAATACAAGATTTAAGAGACCGTCTCTGGGCTCTAGAGCTATTTTGTAAAGAAGTAGGGATGCAAGTAAACACCAACAAAACCAAAACTATGTTTTTTTTAGTTGAAAGAAAGAAACACCACCTTAAATTTTTAGTTTGTAGAAGGGTTTTTTGAAATGGTGTCAGAATACAAGTATCAGCATCAACTTTCACAACAAGTTCAAATGGGATACTTGCAGGATGAAAAGAATACAAGGTGGCTGGAGAAGTTTCTATGCGCTCCAAAATAGATGCATGAATGTTGAGTTATGGGATTGGAAGACCACCAAGGTCTTATTTGGTTTACTTGTCACACCAATGGTATTATATGGTTAGGAGGTGTGGGCTAGTCGAACAACGAATTTGAAATGAAGGAAAATAGAAAAATTCAAAAGTGTCTAATCACAAATAATTTCATAATTAAGGACTTAGTACCATATGAAATAATTCTTGTCAAAATAGGTACTTTCCCTTTAGAGGCAACCACTATGACCAAACTATTATGTTACTTGAAAAAAAAAAAAAAAACATGAAGATTGACAGATGGCCTAAGGCTGCAAGAGAATAAGAGTTGCTTGCACATGGGGGAAGAACACTTGGATGAAGCAAAACAAGTGGATTAATAAATGAAATATTAGCTTAACCGAATGTCCAAACTGTAGAAAAAATAGAAAAACATTATGTGAATGAAAAATTCAAAACAATAATGTGGAGGAAGGGGACAAGCAAGAAAAGATAACACTATATTTTACTATATTTCAATGTTCAACCCGATCTATGAGCATAATGAAAAATCATATATATAGGGGCTAAAAATAGATGGAGGGAGAAAAAATTCATTGCTCAACTGAGAACTAACACCCATAAACTCTGATGCGAGACATGGAGATGGATAACTCCCTATGAATAGTGGGGTGAGAGGGTTTGTGTTTTGTTCACCATAGGGTAGTTGAAATAGAGGAGCACATCATCTTTGAATGTCCTAGCACCCATAGACTTTGATGCGAGACATGGAGATAAATGACTCCTAAGGAACAATGGGGTGAGAGGGTTTGTGTTTTTTGCACCATAAGGGCAATTGAAATGGAGGATCACCTTGTCCTTAAATGTCCTTAATACTCAAGCATTCAAGCCAAATATGTGGAAAATCTAAGACTTGGCTCCATGGTTACGTCGAGAGGTGTTTGGCAACATGGAGGAGAAGCATATGATTTCGTGCCTGTGAAAGAAAAACCAGGGCCAACATTATAAATCTTAATTAATTTTTACAATGCCACCCATATATTGTTGAGATTTGAAGTCATGACATTGTTGGAGAGAGAGAGTCTTAACAAATTAATCATGTTATTGATAAAATGCATTATGGCTATGTAGGTAGTATTGTAATCAGTTTAGCAGATTAATTTTTGTTGACTGTAGTTGACCACCACTAAAATGTTGTTAGTTGCTAAAAATTAAATTATTTTGCAAAGTTTTGTGGATAGATATTAATATTTTATTTCTCCCCATGATTACCACTAACCCGCAAATAAATTCATGTCTCGTGTCCAATGGGAAACAATTGTTTTTGTCATAAATAATTCTCTGCCTAAGTCACAGTCTGGTACTTATGCGTGAGTTAGTGCAAAGCCTTTTAGTAGAGATTAAGAGTGGATTAAGAGAGCGCTAGCCCACTGTTTCCTTGCCAATAGTGTCACATATGTTGACGCTAGTGTGTTGTCTCATTCCTGTGGAAAATGCAAATGCTTAATTTATCCCTAATCGATAAAATCTTCTACAACACTTAAAATAGTTAGTATTTGGCCAAAGTTTTTGTTGTTTTGCATTTGAAAAAGTGGAAGAGTCAAGTAGAACAATAAATCGATAGGGGCATATCGAGCTAAAGAAATTTATAGGGTTTTCATTGAAGGTATGCACCAAAATGCTTGTTTTCTTGATTTATGTAATTTGATTTTTGGTCATATAATGTACGATATTTAGCGGATTTCCTTTAATCTTAGAGTTGTGTATCTAAATTTATAGTGCTTATTTGTGAAATTTACAACTAGTTTGATTTTTCTGCTCCAATAAATTATTACATTCACCTTTTACACCCAAACTAGTGATTTAATAGCAAACCCTTCACTCTTGATGGAGCACTTGCTATACAAGAATGATTTAAAAAAATAAATAAACAGTGTGCAACCAATGTTTGAGTCGCTTTCAACATACTGTTGTAGGTATTTGTTTTGTATTTTGTTTACAGTATTAACACAATTTCTATTCTAAATTGCATGTTCACATTTACTGTATTAGTGCATTTACTATTTCAAAATTTTCTTTCTCCAAAACATATTTGTAGGGCAAGACATATCAATACCCAGGGCTCTCAGTATCTCTATTATTCCACCACCCTAATGAGATGCATTTGCAGGACTTAAAATACCTTGTAAATGCCCACTTTTGTCCTAGTCACAACCATCGTGACTTGGGAAAGCATTGTCGAAAGCCTCTTTGACCATAAAACAACCATATCCTAGTGAAAACCCATTCCTATGGTTATTCTTTTTCTTGCTTTTAAATTAACTTCAAGAAATGTTGAACGTTTAAACTTTTTTTATTAGTATAAAATCTTCCTTGAATTGTTAAGAAATTATGTGCAAGTTTTAATCGATCTTGATTTAATTTAAATTGTTCTCTAATTTAATAGAGGAGGGGTTTAGTGTATGACATTATTTCTAGCTTCCTTACGAGTTGACTAAAGTGACCCTTGAAAAATATTAGCTTGCATAAAAACATTAAAATTTGTAACTTATATAATTGTGTAATTTGTGGACAAGCTGGCCACAACTATAAGGCCCCAAAATGACGAATCAAAAAGTCCTAATAGTCAGCTAAGGATTTAAAGTGCACGACTCAAAGATCTACAGATTTACCAAATGATGTAAATATTCTTAGTCATCACACTATCAATTCGCTCTAATGAATAACTTTCAGTGTGGCATGAAGGTGACATTTTTATACGAATATTTAGATAATTCCTTTTAGGCCACAACCTTTTGTTTCGTACATAGACTTGAGACTATTGAGCTTTTGGTCTTCGCATTGATAAGTGATCTTTCTTGTGTTCTGTGTCTAGCCATTATATGAGAAATGGAGGTTCAATTTGCTATTAACTAAATACGTTTTCTTAATTATGAAATACTTCTCAAAACAAATTTTTGCTTTCTTCTGCAACAATTTCTTACAATAGGGACTAACGCCGCTTCACGACACTTATTTACATTACTTTTTTTTAATGTAATATATGACATGTAAATGAAGGATTAAAGGTTGTATTTTATATGGGATTTTAATTTTGAGTAGGATTAGAAATGAACATAACATATTTTGTGATCTTTCACAAATATTTTAATTTGAAATTAAATAGAAAACCATTGTCATACATCACAACAAGAAGAATGATAGAAACTATTGGTATCATTCAATAAATTACCACATCCAAATTTAATAGTAGCATATTTATATAAACTAACCCAGATACAAGAATAGACGAAGTCTTACATCTAAAAAATTGAAAAGAAATTAAAAATTTATTATTGTCAACCTCAATTTTTAAAAGACAAATGTTAAATTTGAAAAAATAACTTCAAATTAATATATCAGTACATATCTTTACCAGCCAACAAATATCATTGAAGTGTCTATTTCATTTATATCATATATTTAATATAGACACCTAGAGAATGATATCTCTTTACATTTTCTATAGAAAATCTAAGATATATATATTTATATTCGAAAGAAAAAATATAAAAAAGTTGGAGAAGATATTAATTCAAACCAGTAAAACGCCTAACAATTTTTGAAAAAGTGTTTCCAATGTAAAAATCTTTCCGTAGTTAAAATAATGGATGGTCCCATAAACTGTAATTAAAACCATTACACCCACAAACCTGCTTATATATTATAATGGCACTTCATGGCACTTAAAAAATTGTAAACTTAGGCCCAATAAGAAGAAATTTATATGGGGGAAATCTCTCAAATATTTTGGAAACCAACCCACGTTACACGTCAATCCCAGAAGTTTAGCGGTAACTTTCCGGAAAATCGAGAAGAAGCTCCCATTTTTAACTTAAATTTATGAAACTTAGCCATCAAATACGGCCCTCCGTTAAAAATTAACAAATACGTACGCAGGTATTTATGGAATTGAATAGCAGCTACCATTTGTTGCCTTCCGGATAAAGGCAAAGCTTTTGTAAACAATACGGACACGTGGACCGGCCGAAATGCATTAATTAGGTATCCCCTCATCTCGAGGGGCTCAATTAACCAATCACTAAATTAAGAAAAATGGTTTTTAAGTTTTAATGACCATGACAGGGTGGCCAGATGTGCCACATGGAAGCTTAAAGTTAATCGGAAGCGTTTTTGAGTTTCTAACGACGGTGACAGGGTGGACAGAAATGCCACGTGGAATTGTAGAGTTAATCAGGAGGAGTTTTGAAGTTTTAATGACAGTGACAGGGTGGACAGAGGTGCCACGTGGGAAGCGTAATATTTAGTCAAGAGAGGATACAAAGACAACATGATTTGACACGTGGAAGATGCAGAGTAGGCGCGCGTGCGGACAGTGTTTCGGGTTGTGGGCTCCCCACACGTGTGGCGGAAACGTGAAGGTGAAGCCGCAGGCGCCGCCGGGGGATGGAAAAACGAGGTGGCGGCGAAGTTAACATTTTTACTTTTTATTACACGCCTTTTTAACTTTTTTACCACTTGGGGCGTCACATTTACCGCGCCTAATTATTTCTGCCGGCAGGTGCGTAGGGAATCGATCCCTGATACACACGCTTATCTTTAATTAAAAATATATGTGTTTTTTTAGCGGTTATTTTAGGCGTGAAATGTCTACGCACTTCTGGATTTCATGCACAGCCGGTTGTCTGGTGGTGGTGTTGTTGGGAGCAATCTACGAAATGAAACGGAGCAGGGCAAGGCAAGGCAAGGATTAGGTTTGGTTGGTTGAATGGATAAATCAGTGTCACTATAGAATATATTATTTTTCTACTATTTTGCCCGCATAGATTGGCTTGAAAAGGGTTTCGAGTTCGAATCCCATTTTGCCCCAAAATAGAAATTTGCGGGACAAGCAGCTTGCGTAGGATTGTCTAAGGGTTTCGAGTTCGATTTTCATTTTGATCCAAAATTCGAATTTGTTGGATTAGAAAAAGTTATTATAAGAGCGTGTACGAGGTTCAGGATTCGAGTCTCACAGTCGGGACCGGGATTGGAATCTAATAAGCGTGTTTATGGGGTTCGGGGTCCGGGTCTCTCTCGTAATGCGACCGCGAAGGAAATGCAGGTAATTCTGTCTCGAATTCTGTAGGCGGATTGTGTGGATTTCTTTTATTTTCTTTGTTTTGGGGCAGGATGATACTGCCATGGCTGGGAAAGTCGTCTGGGAAAAAGAGCAGTAATGTTAGCAAGACCAAGAGTAAGAATAGTTTTTTTGATGCGTTCCATTTGAGGAGATCATCAAAGGGGGGGAATCCGAGAGAAGATTCGGACTTAGACAGCGCACTTCCTTCGGCGTCCACCTCCACGTCTGTGACGCGATGCCAGAGCTTTTCCCATGCCGTGCCCCTCCCGCTTCCAGGGGCTCCTGGAGTGGGGCGTTGCGATTCTGGAATCAGTGTTAGTCAGCCTCAGTCTGTGAAGGATAGATCTGGGCGGCTCGCTACTTTCCTTCCTTTGCCTTCGCCTGAACAGGTCAGGAGCAGGCTGGAGAATGCAGATGGCGCGGCATCCGGGTCGGAATGTAGCACGAGCTCTCTTGGCAGCGACGATCCAGCAGACAGAGATCTTTTAAATCATACCAGGTGAGCTTCTTTATGCGTTTGAATGAAAACACGCAATGCCGTGTCAAATGGAGGTTTTTTTTACGCAGTGATTGGCATTTATGGCTATGAATTTTGTTTATTCAGGAGTTTTGGCATATTAAGTGACAATTGTGGCTACGAATTTGCTTATCTTCGTTTTATTGGCTTATTGATCGACAGTTCTGGCTATGAATTTGCTTATCTAGGGTTTTTTGGTACACTATTGATAATTTTGGTTATGAATTTGTTTGTCTTGGGTTCTTGGTGTGTTGGTTGACATTTCTGGCAATGAATTTGCTTATCTAGGCTTTTCGACACAGTGATTTGACAATTCTGGCTATGGATTCGCATCTAAACTCTGGCGTATTGATTCGCATTTCTAACTATGTCATTGCTTATCTAGTGCTTTTTGGCATTTTAACTGATAATTTTTTGTATGAATTTGCTCATCTAGGGTGTCTGGGATTGTGTGTATGAATTTGCTTAGGGCCTTTTTGAAGTGTTAATTGACAATATTGTGTATGGGAATGAAGCATAATATATGCAGGTCTGGTCTCCAAGCATGGTAAGAAAAAGAAGAATAAGCAAAGTATCGAGCAACCAAAATCTAATATCACTTTGCTCAGTAAGCAGCAAAATTTGCCACTGGCACCAAAGAAGGGGTTTTCCTCTAATCGAGATTCGGTGCCCAAGCAAATTCAGATTCCGGTTAATAGAGTGCTAGGAAATGCAACTGACAGTTCTGCCATGTCAAGTCCTTCTAGTCCAATGAGGGCTTTTGCTTCAGAGCATCATTCTCCATCTGGTGGAGGTGGCGGAGCTGCCAAGTTTTATCCCGATGCAGGCATCTTTGGATCAGGCAATTGTTCTAGTCCAGGTTCGGGCCAAAATTCTGGGCAGAATTCCATGGGTGGAGATTTAATAATTGGGCAACATTTTTGGCAGCAGCAGCAGAGTAAAGGCAGCTCTGAGCGCTCACCTGTGCTAAGTCCAAAGTTAAGGAGTCCTGGTCCAAGTTCAAGAGGACAGAGTGTTGCAGTTTCCCCTTTGCATCCCCGAGCTGGTGGGTTAGGACCCGAATCTCCCACTGGCAGACATGAAGAGGGGAAGCAGCCATTGTACCACCCATTGCCACGGCCCCCACGATCCCCGACTAATTCGTCTGCCTACTCTCCCTCTGCAAAATCTTCAGGAGCACGGAGCCCTGGTGGGAAAGATAATCCTACAAGTCCAGCAACACGATGGAAAAAGGGGAAGCTGTTGGGAAGTGGAACCTTTGGCCATGTTTATGTCGGCTTCAACAGGTATGTATCTCGTTATGCAGAAACCTACCATAGTAAACTAATCTTAACTTATTTTGGTTGGTCTGTAGCAGGAGACAATTGTTTTTTTTGGCTTCTTTTGGGGTGCCATTCTCAATTGTGCATGGGGACCATCTTACACTTGTATTTTATACCTTATATTAACTTTTGTATCGGTTTTTTTTTCGATTTGTTCCACTCTTCAGGAGGGGCAGTCTCCTTTCTCGTGATCCTATGAGCTGTTATCTTCCCCCTATGTATTTTTGTCATGTTGGCCTACATTGTCGTCTGTTGTCATTAATCTAATCTCAATTTCGTCCAGAGGGTTTGGTTCCCCAAGCTCTGACATTCGGCAGTGGCCATATCCATGAATTAATCAAACAAAAAATAAATAAATTATAATTCCAATTTCAATTGCTTCATTGCTATCTGCACAACCTGACATCATCTGCCTCTTTGTTATTCAATTTACACACTTGAAAATTAGAACTTCTGTAAGGGGCTGGTAGTAAGTTGTAAGGTTGCCTGGCATGCTGATGGGAGGTCATAGGTTTGAGTCCTAGATGGTCCATGCTTTTCAATAGATTTTGCTATTGTTCAATCTCTAAAACAAATCGTCTGCGTTTGACCTAAGTTTCCCATATAGAGGCTGCATTACATTCACATTTAAAGGATGTTCTTTTGGATTTGATCAAGTGATTTTCTGGGCAAGACTTGTGTTTTTATTTTGTTTTTGTGTTTAGCATCAGAAGTATAACTGCTTGTTTCATTTGTGAATTGTGATTTTCCTTTTTAAGTTCAGAAGTATACAGTCATTTGTGGAGATGATTTTCCCTTTTAAGTTTAATTTGTGTTTTTTGATTTTCCTTTTGGAGGTTGCCTGGCATGCTGATGGGAGGTTGTAGGTTTGAGTCGTAGATGGTCTATGCTTTTCAATAAATTTTGCTAGTGTTCAATCTCTAAAACACATTGTTTGTGTTTGACTTAAGTTGCCCATATAGAGGCTGCATTACATTTGCATTTTAAGGATGTTCTTGTGGATTTGATTAAGTGATTTTCTGGGCCAGACTTGTGCTTTTGTTTTGTTTTGTTTTTGTGGTCAGCTTCAGAAGTATACCTGCTTGTTTCATTTGTGAATTGTGATTATCCTTTTTTTATTTGTAAAGTATACCGTCATTTGTGGAGGTGATTTTCCCTTTTAAGTTAAATTTTTGTTTTTAGTTTAGCATCAGAGGTATACCTGCTTATTTCATTTGTGGATTGTGGTTTTCCTTTTTGAGTTTCATTTGTGTTTTGTGTTTAGCATCAGAAGAATACCTACTTGGTTCATTTGTGGATTGTGTTTTTCCTTTTTAAGTTCCTGATTGTGCATTACACTGGCTCTTTAAAGATATTGACCAGTCCTGTTGTTGATGTGGTGCCTTTCTTTATATATTTGCTGCCTTTATAGTGAAAGTGGAGAAATGTGTGCAATGAAGGAAGTTACACTTTTTTCCGATGATTCAAAGTCAAAGGACAGTGTGAAGCAGCTAGGACAGGTTAGCAATTAAACATCTCGCATCAGTCGTATTTATTGTACAGATATTTCATTTACTTGATCACAGAAACATGGGAATCTATACCACATAAGGTTATGCATGCTTTTCAAGTGTCGTGCTCTTATGTGCATTATTTTGAAACACTTTTTTTTTTTTTCCTGTTTTAACAGGAGATAGCTCTGCTTAGCCATCTGCGGCATCCAAACATCGTGCAATATTATGGAAGTGAAACGGTATGTGGGCTTGTGGTGCTATCCATTGTAAGAAGTTGCGCATTTATTTGTAAGCATTTTTAGTTGGGCACCTGGTCCTTTGCCCTTCCGCTTTTGTCTAAAATGGTCATGTATTTCTTATTTTAAGTACTTTCTTTGATGGTCTAATCATAGATGGCATAATCGGCGAGTAACTGCCAGTTGGTTGGTTACTCCAGGAAAACCACCAGGTGAATAACTGCCACTCAAAACCGCCAAATTTGAAAAACCGCAATTTTTTTGTACAAAGGCAAAAAATACTTGAAATTCGCCCAAAGCAGACAGTATTTTGAATAAAATAGACATTTAAGTATAAGTTATGTAAACTTATTCTTTAAGTTATATTTTATTTATATACTTTCAGGATGTTTGAGAGTGGTTTCGGACCTCTAGGACCTATAATGCATATTCTAGGTTTTGGAGGATCCTATCATATTTCAGACTTGTCAGGTTTCAGGGTTTCAGACTTGGCCATATTTCAGGGTTTCAAAATTTCAAGGAGACATCGTAGGAGGAATGAATGCTGCATGAACGGATGTAGGTATGATAGAATAGTATGAGAACATCTCTCGCAAAGTGCCACAAGTCGACCCCACCCTATTCCTTGTGCATAAGTTTCAAAAGTATACGTACTTGGAAGGGAAGAGAAAAATATAGATTCTTGTAATTTGTACTTGTAGATTCTTGTATAAGTATCAATGTATCAGTTTTAATCTATGCACAAGGAATGGGGTGGGATCGACTTGTGGCACTTTGCAAGAGATGTTCTCATACTATTCTATCATACCTACATCCCTTCCATGCATCTTTCATCCCTCCTATGATGTCTCCTTGAAATTTTGAAACCCTGAAATAGGGCTAATTCTGAAACCCTGAAATCTACTAAGTCTGAAATATGATAGGATCCTCCAAAACCTCGAATTTGCATTATAGCTCCTAGAGGTCTGAAACCACTCTCAAACATCCTGAAAGTATATAAATAAATAAAATATAACTTAAAAGTATAAGTTTACAAAATGTAAACTTAAACGTTTATTTTATTTATATACTGTCTGTCTCGGGCGAATTTCAAGTATTTTTTGCCTTTGTTGGTTATTTGACCGAGTGGGTTGAATAACTGCCGGTTACCCATTTTGGCTCTTTGGTGAGTACTCGCCCCAACTGGTTATGCCAACTATCTCTAAATAATGTCTTTCATTAGCGAGTGTCTCATTTTGAACAAAAATTGAAGTAACAAAAATTCCTATATATCACAATGCTGTATGAGGCTAAAAGCTTGCTCTGTATTATAGATGGGGCACCGCATACTATCATTATATTCTAATACATTAATCAGAGGGTTTAGCATCTGCAGTATATGCAGAGGAGTATTTTGGCTAAGATGGACTCATCATTGCCTTCATTATTCTAGAATCCACAGCTTGCAACAATCATTCAAGCTGTTTCTCTCTTCTATTTGAGACAATCCCTGTTAGAGTATCCATAAGTTTTGCAATAATCATTTTGTTTGTGAGGTTCCTTGTCATTTGGCTTGGTCTTGCACTGATATGTAAAAGATGAGGGAAACAAGCAAGGAAAAAATGTATGATTCTTCTGTCCCTGTCTGCAAATTGTTTTCAATATTGAGAGTGATCTGGAAAATGTGTTTAAGAGGGATCATCATGTTCAGGAGATGTATCTCTCCTTTCAGATGAGAGAATGATTTCATTAAGAATTTCAACTTGAGGATCCAATGTGAATGTATAACTGCAAGTTGATATACATCTCTCGTTGAAATTGTTAGTGTTTTGCTGGACCCATATTTCAAAAAAACTGACTCGACAAAAACTTGAAAGCTCAAAATTTTGATTTGGACTCCCTGACTCAGCAGAACCTTGGCAAATTAAAAAATATATAAATTCATAAATGAACCTAAATAACATGCAAAGTACTTTTAAAAAGTATAAAAAATGAATTTAGAGAATGCATAGGTGTATTTTCTTCTATTTTTAGGCCAATTTAATTTTCTTTTTTTTTTTTTTTTTTAAAAACTTCGATTTTTTTACTCTGCTTTCATGCGCATTTTCTGGATGGACTCGTGGTACTCGTGAGTGTTCTTCAGAAACATGCCACATGAGTTACTTGCCCAGCTTAAAAAATTGAGGGTTTGGCAAATTTCCTATGATTTCTCGTGATTTTTGTAACTATGGCTGAACCATTTGAGGAGCGGTTTGGTGAAATATATAGCTAGCAATTTCTGAGTCCTGTAGCATCTGGGGGGATAAAGATTTTCTTGAAGTTAGTCACGAATTGATTGCCTTCAAATGGGTGGGGTGCTGTTGGTAGCTATAGGTGGTATGCAAGGGCTTGGTTCTTGATGTGCACTTTGACAAACCATAATATTTTTGGCATCTGCAAGTTATTGTATCTGGAAAGAAGCTGCATTTCTTATATTGGTTACATTTTATAAAATTACACACGATGAGCACAAAATAAAATAAATTGTTAAAATTATCCTACCTTTACACTAAAATCTTTTGAGTTACCTGATTCAGGGTACGGGGGTGGTGTCCTTGTCACCAAGCAGTTTGTTAATGTACATGGGCCTAAAAAATTTAAGCCCTCATTTTGGGTGTGTTTAGGCCAATGTTTATTTCTTTATGTTGTGCTTGTGTCCTGGTAGTAGGTGATTGCAATAACTGTTGTTCTAAGTATTGCAAATGGCTCGGTAGCCTATGTCCTGATTTGCGAATTGATTTTCTTTATTAAACTTCAAATATGCTTTTAGTACAATCATGCTAATAAAGTCTGATTACGATGAAGCTTTCAGAATTGTTGTTCTTGCGAAAAGTAAGTTAAAAGGAATCATAGTTTGTAAGATTCACATTTGGCATTTATAACGGCAAGCAAAATGAAAAACAGGATGAGTTTGACTACGAAAACATGTATTGTATTTTGTTCCCAGCTATGTCTGCCTCTAGGTGCAAGCAAAGCACACATTTCATTAAATAGTTTATGTGCTTCTTTGGATTTAATTAAAATGCTTTAAGTGATATAAAATTTTCCTTCCTTATAGGTGGATGACACACTATATATATACCTTGAGTATGTTTCTGGAGGTTCTATTCACCAACTACTTAGAGAGTATGGCCAATTTGGAGAGCAAGCTATTCGCAGCTATACTCAGCAGATTCTAGCTGGGCTGGCATATTTGCATAATCGAAATACTGTCCATAGGTAAATTTACCTATTTGTTGTTAATCCATGCATTAATGTCTTATTATGCACAAAAGAATATGGTTTTGTATATGTTTGGATTCTCTTGACAGTATCTTTGGAACCTTATCCAAATATAACTTGTCTGATTTTTGGTCTCTCAAATATTTTTAATGTCTAACTTCATGTGATTCTAATTGTGCAGAGATATCAAAGGGGCAAATATACTTGTTGATCCTAATGGTCAAGTAAAGCTTGCAGACTTTGGCATGGCAAAACATGTAATGTTTCTCCAGATGACTTCATATTGTATCTGAATAGTTTGTCACGAGTCACTATAATTCTGATAATAAGTAGCAGCTCCATCAGGCAAATAACTAGAATTTCATCATCTGTGAAAATTTATTCATGAAGAGCAGATAATGTATGTTAGATGCACCTTTGACCCTTATGTGAATGCAACTAAAATGCATTTCGAGAGATTTTAGCACATACATAACATTGAATATATTGTATAAAAGTTAATAAAACCTATCCAACTCTTAAAGCAAATTGGTTTCGGAAACTTTCGTTGTCTGAAGATGTTGTGGAGTGTATTCATAGATAACAAGTACTAAAAAAGAAAACAAGATTTTTTAGGGAAAAACTTTTGAAGGAGGTTTTTTAAAAAGTGATGTTTCGGATCACACATCACGATTCGTCATCCTGTCTGAAGATGATGTGGAGTGTATTCATAAATAATGAATATTAAAAAAGAAAACAAGATTTTTTGGGGAAAAACTTTTGAAGGAGGTGTTTAAAAAATTGATGTTTTGGATCACACATCACGATTCGTCATCAGGATGAATAATGTGCCTATGTGTTGAGACAAAATGTGATTGACGCTATAAATTGAAAAGAATTTCATTAACCCTGTGTTTCTTAATATAGAGTTTGGAGCACAATCTCCAGACTTCAGACTAGTATTTTTCCCTCTTAGTTTTATTTGAAACTAATTATCAATATAACTAAGTTAAGAAACAATTCAAATTGAAAGAGCAATATTTCACGACTATTACTTTTTTAAATTCATATCTCCCTGCATCTACTTTATAAAGTCACACTTATCTTTCATTGTTTAACCTTATTTAGGCCTAAAGCAAGTTACTTCAAGCTGAGTGAAACTATAGTTTTGTTGTTGTCAAGAAAATATTGGAGGTATCTATCTTTGATTCGTCTCAAAGAAACTTGCATCTGCTTTTTATAACTTTGTTCTCATTTACTGCCTTTTGTTTACTTTTAAAGCAAATTTCTTTAAGTGGGTCAAAAACATAGCTTAGATCCATTTCAGACTCATTTAATTCGAGTCCAGGTCCTGGGCCTTTTTAGGATTTTAATGTTTAGGTTATGATATATCCTTATACATGAGCAGTTGAAAATCAGAACAACAGGAGAGGAATAAAGAATTAGCTGCTGAAAACTGATATCTTTACACTCTTCATTTCTTAGGTTAAATAGAATTACAAGGATGAGGGTGTTTGCCAGCTGGCTAAGGCCAAGCACATGCAAACTACCCGGAATCGGGTATGCAGAATTACTGCAATTATTCAAACTTACAAACAGTCAGTGAGGCTCTAGTGAACTGAAGTCCACCTCAGTCGGTCTAGCTTACTTGCATTCAGCGAGGCTCCTGTAAACTGGAATCCACCTTGGTTAGTATAACTTATGGCCATGAGGCTCTCCAGCTGGGCCAAGTGTGCATATGAGATACTTACAATGATTGTAAAATATTCACAAGTAGGGAGATCAGTACGAGAGTGATTCTCATCAGGTTGTGAGGGCCAGGGTTCATTACATGCACTGCACTTGTTACTTATGTTCTAGCATAGATGTAAAACTACATGATAGTTATCAGGGCTGTGTAGATGGGATCCCGTTTGACCTATGGACTTCTTGATTCACTGGTATGTGGTGGATGCACCTAAAAACAATCCATACCTTTGGCTTTTACCCATCCAGCATTTTGCAAAATGAAAAATCTTGTTAATCATTGATCTGTGTGGCTTGAGATAAAGCAGGTCCTAATGGTACACATACATGCACTCGATTCAGCAAGAGCTGCTTTAGATTTCTATTGTTGTCAACTTTTTCCCGGGCTTTTTAGCAAGCAAGAGCATCATATCTAGTCTTTACTAGATAATGTTCTAACCACTTATGATTAGCAGATATAATATCTTCAAATGGAGTGCATTTTCAAAATGGATAATTTCAAAGCTCTAATTATAATAAGTTATAGCTATCTTTTATGAAAAAGGCATCTTTAAATCTTGATTTCTTTGTGCTTTTCTTGTTAATTCTGTGTTATTTTTAGTTTATTATGAAGATTGCAATTTCCACCAGAAGGTTGCTCTTTGGTTTGATTGTCTTTTGTAAGATTCCCATGCAAGCCACCTATATGTGTTATATCTGGCTTAATTTCTCTTCTGAGATGAAAAACTCTAATTGCTTTCTTTTGTAGGCTTTCTAGTACTATATTGGTAGAGTTCTATTGCAATGATAAACTATAATTGCTTTCTGTAGTAGGGTTTCTAGTGCTTTATTTGGCAGAATTCTCCTGCGATGATAAACTATAATTGCTTTCTATAACAGGCTTTCACATTGTATGTTGCTATAAATAGAGTAACTGTAATTCATTTGATAAAATAAGTAGAGAGATCTATACATGGGGTGGACTATTTGCAAGTCCTAGGATTTATTCTTTTGAAAGTAACTGTTTTTTATTTATTTACTGGTATGAGATATTTACTGGTCAGAATATGCCATACCATGTTGGTATTTGGTAAGCTGTAGCCATGGGAGATCACCCTGGCACAAAATGGGGAGCTAGCTTCTGTATAGCTGGTAGAGAGTTAGAGCATTTACTGTCGGTATACATGAATCAAATGCTTAAGTTGACTCTATGTACTGTGTTGTTTATGCTGTGTTGCTGGCTACAAGACTTGGGTCTGTAATGAAACTAGTGGGTGTATTAAGAAGCCCGGAGTTTGTATTTATGAAGAGTTTAACAATTCAATAAACAAGAACTAACTTTGATCCAATGATATTCTATGTTTTTTGGTCTCCAGATCACGGCACATTCATGTCCATTGTCGTTTAGAGGAACTCCACACTGGATGGCTCCTGAGGTATTAGGTTTTGCTTCCCTTGAAGACATTGTCTCTTTGTTTGTTGGTTACTTGGTTTGATATGCCCTTGTAACATAAACGATTGGCATTTTCTCTGCTGGTTCAGGTCATTAAAAATTTAAATGGTTATGACTTAGTGGTTGATATTTGGAGCCTAGGTTGTACAGTTGTGGAAATGGCTACTGCAGAGCCACCATGGAAGCAGTACGAAGGGGTATGGCAATCGCTTGTATTTTCATATATAAGTGCAACTTTAATCAGGAACAACTAATTTTCATGTATTAAGTTTCCTCGTAGGGTGCAAACTGCATATTTAGATTCCATAGGTGAAATGTCTAAGTCATATATGGTTTTTGGCATATAGTTAAACGTTTTGAGGTTTCCGTGGTGAATAAATTTTATTTTTATATAATGTGCTTCTGGGATCACCATGTGAGAATTCTTCAAATCCACATGGTGATCCCAGAAGCAAATAATCAAGTATACAGTTGGTTTGAAGTCTTGGACTCAAACTTGAACAAAATTCTAGATGATCTTGGATTTCATTTTTTTTCTTGTTTCTATGCTTTCCCTTTCCTCTGCATGTGTATTACATTCATAATTATATCATGTGCATGACAGGTTGCTGCAATGTTTAAAATTGGCAACAGTAAGGAGCTTCCAGCAATCCCTGACCATCTCTCAGAAGAGGGCAAGAGTTTTGTGAGACTTTGCTTGCAGAGGAATCCTGCAAACCGGCCTACAGCTGCACAACTTTTGGAGCATCCATTTGTGAAAAATGCTGCGCCATTTGTAAAACTGGATCCTGTCACAAAAGCCATGGAAACGGAGGCTTTGTCCTCATCTGCTAATGGCACAAGAGCTTTGGTATGTGCATCCTTTGTTATAACTATCTATTTTTAGCTGGCTCAATTTCTGTTGTCTTTTCATTTTCAGGCCCTGTATGTTATCTGAGCTGCCTATTTGGTCTTGAATTGTGGCTTCTTCTAAATTCCTCTCATTTTCACATTCAATTTAGAATTTTTTTAGTTTTAAGGTTCTGGATATTCTTAGTTTGCCTGTTATTCTTCTTGGTGTTTGGTACATGCTTTTACTTCATCTTAGAATATGAGCTTATGTATTGCCGTATACATATTTTGTTTGCCACACTGTTATGCGATGTGCTTACACAGCCTCAAAATAGACACATCCAGTATGTACTTGCATCTGATGTGTGCCTGCACTTGTACCCTACGATGATTTTGAATTTCGTCATTATTAGTATTATAATTCATGGTTATGTGAATATATTATTTTATGTTTATTATACAAATGTGCTTATGCTCGTTGGATGCATGTTTTAGTGGTCTGATCCAGCTGCTGTTCACCGATACATTGCCCCCCTTGTGGCTTTGTGCCAAACTTTCCTTAGTTTGCAATTATAAGAAGGCACATTTGTGGCTCCACTTTTCATATCCTACAAAGAAACATGCAATATTTGGTGACATGTTGAACAAGAGTGCTTTAATGACATTTATGCTTTTGGAGGAATAATAAATTGAATCCGATAAGGTTTTCTGGGATGCATTCCGCTTGGTATGTGAAAACACTGGACAGTGTAGAGTGTAGAGTCAGTGTAGGTCAGGCCACTTCTGATTGCAATAGCGATTAACTAGTTTTATGGAATTATGAGATTGAATATTTTATGGTTGATATATGGTTCTCAAATGCTGATAAGATTATTCTAAAATTTGATAGTTTTAAAGGCTGAGTAATTCAGTGTAACTGAGAACTTGGTGGCTACGCTAATTAGGATTTTAGTATTGCTCCAACTTCTGAGTAACATTGAGGTGGCTAGTTTATCTTTTTGCACTAGTTTAGTCTTCTGGTCCTCTATGATACGATGAAGATGACAGTGAATTGCAAAATAGGTGTCGAACACTCGAGGTGTTCTAGTGTTCGTTCTCATGATTAGAGAATTTGAGTTCTGCATGGCACAAATAAAGTGAGGTACAGACTGCATAATGCAATAATGAGTGGTGTATCATTCTACGAGTATGCTGGCTCTAATTGCTATGATGAAAGTACGCCTTGAGATCAAGGCTGTGGTCAAGTGGATTTGACACAGCAAGGTTCCTGATCTATACCCTTCTGACTACTTGCACAAGTTTGTTTTATGTTCTTTTATATGGAGCTGGGTCATTACCCTTTTTCATCTTGTTTATACAAATGAACTTTTACTTACCTGAAGAGGGAAAATTTTCATTTGTTAATATAGTTGTTAATTTGCAATATATTTACTGTAACAGCTTTTACTAATTTTCCAAGTGCATTTCGTTTGCTAGTGCGTGTTCCAATGTTACTATGGCTTTACTATCACCTGACAATTGTGTGATATCGAAATTTAGAACTGGAATGGTACAGCTTCTCAAGCAATGCCTTGTTCATTTGATTTGATTCTGAACGTATTCATTTCTTATTTCACGATACAATTCAAGGTTCAGTATATATATTCCTTTTGTAGAGTATTGATTCTAAATTTCTATGATCTTCCAAGGTGCCAATAATATCATCCAAATCTTTGCTTTGGACAGGTTTCAGTAGACTATTGATTCTATGAACTTTCAAGGTGCCCATAAAGTTGAAAATAAAGCTGCTCAGCTTTGGATTCCATTTTTGTATTCCGAGAATTCTTTCCATGATTATCTAGTCAGAAAGAAACATCAAGGAGTTAATTATAATGCATTGATATCTTCATGTGGTCTTTTCAGTAAACAATTAGAGTACTTTTCTGTGTCCTGTGTGAAATATTGCAAATATAGTAAGAATTCAAAAAAAAGTGAACAGTACAGATAAATATTGTACATGAGAGTCTGGTAGGCTTATTGGAAAATTGGACAATTATTCAGTTTGCAGAAATTAGCCCATAAATATTTTCCTGCTTCTTGTTTCTTTGTTTCAAATTTTGTAATTCCACTTAATTTTGTATTGATTACTTTTTCACTTAATTCACATGGTTGCTTTTGAGTAATAACTTTGGCTGTTTTCCAATATAATAATCAGTCAGGTTAATTTATGTGCACTTTGGTTTGAATATATGTGGCAAAGTATTTCTAATAATTTTCTCGAGAATAGTGGTCCACTCTTACCTTGTTATTTTCAAGTATCTGTGTAGTTGAGTATGGTGGCTTTTTAAATAATAATTTTCTGAAGATATGACGGCATTATTTGTGGTTCTGTTGTTAATATCACGTGCATGATAATTGCCAAATATTCTTTTTTGGATGAGAAACAAGATCCAAAATGGGTTCTGATTATAGCTATGATTCATAATATATAACATATTATAACATATAATATTATCTCAAAAGATTTAAAATGCCCTACCATTTCTTTTCTCTAGATAAAAATGCTCCCTTAAATGTGTCATTATTTTGACCTTGTATCCTTGTAGTCTTTTAGATGACTATGCAATATGCGTGTTGTCCAGCCCCCATGTGGATGGTAATGGTGTGGGTGCATGCTAAATTTGCATGGAAAGAAAGGATCCGTTTGTCGTTTCCAGTGTTGCACGGGTGTGTGTACCTGACAGTTTGTGGGCAATGCCTGACCATGAGGTGGTGAATATTGGCTTTTCTGACTTGCATCCCAACGTACCCATTACATCCGCAACGAGGGTTTCACATAAAACTTAAAAGACAAATGCAAATGAAAAAAATATCTGAACTCAAAACAAAAAGTAAAAATTAAAATTAAAACACAAAAAATTATAACAGTTATTACAATTTTGATTCTAAATCTTTTTCCATTTTTGTAATGCATGGATTTGCTTTTTTTTTTGTTTGGGGGGGTGGGGGGGGGGGGGCAGGGGAATGAAGGTTCATTCCTCCTATATAGTCAAGGTAGTAAGCTTTAAACAAAAGCTCTAAAGATGGGTAATGATTTGTTGATCTGTCGTAAGTACTTCTATTGGCTTTGGGGCTTGTGTGAGTTGTTTTGATAAATATGTTATCTAAACAGAAAAGCTGTAACTCATAAAATTTGTATTTGTTGCTCTTTTTTTTATGTAATGACCATGTAATCTGGTATATAATCTTTTTCTCAATCATATTTGGTTATTAAAATTTAATGGACTGCTATTTGTATTTTAATATTGTTTTGCAGAATTCTACACAACATCCAGCACACTCGAGACATCCTTCCTCAGTTGAGGTGGACCATTCAACACAACATTCAAGGATACAGTCACCTTACCAGCCTTCAAGGTTTGTTTCATTCCGTTGGTTGGTATTTCTGTTGATGTCTTTCCATGCAAGCATTTGCAATGCTATTTCTGATAATAGTTTATGAAAGTGATGTTCTCGAATCAGCTAGAACATTTTTCCTGAATCAAGAATTTGTGCTGTAGTGATCAATTTTATGCGCCCTGGCCAGTATCTCCCTCAGCAAGCCCACTGATCCAGTCACGGTCTCCCAATTATAGATATGACGGGATGTCCCCTTCTCCAATATCAACACCAATTCTTAGATCAGGTTCTTCAACCCCCCTGACTGGAGGTTATGGTGCTATCCCATTACAGGGTAATGGAGCTACAAGACAATCAGTGCATGCCCAGGAATTTTTTGGAAACATGCCCCAAATGATGAATGGACCACAACCTACTTGTTATTGTGGCTATGCTGATCCTAGGCCTGATATTTATTGGGGAGCGCAGGCAGTCACTACCCCAGAAGGTTCCCCAAGACCACAAAGTCATCTGGTTGCAGACAGTGATGTACTGGGGAAAGCATATGGTAGAGTAATGAGAAATGAGAATGGACATAGTCAAAGGCAATATAGTGGTCATGGGGCTTTGGCAGAGCATGAGCCGCAGAAGTTTCAAAAGACTCCTTCCCAACTTATCGGATTTGATTTAAGACCTGTTTCTCCCATGCTAGGTTGAGCAAATGGCCATAGGCATTGCCTGAAGGTGCCAAAGTTCCTTATGATATTTTTTCTTGTTTGTTCAGCAGTCTACCGTCATTTATATAATTTCATGTTTATTTTTCAAACTGAAATGAAACTTGCATGTTGGTATACTATTTTAATGAGCTGGATGATTATTTGCCAGGTAGTTTTGCATCCGAATTGGTCAAATGTATGTAGGATCCATAACCAAATGATCCTGGAATTAAAATTGTGGAACAATGTCATCGGGCATTTTAATGGGTGTTGTTTGATCAGGCTCAGCACATTTGTTCTATACAAAACATTTGGATGGAAGCAATCGAAAGTCGACTTATCCTGCAGTTACTCATCAGACATCAACGCCATCAGACATCAGTGTAAGTTTTTATTTATACATCTTTCTGATATTTTTCATAGGTTATATTTTGTTTATGATAAGAACCAATTGTTCCTGTGTGGCTTCTGCTACCAAGTCTAACAGGCCTTAACTCCACTGGATACTTGTTTTGATTGCAGAAACGAAGATAATAGCTGCAGATTACTAAAGTGGTTTGTTTATAACTTAATAACTTGACCATTTTGTCACAATTATTCTGTAACAATAATTTAAAAATACGAGTGAGAAGATTTTTACTCCAATGTTTACCATTGTCATTATTTTTAGAAAGAAAATGTTATTGAAATGACTTTTATTTTACTGCCCCTTTTCATTTGGGCTCATGAAAGAAGAGAGTGGAACTAAAATGCGTAAGTACGGTCTCTGATGCAAGAATTTTGAATGCAGTTTCCTAGGATAATGAATTTCCATGCAACATATTTATATATTCTTTGTAATACAAGTTATTTGGTGCTCGACAAGCTATCATTATTAGGGCATTCTGGTGGCATCTTGAGAAATTGAACACCCAAAAACCCCTTGTCTGATGCGGTAACATGGAATTTGGGACTGGTACTCGTCTATTCCATCTCGAAAATAACAAATTGCCATGCAATATGGTTGTGCTAGTTATTTGTTGTGCTCGACATGCTATCAGAATATGGGCATGGGCATTATAAGCAGTGTCTTGAGAATGCTGACAGTTAAAACCCTTGTGTGATAGAATGGTAACATCATTTTCAGGATTGGTACATGTCCATTCCATCTCATGGAGTAGTGAGTGAAGCTGGAGCAAATCTTTTCTTCTGTGTTAATTCTTTTTTAGTATATATATGAGACTTGTTCAAATTATTTCTGCTCCCACTCTGGGAATCATTACCACAGACTAGCTGTTGTACCATGAAAGGATTTCTGAGCAAATAAAGTTATTATAACAATTTTCTACGTGAGAGTAAAATGTTACCATATAATTCTTGGTTGTAAAATTTTAAATTATTGAGATCTTACCAAATAATTTTCCAAAATGTTTGCATCACTTCTGTATATTACTTTTTGACAATTTTCTGTTGAAGAGGTCATCTTTTGTGAGAACCTCGAGGAAGGAAAGCTAGTTGAATACATGCATCGATTATTGTAGAGTGGCAGGGATGAATATATATTTATATACCGCCTGGGAGTTAACGAGATCAACTAAGAGGTGAACGTGGAGGGGACTGCACAAGGTTGTAGCTGTAAAAATGAGTGAATTTGAATTAATCGAATTATGTTCTATTATTATAAATCAACAACGAGAAGTTCCTCTTGTTGGGTATTCTGGAATTTGGAATGGCTGTAATAATATGAGAAGTTGCATGCTTGGCACATTTGAGTCGAACCATGTTTCCCTGTTCAACATTTTTGCATGCTCTATTTTTGTTGGCCAACATTACCATGCAGTAACACTGCCCTCTTTTATCTAGCCTCTAGCTAGCGTTGAATGGTTTATTTTTTTTAGTTTTATCCGAAAGCTGTGTCCTAGTGATTGAATAAAAATGAAACGATTCAAGTGCTTGTTAGTGATTACTTATTCGAGATAAAGAATATAATAATGATTTGGAGAGAATTAGACTCCTGTTTTTTATTGAGTTCCCTTTCTGCCCTGGGAGAAATTATGTTGCTTCAGAAGCAAAAGATTGAAAGACTCTTTAAGAAGAGAGTGACAGGTGAATGATCAATAGGGTTACGATGTTTCACATTTTATAGTCTTTTTAGTGCATCCGTTTGATCGCGAACTGTTCAAGCATGCACACTCCGTCATTCTTTTGTTTTTTTGGTGATAGTTTCTTCAAAGTAAAGATAGCTTGCTTGGAGTAAAGGAGATGAATGCATCAAGGTAAAGATAGCTTGCTTGGAGTAAAGGAGATGAATGCATCAAGGTAAAGATAGCTTGCTTGGAATAAATGTTGCGAGGAATCCATCTGTAAAATGTATTATATTTATTAAAAAATTTGTTCCAAGAAATAATGTTTGCACCCTATATTAATGTTTTGACCTAATGTGGATGGGTGAATGCATGCGGAACACTCTGGTGCAACATTTTAATGGATATGTGAATTTATTATCATCCAAGGATCATGTTGAAGCCTCAACATGGATTGGATGTGTCGAGGTATATGGAAAATTTGAGATGGCCATAGGGATGAATGCCTCGATGGATATGTCTTAGCACGTGTCATATATAGGTTAAAATGGGTCTGTGTTAGTTTTTATGCTGAGAGGCATGACCTTTATATTTATTTTAATAATACCCGTTTGATCTTGAACGGCTCAGTAATTTGTTACCGTTTACATATAACGGCTATGAACAGATGAAAAAAAAAAAAAAAATTTCGAGAGGATAGACCGAAGTCCTTAGTACGAGACAATATTTCACATTTTATGCGCTATGAATGGTTGATTTTATTTTGTGTGTATATTATACATTTGAATGATTTTAAAATGTTTCATTTACTGTCATTTGATTATAACACATTGAAAGTTTTCATGAAATGGGAATACAATACTTGTGGATGTTATTATGATATATATTTTAGATAAATCTATATAAAGGACATTGAGAGGTTATTCTCAAGGCGCCTGTTCTATTTATGCCACAAATTGATATAGGCATCTTAGGGATGATATTTCTAGGTGTTTTTTACGTAAATTTATTTAGGTTAGGCATGTTATTACTACATCAATTGTAGTTTTCGAAAGAGTTGAACCTTATAATTTGTGTATTGTTAATGCCTGACGCAATTGCAAGGATAGTTTGTGTTTGCGTTTTTGTTGTATTGGTATTGTCTTATAAGTTTTATTTTCAAATGATATTCCAAAGTAATTGTCAAATTTGACCATAATGTGTCATTGGTTTTAGAGGGAAGCCCTTGAGTTTGTATGTTATATTTTGGACATACCCTAGAGCTCTATTTACAAGATGCATTTTTATATTTTAAATATGAGCCTTGCATTCTTGGTTTTATCATTTTGACCCCCTATCGGAGGAGGGAGACTATGTACATTGGTTGTAATGCTACATGCAACACAATACAATGTTTCAATGAATGTAAATTTTTTTCATTTGTGGTCATTCACAATATCATTTGTAGTGGAAGATGAATACTATTGTTAAATATCTGATTGTTGGATCTAACTAAATCCAACATTAGTTCTTGCCATCAATTGTTGGATTTACATCTCTTAGATTTGTAAGATGACAAAATGATTGTTTGTCTTTGCTTTCTCCTTATTACTTTAAAAGGTGTAATCTATAATGGAAGTAAGGCATGCATTCTCATTTGGTGACCATGTACATAAAACCTAAACATAGAAAACATCTATTTATTTATTAGAAAATATATTATAGTTGACATAATTAAAACCATAAAGTATATATGTATATATACGACTCTTTATAATGTCAAAACAAAACAAATACTAAAAACAAAAAGGGGAATATAGTGAAAAAAGAAGAGCAAAAAGATTGGAGACCAAAATGAAAGAGTGAAGCTCAAAAAAAGAGTTGAAAGCTACAAAATTAAGTGAATAAAGAAGATGCAAATATTTTCACTAAATTTTATGCAACATTTATGAATATATATAATACATAAGTTGTAATTTTTTAAATATAGATTGCAATTATGTATGCCTATTTTGATAGAGCTATTTTGTTGTATGAGAAAATTTTAAAATGAAAATAAACCAATTTTAGTAGTATTGGGATCTTTTTTTGGCATAGTAATTTGAATGCCCAAGATTTGTATGTTATCGCAAATACAAAATGTCAAATGAAACATGAGTGTTGGTTCCCTTAAATCCTTCAATCACAATCCATTTGCCATGTTGAAGTCTAATGTTTTTCATTCTACTCGGTTTTTGTTCCCTAACTATATTTGTTTTTGTGGTTTTGTCTGCATTCTTTTAACTACATCTTTCTACTCTTAACTATTTGGAAGTTAAATCAAAATGGCCGCAAATGTGGTGATGAAATTTCAATTGTTAGATTTAGCATGATAAGTTTTTATTTAAAACTAATCACAATCTATAATATCTAATGGATGATATCTTTTAAAATCATGTTCCATGGAATATTTGTTCAAATTTATCCTTCGTGGTGGCCTCTATTAACACATCTATCAAACGGATATTCAAAGAATACTAGATAATCTCTAATCTCCTTGAGTGCAATCCATTTGATTTGTAATTGTAGATCTTGGCAGCTTGTCTCAAGCACGACATCAAAATTGTTGACATTCATGTGACTAGAGGGGTGCAAATTCACACTTGCTTTGATTGGCTCAAAATTGAGGATAAGGCCTCCAAAGAATTCTTAAAAATCTTAGATCTAAACAAACATGAGACTAGATCAAGGCCATCAAGTTAGTGCAACAAAGACTTACTAATCTCTTCAACGTCTTTGTTGTTTTTGTTGACCATGATAAACTAGTGTTCCAAGCCCAAAAGGAAATAGTGGAGAGAGTTCAAGCTTTGCAAGAATGTTTACATGTTCCTCGCAAGTTCATTCTCATTGACCAAAAATTATGTGATGCTCCTTATCTCTTGATGAGATTTTTCATACTCTACATTGCATGATTAATGATTAAGCTATGACCATTGATGGTTTTCCTAGTGAATTTTATAAAGCTACTTGGGATTTGTTGGGCATGACTTGCTACAAGTTTAGAAAGAAGCTTTATACAAAAAAATCTTTGGGCTCTCTTATTAATAAAGAGAATATCAAATTTATTCCCAAGACTGGTGACCCTGAGCTTATTCCATTTTGGTGCCCCATCACTCTCCTCAATGTGTCATATAAAATCCTTGTTAAGGCTCTTGCTAACCGTCTTTGGCTCATTTTACTTGCCATTATCAGACCAAAGTAAATGAGCACTATAAAAAACAAACATATCTTGGACAACCTTATTGTAGTTTGGGAAGGAATGGAGTTGGAGAGAGCCACTTGTTAGCATACCATTTTTCTCAAATTAGATTTTGAAAAAACTTATGATGGGATCGAGTGGCCTTTTATTTTAACTATGCTTCAAGCTTTTCTCTTTAGCCAATTTTTTATTTCGGTTGTCCAAACTCTATTATCGGATGCCTTAGTGTACGCCACTATCAATGGGCTCAAGTTTCACAGTTTTGGCCTCTTTCGCACTATACTCCAAGGTTGTCCTCTTACACTAGCCTTATATGTTTTGTCCACTAAGGCTCTTGGATATCTTTTGGCATAGAGATTTGAGTGAGGTCTCATGAGGGGCATCATTCTACCTGATAGATCTTCTTTACTCATCAATGACCATTTTGCTAATGATACTTCTCTTACTCTTGAAGAGCGAAAAAAATCAATTAAGGAGGTGTCATATCCCCTTTCTAAGTTATTTTTGTTTAATAATTAATTAATTGAATTCTCAATTATACGAGAATAAGGGAAAGGAAATTGAAAAATATTTAATTAATTATTTAATGGGAATTGATAAGTTGAAAGTCTACAAGGAAACTTCTCAATTGGGACATGGCTTTCTAGAAGATAATGATGGGCTTCCAAGGAAACTTGTTAATTTATTTTTGCTTTCTTATTTTCAAGATAAGTGGGTCAAATTCGAAAAAGTTTAAGGAAACAAAGAAGGAAAAAGATGAGATGTAAATATTTTATGGGCAAGAGGATAAATATAGAACTAGTTACTTTTTCTAACAAATGCCATCTTCTCAAAATCAACGAGATTGGGATTTTGGCGCCAACTTTGGGGCTTATTGTGTTTTTATATGGCGGGGTTTTCTTTTGGGCTATCTTTTGCCATTTCAATAAATTCTTAGACTTTACGGTTCAATTTTGCATTTGAGGATGGATCCGTAGATGAAAATATATCAATTTCAAGAGTTATACAACATATCCCATTTGATTCAGAGAGGTGATCTCATCTAGAGATTATATTGGAACTGAATGGTATTGTTTATGCAGATTTTGACGAGTTTGTATATTTTCAGATGTCTTTTGGTGTGGTTGGATTTCCATATTTTTGTTTTTGTGTTGGTTGCATTTATAAGTGTCGTGGATTAATATTTTTATACTATGGAAAGTTTCAAGATTCCACCTTTTAGATTTGTGGGAAGTTTGATGCAAGTTGGTGCCAAAATTGTCAAATATGGGGCATTTGAAGCTTCTTTTTTGTTGCAATTGTGTGGAATTATGGATTTCAGTTTGTAGGGGTGTATTGTGGTGGGTTTATTGGTAGTGTTATAATAATTTTATACGCATCACTCCATCAAGGTCAACTACATAAAATTGTGGAATTCAAATTTCTATTCGAAGTAGAATATAGTCAAGACTGTTGTGGTTTTTGCGAGTTTCTTGTGAGAAGTAATTCAGAGTTAGTTTCAATTTATGTTTTCTGTTGCAAGTGCTATTCTTTTATGAAATTTTTTCATTATAACATCATATTAGATGTCTAAAAATAAAACTTCATTAGTATAAAAGACTCAGAAGTTTCTATACATAAATTGTCAAATTCAGGGTCTATCTTGTGAAGGAATTGTTAGTTCTATGTGGTT
The DNA here is from genome assembly GCA_037957365.1 of Torreya grandis. Lineage (NCBI taxonomy): Eukaryota > Viridiplantae > Streptophyta > Pinopsida > Cupressales > Taxaceae > Torreya > Torreya grandis. The sequence continues at coordinate 924,812 of JARHVA010001585.1, read as the reverse complement.
ATCTAGTTATATTATCCCAAATTATGTGGAAAGGGTTTGAAAATTAATGTTGTGCTTCAGATTTTTTATATTAGAAATAAAATTTTAAAATATTTATGTTGGGGACATGACAGTGGTATCAGAGGCACAATCTTGCCAGCCTGTAAGGTTTTAAGAACGGAATTTTGAGTGAAAGAGAAAATGGGTACACTGATTTTTTTATTATGGAAATATTCTTGAGATTTTTAAAAGATGGAAAAAATGCATATCTTATTCAAGATAAAATGATGGAAATGCGAAGGAACCAAGATAAAAAAAATCAATTCACTTCAAAGGTTTTGGGAGAGTATGCAAAATTCAGTTCTCGTTAAAACATCTAAAAAATAGAATGATGCTACAAATGAACTCAGGACAAAGAAATTTTCTTCTCTTACAAAGAACCTTGGAATACAAGTCACAGATGTGGGAGTAAAGAAGAGATGAAACTATAAAAATAATCAAAAGACCTAGAAAAGAAGACCATAGAACCAAAAGAGGTGTTGGATACATCAGGACCACAAAAAGTCAAGGAAGAAATTGTGGCGGTGGAGCATACAAAAAAATCAGATTTGCAAGAAATCAGAAAGCAAAAAAATTCAGATCCGAAAGAAGTTAGTGATGATCCCCTAAATGAATCCACCATACAAGTGAAAACTGAAGGATATTCAATAGAGACATGTATGACTTTTGATAAATAAAATATTCATATTAACAATGTAAAGGAAGAACATGCATTACATGTTGAATGCCGAGTATCTAGATTTGAGGATGTTTCAACCTTAGAAGCACCTATCCATCTTCCAAGCATTGCAAAGTTTGAGCCATTACCACATGAGATTTATTTTCAGAGTAATGATAGTGATGAGCATGTAAGTAAAGATAATGTTTCAGTGGATGTCACTAATTCTAAAACTCTAAATTACAAGGATGGTTGTGTCAAGGCAAATCTCTCAAAAGCTTCTATTTCTAAATCAAAAAAAGAAGGTAAAAAATTTGATTATAGCTCAAGGTATGAGAAGGAAAGTCGTATTTCAGATTTGTTGTTTCATACTGTGCCATTTTAGATTTGTTGTCATAATGAAGAACACTCTAGGAATGGAGAGAGAGTGAATGCCACAACTTACAATAAAGGATACAAGGATCCTCTTGTTTTAATTTAAAATGGTCCACAAATAAAAGTATGGGATCCAGGAAATTGGTGGAGGCACATGAAGGAAAAATATTTTGATAAGTTCAATGTCAATTTTGTTGATGGATTCACCATTTCATGCACCAAAATAATTCGACAACTCAACATAGCCATGGGTGATCATAAGGTATGTGATGAATTTGTTGTTTCACACTGTGCCATTTTAGATTTGTTGTCATAATGGGGAACGCTCTAGGAATGGAGAGAGGGTGAAGGACACGACTTACAATAAAAGATACAAGGATCCTTTTGTTTTAGTTTAAAATGGTCGACAATTAAAAGTATGGGATCTAGAGAATAGGTGGAGGCACATGAAGGAAAAATATTTTGATAAGTTCAATGTCATTTTTGCTGATGGATTCACCATTTTATGCACCAAAATAATTTGACAACTCAACATAGCCATGGGTGATCATAAGGTATGTGATGATTTATTTATTGTGGGATTAGGAGAAACTGACATGGTTTTGGGTGTACAATGGTGGCACTCCCTTGGTTATTTTTCAATAAATTATCAATCCATGGAGCTCAAGTTTAAATTTGAAGAAAAATATGTGGTGCCTAGAGGAAGTTCTAATGGATCACCGCGAGTGGTTACAACTAAAAGAACAGAGAGGTCTTCTCTCAAGAGATAATTTGTTTGGGCAACAAGTTGTTTGTTGATGCCTAGTAATTTATCCATGGTAAGAAATGTACTTATCATGTTAGTTTTCATAAAATTGTTGATAAACATAGCGTGGTGTTTAGTGACTTACTTCTAGGATTGCCACCTAATAGATGATTCAAACACATCATAGAATTAGAGTCAAGCTCTAAGCCTATCATGATCATTCCTTACCACTCCCAAGATCAACGAGTTCATTGATGAGTGGCATAGGGCAGTGTATTTTTCAAATATTGATTGGAGACCATGTTGCCATTAGATTCATGGAAGGGATGAGCATGTGCACAAAACAACATTCAAATGTCACTATGAGAATTTTGAATTCTTGGTCATGCCTTTTGGGTTGACAAATGCTTATGATACGTCCCAATCATGCTTGAACTAGGTATTCATAAATCAATTGATAAAATTTGTTTTAGTTTTCTTCAATGCCATTTTAACATACAATAAGTTTTGGGAGGGTCATTTGAAGCTTCCAGTTATAGTCCTTGAAATACTAGAGCAACAAGCTCTCTTTATAGAAGAATTCAAATGTGAGTTTGAGGTGACAAAGATGTTGTACTTGGGCTATGCAATTAGTGCTCAAGGTTTTCATGTATATCAACACAAGATCCAAGCTATCTTGGATTGACATCCTTCCACCACACTGACACCATTTAAAGGAGTCTTTGGCCCTTGCAGTTACTACAAAAGATTCATTAAGGAGTTTTCACATCTAGTAGCACCCTTAATCGATAGGACAAAGAAATGATCTTTTGCATGGATAAAAATATCACAAGAAGATTTTGGTAAACATTCAAGGAAGTTTGTTTTAGTCTTCTTTGATGATATTTTGATTTACAACAAAAGTTAAGAAGAACATCTTAAGCATTCATATATAGTTTTAGGTATTCTTGAAGAACAATCTTTTTTAAACTATCCAAATGTGACTCTAGATTGATTAAAATCCTATACTTGGGTCATGTGAATAATGCAAAAGGGGTTCACATGGATCAACAAAAGATCCAAGCCATTCTGGATTGGCCACCTCTTATAAATCTAACATAACTTAGAGGCTTCTTTGAGTTTGTAGTTCTTAAAACAGGTTTGCTAAGGGGTTTTCTTAGCTTGGAGCTCCTCTTAACGAGTAGATAGAACAAATACAAGCCACTTTTGAGATGTTAAAGGAGGTAATAAGTTCATGTCTAGTTCTAGCTATTCCAGTTTTTTCACTCTCTTTTGTTGTAGAGTGTGATGCTTTAGGTGTTGGAATCGAGGTTGTCCTATCTCAAAGAGGACATCCCATAGCTTTCAAGAGTAGAAATCTAAAAGACTATGATAAAGGATTATCTATATACAATGAAGAAATGTTGGAAATAATGCATGCTCTAGAGAGTTTCAGACAATGGTTGAAGGATGATAGGTACACAGGGGCAGATGGGATGATTTTACTCAAGAACAAAGTGTTCATTATTCTTGAATCAAAGATAAAAAAATACTAGAAGCATTTCATATAGGTTTCTTCAGAACCTATAGATAGATTAGAGAGAGATTCTCTTGGAAGAGTCTCAAAAGAGGTGGTTCTTGTGTGTATTAGAGAATATGTAATATGCCAATAGTGTAAGAGAGATTAAAAATTTCCTACGAGGCTGCTACAACCATTTCCCATTCCCAAACAAAAATGAGAAAGTAATTCCATGGATTTCATTTTGGGGCTGCCCAAGGTACATGCAAAAGATTGAATTAATGTTGTAGTAGATATATTGACTAAATATACACATTTCTTTACTATATCTACTGATTACAAAGCACCTCAAGTTGTTAATTTGTTTTTCAAGGAAGTATTCAGATTACATGGGTTACCCAAGAACATTATTAGTGATATAGTAATTTTTTAGTGCATTTTGGCAAGAGTTATTTTATTTGGCAAATACCAAGCTTACTCCAAACACTAGTTACCATCCACAAATAGATGGATAAATAAAAATTGTGAATAAGTGGGTTGAAGGATATTTGAAGAGTTATGTTTAATCAAAAATCAACGTAGGTTAAGTGGTTGCACTTGGGAGAATATTGCTACAACACAACCCACCATATGTCCACTGATATGTCTCCATTTATGGCCTGATATGGCTATGATGCATTGACATTTATTGATCAGGTCCCTCAAGGATCATATCCAACAAGCCCAAAACCAACATAAATTTTATGCAGATCAAAAATGCGTTGATAGATCATTTGAAGTTGGGGATATGGTATTTCTAAGATTGTAGCCTTATAAACAAACATCCATCAAAAGTAGTGTTGAGAAGATGAAACCACAATTCTATGGGCCTTAAAAAATCATTAGGAGGGTTGGTGAAGTGGTTTATGAATTGAAATTACTAGAAAATAGTAGGATCCATAATGTTTTCCATGTGTCTCACTTAAAAAGGGCACTTGAGAAAAATGTCACACCATTAGTGAATTTTTCACCCTTGGATGATGAGGAAAAATTAATATCAGAACCAAATGCCATTATTGACACCAGGAAAAAGAGACTGAGAAATAAGAGTATTATAGAATATTTGATTCATTGGAAGAATTTACCTATAGAAGATGCCACTTGGGAAGGACCAAATGTTTTGGAACATCTGAAATGGCATTGCTTGAGGGCAAGACATTTTGAGGGAGGACTTATCATGTCCCATTTTTAAGTAATTTTTATTTAATAATTAATTAATCAATTCTCAATTATAGGAGAATAAGGGAAAGAAAATTGGAAAAATATTTAATTAATTATTTAATAGAAATTGACTAGTTGAAAGTTTATAAGGAAACTTACCAATTGGGACATGGTTTTCTAAGAGGAGATAATGATGGGCTTCCAAGGAAACTTGTTAATTTATTATTTCTTTCTTATCCTCTAGACAAGTGGGTCGAATTCAAAAAATTTAAGAAATAGAAACAAAAGAGAAAAAAGGTAAGATCTAAATGTTTTATGGGTAAGAGGATAAAGATAGAACTAGTTGCCTTTTTTAACTCATGTCATCTTTTCAAATCAAGAAAATTGGGATTTTGGCACCAAATTGGGGCCTGTTATGTATTTATATGCCAGGATTTGTTTTTGGACTATCTTTTGTCATTTTAACAAATTCTTAGACTTTATGGTTCAATTTTGCATCTAAAAATGAAAACCTTTAGGTGAACAGATTCGTGGACAAAAACCCATTAATTTTAAGAGTCATAGGACATAAACCTTTTGATTTAGGGAGGTGATCTCATATAGAGATTGCATTGAAGTTGATTAATATTGTTTATACAAATTTTGATGAGTTGTTTGCATATTTTCAGGTATCTTTTAGTGTGGTTGGATTTCCATATTTTTACTGTTGTGTTGGTTACATTTATAAGTGATGTATATTAGTATTTTTATGTTATGGAAAGTTCTAAGACTGCACCTTTTAAATTTGTGAGAAGATTGATGTAAGTTGGAGCCAAAATTACCAAATCTGGGGCATTGGAAGTATCCTGTTTGATGCAATTGTGTGGAGTTATGGATTTCAGTTTGTATGGGTGTATTGTGGTGGTTTTATCGGCCTTGTATTGGTAATTTTATATTCATCAATACATCAAGGTCAGATACATAAAATTTTGAAATTCATATTTCTATTCGAAAAAGAATATAGTTAAGACTGTGGTGGTTTTTGCGAGTTTCTTGTGAGGAGTAATTCAAAGTTAGTTTTAGTTTATAATTGATAATATAGATGTTCTTTTTTGAATATTTTCCATTGTAACATCATATTACATGTCTAAAAATTATACTTCATTAAAATAAAAAAACTCAAAAATTTCTGTGCAAAAATTGTCAAATTTGAGTTATAGCTTGTGAAGGAATTGTTAGTTCTATGTGGTTACCTAGTTATATTATCCCAAATTATGTGGAAAGGGTTTGAAAATTAATTTTATGCTTTGGATTTTATGTATCATAAATAAAACTTCAAAATATTTGTTTTGGGGACATGACAGGGGACCTTGCATTGCTTGGACATTTTTGCAAAGCTTTTGGTTCCAACTTACAATGGAATAAAACCCAATGCTATAGACAAAATATGATGACTGTGCTAAAGTATCACACCATTAGAAGTGGATTTTTGAGGAGAAAAATTAAAAATTTTGGGCATTCTCTTTGCTTTCGATATTTCCCCTACTGAGCTTTGGCAATATATTATTAGTAAAGTGGAGAAAAATGTTGAGTATTAGGTCACCAAGCCCCTCTCTTTAGCAGGAAAATTCCAAGTGTATACTAATATTCTTTCCGCTACTCATATTTACTACTCCTCATATTGGGTCCCCTCTAAATCCCCCTATGACAAATCCCTCAAAGGTTTTCACTAGTATAATGCCAAGCAAACTTGAGGGTTCTATAGGGTTGCTTGGGGTATTTATTGTTTACCGAATGATAAAGGAGGTATGTAAATTGTTGATATTTACAGATAGAACATTTCCCTTTGTGTTAAATGGGTTGTCACAAATTTTTAAAGTAATGAAACTTGGAAAATTCTCCAATACTACATTTATTTTGGATCTAGCTGAAAAAATTATTAGTTTCCACACATTACTAATCACTCATGCCCAAGTAAAAATTGAGGGCTCATTTGTTGCTAAAAGTATTTGAAAAGCTTTTGAATCTATCAACACTATTTAAATTGGATTGTAGATGGTTTTTTCTAGTAGTCTTTCCTTTAATGACCATAACCTTTAGTGGTCCCCTGTTATGAGAAATACTAGTATACTTTTAGCAGTGCTACCTAGTATGAAAGCATTGAAACCTTTCAATAAAAGAATTCAAACTATGAAGGATTTGGTCTCAGCCCATGATTGGATTCCTTAGTTCTTGTTAAAATCTAAATTTAATATAAATAATTCTAACTGTAGATACTAAAATTTAATTTATATAATATCTTAATCTTGTATACTTAACAAATACCTACTAGAGATATACCTTTCAGTTCTAGACCTCCTTGCTACTAAAAGACTCACATTTGCCATCTCAATGTGCTTAATTATTTATGTTATGGTCTGACCCTATCATTTTTTATGACTGAGATATCTTGCACTGCACATAAAACCTAAACCCTGATATATATCCTTCACTGTCATTTTTAGATTCTCAACAATTTCATAGCCTATCGGACACTTGCATGTTATATAGGGACACTTGCATTAATGCAAGTGTCCAAATTTTTATCAACTGTCTAGTCTTAATAAGTCATATAAATTGTAAATGTTCCAAAATATATGGGTCAACATATTTGTATTATTGAACCCTACCATGAGATATTTTCAAACTATGGTATAAATACAAATCTAAACCAGTTCATTATTCATTTAGCAAATACCAAGCACACATCTAATAAAATACATTTCAAGTATTCAAAATTTATATATTCTAACCTATTTTTATATCAGTCATAGGATCAGTCATATTACAAATCCGAAGCATTCAAAGAATAGCCCATCAATAGTAATTGTCTAGTTATAAGCTAGATCATTGCATGCCATTACAGATAACATATTACACCCTTATGCACACACAAACCAATACTTAAGGGATAGATACATATGTCTAAGGCTCTCCTTGGAGTATTGATTATGTAGGCAAGGTTCATTGACAAAGGGGTCCTTGAGGTAAACTCAACACTATGAGCCCACTAACCTATTTTTGGTAAGGTAAAAAAACCTAAGGTAAAAAGTTAGGTTTGATCCATAAATAGTTATCTTTAGTCTGTACATGTGAATAAAATACAACAATATAAATAAGATAAAAACCCCAAAAGGTTTCAAGTGGCTAATTTGAAATACAATGAGTACTGTGTACTGGATAGATTTGTTGACATTAGGACACCTACGTCGACACAAGTGTCCAAGCCTCCAAAAATAATATTTCTAGAATCTGACGATCAGATCCTGATCCTGTTATATCCTACTACCACCTCTACATATCTTAGATATACTTATGCATCACAAATAAGATAAGTATTAACTTTTTTCATGTTTATGCAATAAAATTACATGTCTGGATGGACATTAGACTACTTTCTAATTAATAATGCATGTAAAGCTTAGAAATTACTAAAATGCCTAAATTTATCAATACATTGGATCTAAATGCCTTAAATCATGTTAAGGCTTTCCTATTTGGATTAATACTCTTTACGTAATGATAACTTATCATCGATTCACTTTTAGTCAAATTATGACCTAGCAAATTAATGTTTTTGACTAATAATGCATGTTAATTAATCAAATTTTAAAAATTATAAAAAGCCTAATCAGATTCACTTAACTATTCAAACTAAATTAAATGTTTAAGTGAAAATTTCATATCAAATTAATGAATATCTAATTTTTGAAAATAAATTTTAAAAAAATATCAAGAAATATGATATCATCAGCCTCAAAGTCAAAAGTTAGAATTATCAATATAAATGGAATAAATATCAAAAATGTTGAGCCATGCTTCATAAATACAACCTCTATCCCAAAACATAAATGTATTCAAACTCCCAACCCTAACCCAAGATTAACCACACATAGGTTGGAATTAGCTGGAAAGCTATAAATAGTAAAGTTCTTGCTCACTTTCAACCAAACTTTTTAAGTCAAACTTACCATACAGAATTGTCGAGAGGAAGCTTCATAATCAACTTAAGCCAATCCAATTACTAAAGTGAATAAGGGGAGATGATGCAAGCACATCATTGACAAATAACTCATTATCTGCAAGATAATACAAATCCTCTCTTATGCTGATTAACAAGCAAGACTCTCAAGGAAGGTAAAATTGGTTCTTTTATCTTCTTCTTGGATTTTTAGTTGTTAATCATTTGCTTACCCTAGTATCTAGGTATATAATGCTAGTCTTGAATTCATTTTTAGATTTATCTACTAACATTTAACTAACATCTTCTTTGGATTCCTTGATTATGTAATGGAACATTTGATGGGACCACACATCCCACATTCATCTTAGAGTACTTTGAGACTCTCAAAAATTGAAATTTTTTTCTTAAGAACCTTATTTTTAGTTTCTTCACTAAAATTTTTGTATTTTTTGTTTACCTGGAAAATGATGACTTTATCCTATGTATCGGTAACAATGCTATTTTTTAATGAAAATGATGACTTCGATGGTTCATGTGTCTTTTTAATTTTTTGTATTTTTCATAAAATTAGTGACTTCGACCCTAGATATTGGTGAATCTGACCCCAACTTGGAAAATAATGACTTCAACCCTGATTATCGATGACTTTATCAAATAAAATTCTTTAAAATCAGTGACTTTGCCACTTTTTTTTCCAAAAAAGTCTTTGATTTTGATAATTGACGACTTTGCTAGATTCTGTATTTTTTAAATTTTTAGGAAAATGATGAAAATGTAGACTATTAAAATGGTGATTTCACTATGAGAAACAAATATGAGACTTCAAAAAGTTCAAATTTTTGCATTAATCTTACAGCTTAACCAACACAAATAAATCTACTAATCGTTTGATGCAAGGTACAAGGAAAAAATAATAAGTTTGATACACTAAACAAGGTCATTTAAATACTTGTGCTTTGATCTTAAAACATTTTTTCACTTCAAAGTTTTCAAACATTTTGTTTAGTGTTTTAAAATCAACCAAACCATCAATTTAGTTTTTATTTCCAAGTTTAAAGCAAAGTTTTTCAAGAACATTTTCATTTTAGTGTTTAAAACTCATTTGTTTTGGCCTTGTATTTCGTGTTTTCATTTTTTTAGTGTTATTTAGCAAAGCTATGTGTATACTCTCCCCTACTTAAAGAGACTCAGAAACACGACTAAGCTACTTGTTCCATGTAGCCCAAAATTCAAGCTGTGTATGCTCTCCCCTTGTTTTCTTTAATATGGGTGACTTGAAATCAAATTTCTCCCCTTTTATTTTCTTTTTGGATTAGTGAGTAGGAGTTTATCACCTCCTCATAAGTTATCTAGAGGTGCATTAACCTAGAGTTTTATCTCACAACATCGTATCGACCCTACTTATTTGGTGAGGCATACAAATTGGATGTGTCATTTAATTGGATAGTGGTTGAGTGGTTAACCTAACAAGTCAAATAGATCCTCAGAACATGCACATTCTAGACATCACACTTCATTGAAAAATTGATAGATGAAGTGGTTACCAAGATAGATGGTTTGCCATCCACTTGATGGATATTTTATTACACCCAAGTATTCTTTGATACTTGTGACCATCTAGAAAGTCAATGCAAAAATTTTAGACTAAGAGACCCCACTTGTCATGGATTATCTTACCAATGTAGATTTATTTTCGCACTCTAAGTTCTATGCCATGTACAAGTTATTGAGAAATAGAGGGGGGGTAAAAATTCTACCTTCATGCATTTTTATTTATTGAATTAACTCTTAATTCCTCTCAAGAACAGGTATATCAATGAAATTTGGTGGATATAATACAACCTTATGTCAGTTATTAGGATAGGAGTGTGTACTTGTGTGTTTTTTATTCAATTGTATGTTGAGTCAAAAAACGTTATGCACAAATCAAAAAATCCATACACATTTACACCAAGAAGCATTATGTTGCTCAAATTATTTAAAACCATTTGCCTTGGTCCAAAAGATTGAAAAACCATTAGTTTTTTAGTTTTTGAAAGGTATTGTTACACTCTTCATGTTAATCCATGATCCTTTGTTAGAATACAAATGCCTCTCAAGCCAATTCGATTTAAAAATAATTAGTTACTAAGTTTGACCTTGTTTCTAATTTCACCCAAGTGTAATTTTTTTAAGCCTAAGTCCTTCGACTTAGGAGTAGTTTCAATCTGTGCCTAGACTAAGTTCAATTCCAAGAGTAATTTCATGTGCCTAGACCAAGACCTAGTTTGCTTTCCATTTATTTTAAATATCTCATGTTCCTAGACCAAGTTCATTTCCAAGAGCAATCTCATGTTTATAGACCAAAACCTAGTTTACTTTCCATTTAGTTTAAATATCTCATGTTCCTAGACCAAGTTCAAGTTTTCATTTCAAGGTTCAAGTTCACTTAGATCTTTGCCAAGACCAAGTCCAAATTTTCTTTTTTTTTACCATTTTATTCCATAGATCAAGAGTGTTTTCATGATACAATTTTTAGTTTTCAAATCAAAGATATTTTTTAAACCAAGTTCTAAAATTTTGAAGCATTAGATAAACCTTTCCCAAGGCAAACAATGTTGATTTAACCATGATTTGATATACATGTAATGAAGCTATGTATAATACTACTTATGAGAAGATTGTCACATGTGAACCTTTTGATTATGAACCTTATGATGATAATGTAGCATATGAGAAGATCCATATCCCACATATTCATCCCCTAACATAGGGTAGGGGTAAGACCAAATCACATAATACCTCGTAAACACACCCCCTTATCCAATGTAGGAATAAGACCCCTTTATACAATACATTACTAATGTATCACCTAGTACAAAAATGGTCCAACAATGACAACCATATTTTGTGACCATTCCATATAGTGCTAGTTATGATCCATAGTTATTTGATTGCCATATTTTAGAGCATAAAAATGAGATTCTTGTTAGAGTTATCGAAGTCAATTCCAAGTTCTCATCGGATTTCCCATAGGACATTCGACCTTGTTTGGTTAGAGCACCTAGCCATGCACCTCTCATCTAACCATTTGATCAAGCCTCCTCTAGTCAAAATCATGCCCTTTTACTGATTTATAACCAAGAACTTGTCACATTTTCTAAAGGAAAAGTTAAAAGAGTTAACTAATTAACAAAATTACAACATGTGTATCAAAATTACCTTGATCTAGCTAATAACTTTAATTCCATGATCATTCTAAGTACAATGCCTATAGAGTTAATTCCTTCAACTGGACTACAAACTAGTTTGGTAGGATCTTTCAATATACATGTAGATCCATTCATTCAATCCATACCAATTATAGACATATTCAATGTTCCCATAATTGAAGAACAATCAGTGGCTTCTTTAGGATCCCCTTTTCAAAACATGGTGGATAACACATAGGTCTTCCCTAATACACACCAAGTTAAGTCCACTATATAATGGAACCTCCCTCCAAATAGTTCCCAACAGATCCTTCTTTCAAATACATTAACTGGATTGAAACAATAAGGGCAGGTACATCTAGCTCACAACCGCAACATATGACTATCCCTCCATGACCATCTACTTCCTCAAATATACAAGGAGTAACCAATCAACCATCATTGAATACCCCACCATAGTAGGTGGTAATAAATGTTTCACCTCAATAGGTGATAATTAATACCCCAATTTAGCAAGTGGTAACACACATTCTACCTCAATAGGTTCATACCAACATGCCACCATAAGAAGTGGTAAATCAGTTGCCTCAAACATTATCCAATCAATAACATACCCTTACTAGTCAACAATGTCTTGTCGCCAGTCAACAACAAGTTCCTAACCTACAACAAGTGCCTAACTAAAAATAATTTTCAACCAACAACAAGTGCCTAACAATAACAAATATATACTAGGCAATAGTTACCTCACACCCAACATATACCTTATCCACAACACATGCCTAACACACAATAATTTATGTAGTAGGCCTTTAAATAATAACATGTATAATAGGGTTCAACTATCCATCAACAAATTCCCTTCCAAATCCACCACACACAATTCATTTCCCAACACCAAACACCTCTGTTTATTCCATAGTTCCTTCCAAGTCAAAATTGCACTACAAATACCAACCCTAATATTTACCAATAACATGTGTCATACCAACAATATAACCCTAACCAATATATGTGTATTCCTAGTTAGGAGATGAACCAAAATAACATTTATCTATCTTCCATTCTTATATTGTACCCTAGTCAGGGTAATCCACCTTGGACTTCCCAACCACAACCATTCATTCCTTATCATCTTGTACCTCTAGCCCAAAAATTACAATAGGTGAAGTATGCAATTTCAACTCTTTAGACATGAAAGCAAGGGAACAAATTCAAATTAAATGAAATATGATATTCAACATGGATTATGAATAAATAATGTTTCCTCCTTGTTTTGAGCTACCAAAGTTTAAAAAATATAAAGGCAAAGGTGACCCAAAGGAACATTTGAAGGAATTTTATGTTACTTTCTAGTTGGTGGCCTTTAACGATATCTACTTACTTATCCTTCTTCCTCGCAGTCTAGCTGGACAAGCCTTGGAGTGTCTTATCCAACTTTCAAATAATTTTGTGCCTAACCTTGATGACCTATCAGAGAAGTTTGTGCAACACTTATCCTATAATCTTGAACATGAGATTATAATAGTTGATTTGGGTCAAGCTCAATAAAGGGGTGTTGAGAGTTTCTCAAGATACTTACAATGATGGAGGGCACTTAGTAGCTATTTAATACATAATTTATTAGACAAACAGTTGACAACAGTATTTTATTATAATTTTCAAAGTGATATATCTTATCACCTAGAGCTTCAGTGTGCCCATACATTTGAAGAAATTATTGAAAAAGGCCCACAAATTGAGAAATCCCTTATCAATAAAGGGATAATCAAGTTGTACAATCCTAACTAGAGCCAAAAATAGCATCAAGGCCAAAATTAGAACCAAAATTCAATTCAGATGCAAGATCCTATGCTAACCCAAGCTAGTACTTCTGATAAACCTAAAGTCTATAATCGTAACAAGAATGTTGTTGGTAATGGATTTATTGAATCACATCATGTATAAATGGTGTGAGCATCGTTTATTCAACCAAATCCATGTATTCAACCAATTCCACTTATGCAATCACTTCTACCTCATCCTCTGTAAACACCTCCTCCAATAAGAAGACCACTTGTAAATAAAAATTTCAATGACCTTGGAGAACCCATTGAATCGGTGTTCCAAAAACTAGCTTCTGTCGATATGATTAGTTGGCTCATTCTAAAGCCTTTCCCTAAAGGTGTTCCTTTCCTTGACTGGTATAAAGATCATGAATTTTGTGACTATAATTGAGTCAAAGGGCATTCCATATGTTTATGTGTGCAATTAAGGCACCTCATTTAAAATATGTTGGAAAATGGAGAAATAGAGTTGGATAGAAAGCTCCCTACTTCTAATTAGAACCTAGGTATTTATCAATACCCTTTTCCACAACATAATGTCAATAGTTATAATCAATAATGATAGCATCAATAACACCATAGACCCCCACCATAAAAACATCAACAAAAATAACAACAATGATGACAAAACCAACCACATAATGGTAAGAACCAAGGTTAGAATGACCCGTCTAACCAAGGGGTCTATCAAGCCACCACACATGACTACAAAAAAGTTGTAGGACATATCATGGGTGGTCATACATCCACCATTAACATTAATCTTAGACCAAAAACCAATCACCCATGACCATTACCAAATAATACTCAACCCCCTATTTATGCCCATAATCCTCCTTTGGTCTGTGTTAACTACCAAACTTGTCAGTTCCTAAGATTTACCATGCCAAGCCCTTCTCCCCCTTCTTCCAGTCATAATGACCCATCACTTAATTTGGATTGTGTAATCACTATTCGATGTACTAGAGTTACCATTCAAGGTCTACAACCTTCTTCTGCCAATGATCCCATCCAAACACTCATACCAATCAAAAGCAAACCAATTACCAATTCCAAAGAGAAAACATATGATATTGTGGAGAAATTAAAAAATACACCTGCACAAATCCATATCTTAGATTTGTTACATACCTCTGCTATCCACAAAAACATCCTTAACAAACTTTTGAACCAATCCCAAGTGCCAAATGATATTATGCCAGATAAATTCCAAACCTTGGTAGGACACTTAGCTCCTGACCAACAACTTACCTTCAACCAAAGAGACATGTCATCCCTTGGCCCTCTCCATAATAACCCATTATATATTGAAGTTATCATAGCCTAACATAAATTAAACGTGTCCTCATAGACAATGGATGAGGTCTCAACATTATGTCTCTGAGGTTAGTCAAACATCTTGGATACATGATAACTGACCTTCAACTAGAGATAATTACTACCAAGGCTTACGATAATGAATAAAAAGAGTCACAACAAAAAATTTGTTTTCCAGTGGTCATTGGGTCGCTGACCCATGACACACTTTGTCATGTTTTGGATTTAGATTTATCATATAACTTGCTTTTGGGCTGACTATGGATACATGAGATTCATGCAATACCTTATACATTGCATAAATGTATCAAGTTTCCCTATTCTAGGATGGAAGTGACTATTCATATAAATGCACAACCATATCAATTATGCAAGAATTTTGAAGCCAAATATGAGAGCTATAATTACTACTTCAGCCTAGACCATACACCAAAAAAGGATAAAGATGTTCTCATTGTTTTGACAAAATCTAACTACATAGAACTAGATAGCCTTGCTTCCATTTCATTTGTGTTCCATCTTGAGATAACCAATCAATTTTCTATTTCTGACAAAGGTATAGGTGAATACCTCATATGCAATGAGTTTCACATAGCCAAACTTCTATAGGCCCTAAATCCTATAGAAGACCCAAGGCCAAAGGTGTTCATATGGAATGGGGACAAAAAATAAAATTTAATGCCCAAGAACCTATTATTTTACCACCAACCACTAGCTAAGAACAAGACCCACTTACGAAAGATGATTCCTTGCTCTATAATGATGATTTATCTGACTGCTACCAGAGAAAAAATTATCCCATCCATAATTAGATCATGGATAATTAAGCTTATGAGGGTAGAGGCTTGGGGGCAAATCATCAAGGCACTCTTGAGCCTATCTCCATGACCAAACACAAAAGAACTTATGGTATCATATTTAAACCACCTGAGGGTGACCCCATGTATCTTATCTCCTAGGGGTGACCCCATGTATCTTATCTATGTTCCTACACTAAGGACTAATGATGATGATGCCAAAAATGATGTATAGTCTGATTATAATATATACAAGGACTTGCCCAATACCAATCTATTTAAACCTCATGCTTTATAAACCATTACACTTATCATTCATCACTCTCCACTTTTCCTCCATCATCCTCAACTCATAGACTGGGACCAACAATGATCCATAATATCACTTGACAAGTTTAAAAATGATGAGACCATTTATTAGTTCATGGGCCTAAGAGACAATATTACTCTATGAGATCATAAACAAGGGTTTTTGATCACATTGGATCCTATTACCTATTTTGGAGATCAAGAGAAATTACTTATCAAAAAATAGAAATAAAATCAAACATTGAGGTCTTAAAGTGAAAACCTCTCTAGGGTGCTTTTGGACAAGGGTAATAGTAAAGAAAAGGGCTAGTTTCTTTGTGAAAACTTATTTTAGATGCCATTAGATGATGATGTTCACTTTCATTTGAATGATGCTTAGGATGCCACCAATACCATGATCATATTTGGGTTAAATATTAGTGCAAAATAATAATGAGCCATTGAACATATTATCCTAGAATGTCCAAAAGTATTTGTTATATGGCCCTTGCCATCGTTCAATGATTTTGATTCATCCTATATGGGTGAACTTGATGAAGCAATTAGGATAATGGACCAGGGTATTTTCAATTAGTTTACTTACTTATCGACTCTCCTTGAAGATGTTTCTACACTCCTTATGGAGGACAATTCTGAAGTCAATATTTGAACACTAACCAATCCAAAGTGGATAAAATTAGGTGCGTCCGCCACTGAGGAGGAATGTGAAGTTATTACTAATATCCTTCAAGAATTCATTGATATTTTTGCATGGGCCTATTCTAATATACCATGTTTGGATCTTTCCTTGGTTGTACATCATCTTGTAGTACATCCTAATGTTAATCTAATTAAGTAGGAGCTGAGGAAAATGCATCCTCATATTTCCAATTTAATAAAAAAAGAATTAGAAAAACTCTTAGAGGTGCAATGCATTCATTCCATCAATTATTATGAATGGACCTCAAACATCATGCTAGTTAGTAAAAATATAGAGGGCATTAGCTTATGTACTAACTTCCATGACACCAACAAGGCCTTTCCAAAAGATGACTTTCCTTTGCCTAATATTGACATGATCTTGGACTCCACAACTGGATATGAGACACTTTCTCTCATGGATAAATTTTTAAGGTATAATCAGATCAAGTTTATGCTAGAATACCAACACAAGACATCATTCACCACTCCTTGGAGAACATTTTTTTATCATGTAATGTCATTTGGCCTAAAAAATGCTGGGGCAACATACCAACGAGCCATGATAGTTATTTTTCATGATATGGTCCATGGCATTGTTGAGGACTATGTCGATGACATCTTGGGTAAATCTAAGACTTGTGTAGACCATCCAATAGTACTTTGAAGAATTTTTGAAAGACTTTGTGAATATAAAGTTAGGCTTAATCTTAAAAAGTACATCTTTAGCATCACTTTAGATAAATTACTAGGCTCCATTGTCTCTCATAGGGGCATTAAATTCAATCCATCTAAGGTTAAGGCCATTACTAAGATGCCACATCCATCTAATTTGAAGTAGCTCCATAGTTTTACAAGGAAAGGTATAGTCCATTAAATGATTTATTTCATAAATAGTTAATAAATGCCATTTATTTACCCACTTTTTGAAAAAGGGCACCATTTTTTCATGGAATACCGATCATTAGAAGGCCTTTGAAACTCAAAGGAATACTTGGCCAATCCACCTATTCTATTACCACCCACACTAGAAAATCCATTACTACTCTATTTATTTGCAACTGAACATGCCCTAGGGGCACTTTTGGCTCAACATGATGAGCAGGGAAAAATCATTTAGCCTTGGTATTCGTAACCCAAAAGTTGCATCACTATATGTTAAACAATAAAACCATCATCATAGCTAAAGTAGATCCACTCAAGGATTTACTCTCAAAAATAACTTTACAAGGCCATATGGCTAAATAGATCATGATTTTAAGTGAATTTGAGATTGAATATGTTAATCAGAAGGCCATCAAGGGATAGGTACTTTTAGACCTGCTTGCCTAAGCTCTCCTTTTAAACACTCAGATACTCACTTTTGGGTTTCCAGATGATTCAATCATGACTGTAGCAGAAGCACCTCCTGAGACATAGTAGTGGACACTTTATTTTGATAGTTCCTTCATGTCTCATGGATTGAGAGCATGAATTGTGTTCATAATACTGTAAGGGGGCCTTATTCTTAAGTCTTTTCATATCAATTTTCATTATACAAATAACATGACTAAATACAAAACACTCATTATATGGCTTTGCCTAATGGTACAATCAAACATATAACATTTACTAGTTTATTGGGATTCTTAGCTTATTATCAATCAGGTCATAGACAATTTTAGACCAAGGATGAGAAACTTGTGCCTTACAAAGGTATGGTAGATATTTTCAAATAAAAAATTTCTCATCTTCAGTTTGAGAAGATACCTCGAGCCAATAATAAAATAATGGATGGCATGGCCATAATTGGTCTTATGATTTAGATCATAAATAAGGCCAGAGATTATCAGTTCCTTGTTGAAAATATTATATCACCTACCCAAAAACCTTCAACTGTCGAAATGATTTGTGATATTATTGGTCTTATTTCTTCTTGGTATGCTAAACTGTATGATTACCTTCATGACCAAACCATCCCACCTAACTTTTCTCATAAAAAGTAGAAAGCCTTCATCCATCAAACCTCTCATTACACATTACTTGGACCCACACTTTATTGTAGAAAATTTGATGGAACTTTACTTCATTATTTAACTTTGACAAAATATACATTAATGTTGAGGGAAGTTCACAAAGGGATTTGTAGGCCCCATACTAGTGGGGACATCCTTGCTAAAATATAACCATGTATTGGTTATTATTGGCTAAATATGGATGTCGATGCTGTTGTTTATGTTAAAAGGTGTGTACAATGTCATAAACATGTTAATTTGATATATGCTCTAGCTCAAACACTCAAACCATTGACTATGCCATAGCCATTTTCAATACATGGACTCAAACTTGTAGGAAAGATTAACCTTACTTTCTTAGATGGCCATCAACATGTAATGTCCCCTTTCTCTAAATGAGACATACACATAAGAACACTAACCTATTTAATTACTATAGGCTAAGTTGGGTGTTGTAAGGGAATAATTTAAGGTCAAGTCACTATTCATAGGTTACTATTCACATAAGCACTATTCATGTGTCACTATTCATAGTCATGTGGCAGGTGATGCAGCTAATGATGCAACATATGAGGTTCTTTGTGAATGATGTGGCATGACCCACAAAAGATCTCCCATGGAATCAAATACATATGATGAAGGTGGGGCATCCCACTCCAATATCAAACAAGTGCTTTTGTCTTTAATGTTTCACATGTGATATGAATCACATGTGTGAGATATGGGATGGATTTGTGGGTGGCTCCATGGTTTTCTTGTCTACCACTTAGTCAAGATGTGATTAGATATTTTCTTGGATCTTATGTGCACATGGGGAGCAAAAACAAAACCAATATTGTTGATTTGACCTCACATGTATGAAGGTGGGGCACCATTTTTGGTGTCACATGGGAAGTGGGAGACCAAGACAAAATAAGGATTGATCATGTGATCCACTTTTGACCATTCTCACAAGGGGACAAGCATCTCACTACTACTCAATAGTTCACCCACTTGAAGGAGGGAAAATTTCTTTACTTGCACTTAAAGCTTCCATCTCTCTTTCTCCCTTCATTTTCTATATATGGAGAGCTCTCTCCCTCTGTAAGATATCTTTGAAAATCATAACCCCCCTTATTTTGTAAACTTGAACTTGTGTTCAACTTATTCCTATATTAAGGATGAAATACCTTGGAGTATGGATAATCTTAGAGGATGGAAAACCTTTCAAGATAACTAGTTTTGATGGTGAAAGATTCCTCTCTAACTTGTCATGGTGGTTGCATTCAGGAACCACAATTGGAGATTCACTAGAGTAGATTTCAGTTTGTGTTATCATTTGTTGTAGGAGTATATTGTAAGTTGTGTTATTTAATGTTGAGTTATGTTACCTACTATTTTAGTATTTGTCTTGAGTTGTTCAATCTCTTCTTGTAATGAGTTATTATGAGTTGATCATAAGTATTGTAATTAGTAATTTACATTGTCATAATATAGGCTATATTTGGTAGTGTTATATTTCATGCAACTATGTGGTGTGAAAGTTACATTATGTATTGTTTTAAATGTTAATGAGAATATGTACATGTAAATGTAAGTGTGGGTTTTGGGAAAAGAGTTTTAGATTTAAGTCTATTTCCATACCTATGAGTTTGGGTTTATGTTAGTGTTAGTATTTTTAGTTAGGATTTTATATATTTGAGTGTTTATAGTAAATATCCTTGTTAGGGATATTATAGTGGTATCAGAGCTTAGGTTTACTCTCAGATTTGAGTTTGGAGTGTTATAGTTTTTATGTTTTGTTAGGAAATATCCCCCTTTGGGATATTTTAGTGGTATTAGAGATTTTGTGTTATAGTTAGGATTTTTTATAGTTTTAAGTATGTTTAGTAAATATCCCACTTTGGGATATTTAAAAACATATCCTTATCGCCATAGAATACTTCACTAAGTGGGTGAAAGTTATTCCCCTAACTTACATGACTAGTAAATAAATATCCATGTTCATTTTTAATCACCTCATCTGCTACTATGGCATGCAACCTTATATCTAATAATTATGGTTCATTTAAAAATAAGGATGTCAAATCCATTTATGTCTAATACCATATTCCCCAACATTTTCCCATTCCATACTTCCTGCAAGGCAACAACCAAGTAAAGGTGTCTAACAAGACCATTGTAAATATTCTCAAGAAGATCATCAATGATGCTAGATATGATTGGCATTTTAACTTTTTCATGCCCTTTGGACTTATCGAACCAATTTCTACAGTCCAATAGGAGCCACACCCTATTCCCAAGTCTATGGTAATGAGGCCATTCTTCCTATCAAGATTGAGTTGCCTTCTCTTCGCATTTCACTGAAGCATATCCTTGATGATGAGGATTATAGAGTAGCTCATTTCCAGGAACTAAAATTACTTAATGAAAAATGAATGATAGCCTTGAATAGCCTTCAAGTATATCAAAACTAGTTGCATGTTCAATACAATAGGTGTGTCTGACACATAGAATTTGAGTTTGGTGATATTGTACTTAAATAAAATTAAAAAAACCCTAATGCCAAGCACAATAAAAAGAGTAAGTTTAAGCCTAATTGGTTAGGGCCTTATATCATTATTTCTAACTATGGTTCTGGGGCATACAATGTATCTACACCAAGAGGAGAAGAATTTGATGATCTGATGAACATAATACACCTCAAGTGATTTTTTTCTTGAGTGACCTTAAGTATTTTCTATGATGATGACTTAATTAGTGTTGTACCATATCTTCATACCATGCCATGTTCCATTCCTACCGTGCCTTTCTTATTTACCTTGGTTTGTTTCTAATCTCCCATTTTGATTTTTGACCTTGGTTCTGATCCATTGGTCCTTTAGACAATGTTAATGGTTGGCTTCAATGGTAGTTTTTACATATGATTCAGACTTGAGACTATTGAATGCCTTATTTAAATGGTAGTATCTTTGAGCATTATGACAATGATCATGGAAATTGTATCCTTCACTTTTTTCAAGTTCTATATCATGACATCTTGCCATACCATCATACTTGTGCCATATTCCTATTTAAAAGCTTATTGGTATTTAGTCAGATTCCTCATTTTAAGGTGAACTATAGTGGCTTGAGGTCTATTTAGACTATGTAGGCATTGCTCAATATTTTTTGAGTTCAGCTTGGTCAACATTATCCCAATGCTCTCATTTTTTTATGAACAACCTAAGCCAACACTCTCATCATTTTGCAAACAACCTAAGCCAATGCTCTTGCCATTTGGCAAGCAAACTAAGCTAATTTTATTACAATTTTATGAGCTAACCCATTCTATATATTATAATCCTCCATCAATTTGAGATGCTAAAACCCTAAAAAATTGATGTTTTTAATAAAAAGGCTTAAAAACTCATGAGAGATATTAATCCACAAAGTTTCTACTTGATTCATAATCCTATTCACGAGTGGTTTTACCTTTATTATAGGTGGTGTAGTTTACCTCATTTACTGGATGGGGATTTCTTATCCAACCATGACCATTTATATTTGCATTTAACATTTTTTGATCATGTTCCCTCCTATTTATTGAAGAACTACATCGGCCTAAGGTCTTCACAGACTATGTACGCATTGCTTGGATGCATGGGGCATCCTAAGTTAGCTCAGATAATATCATTGATTAACTTTATTTACAAATTTCATTGACCATTCCTACTCATATTGTCTAAATTATCTCACCATTTTATGAGTCATATTATCTTACACTCTCACCATTTTGTAAGCTCATTCTTGTTCTAAGCCTTAGACATAGTGGACACTATGAATTACCAACCTATTTCATTTGCGCATACTTGCCTTTTACTTTTAGTGTGGTTTTAGACTAAACCAACCTCTTGCAGTTTCATAGGTTCCTATTCCTCATAATTGTGAGTGCTAACCCCCTTTAATCCACACACTTACCATTTTATGATCCCATTCTTATTTTTCTCTAAAATCAATCATTTTTTACTTATCATCAATTTTATTTTATCCTAAATCCTGGGAGAACTACATTTGACCTGAAGTCCATGTTGGACCTGGTGTCCATGGGACTACATAGGCAATGCCCACTTGCCTAGGGAATTTAGAGTCATCTCGGTCATGACTGCATTATTATTCTATTCCCCCTTTCCATTCTGGTACTATCATACCTATGTCTTTGTTCCCTATAGCCTAGGGGAAACCTTTTGCTAAGCATAACACTTCTCTTACACATACATGAACAGTTTCATTAAGTACTTTTAGTTCATTACTTTTATGTATTCTATTGGTTATTTATATTTGCCTTATATTAGTTTGTTTATTTGCATTTACCTTAGATTAGTTTGTTAATTTGCATTTCTATATTTGTTAACTTTAGATTGTGTTTTATTACTTTAATTAGGTTTTTGTTTGTTTGTTTGTTTGTTTTGTTTATTTTAATTGTTTGTTGACTAACTTATTTTTTTATGCCTCCCTTCTCCTCAGTTGTTGTAGGTTTATTACATTATGTTCACACTTAAGTCTGGAATTGTTATATCTTGTACTTGAGTTGTGAGTGTTTGTATTTAATACTACACTTAGTTCATTGCATTATATTCAAAATTATAATTTGATTGAACATATATTATGCCTAAGTTGTTTATACTTGCATTTAAATTAAGTTTTTACATGCATACAACATACATTTCTATTATGGCTTTTTTATAACTATGATGCATAATGTCACATGCTACAACAAAATCAGACCAAAAATCTATCAAACAATGATCCCATCAATATTTCCTCTTGTTCATAATAGACATACCCAAACAAAACCCAAATTTTTAATAACCAAATCACAATGACTATAACATGTGCTAATAAGGATGTGCATATTTGAATAAGCATATATTACAAGTCATGAACATGAACAAATAAAAACATTCCAATATATCATATACATGGCATATCTATAGTAAATGAAAAATCATACAACACTTTTGCTATCATATACATGTGTGAATGGAAATTAAACATCAACATTAAAAAAATAATCACATCATAAACATGAGACCATAACACATCATGATAAAACAAGTAAAGTGCATAACATGTATATCAAAATAATAACAATCTGTGTACAAGTCCATAAACCAAGTATGAATTTCATATATCTCACAAAAATGAATGTCATATACAATATGATTATATACATGTCATAGTGCCAAAATAAAAAAATTCCAAAGAGCTATACAACATCAACTCTGACTTTGAGAATCCCTAGGTCCTGTAGGAGCTGGTGGCCCTGGTGGCCCTAGTGGTGGAGGGAGACCGTGGTTGCTAAAATTATTGCCCTGAAGACATTATATCATGTGTCCTCAATCTCAATCAGGAGGACCTAGTGCCAACTCTCTATGCATCCCAAACCTAAAATGTAGGTATCTATTGATCCTTTAGAATCACAATCTCATAAGCTCACTCATAGTATAAATCATCAATCTCGAAGGATTTCCAAACTATTTTAAAAATTATTGTATGTGTACCTACTCCCTATGCCTCATCTCACTCATGCTAGAGCCTATGAGCATCTGCCCTGACTTGATCCCTCTCAATTGTAGCTTGATATCTAGTAGCTTGTATCTGTTACTCTACTTGTGCCATCTGTGCTACCTTTACCTTCAATGAGTCTATCTATGATTGAAGGGTAGTAATATGGTCATCCTTGAGAGTCACTTATGACTATAATTAACCCACTATCCTCTCTAGGCCCTCAATCTCACCTAGTCTAGTAGTGATCTCCCCTCAACTAAGGCAATGTCCTTATCTGCATGAGTACTCAATGACCCTACCAGGCCTAGATTTGCCCTAATTATCTATGATGACCCTACCTGACATAGATATACATGTGTACCACTAATACCTTCCTATACTAGATCCACCTCCATTTGATCCCCAACTAGATCCACCTCCATCTCATCCCCACCCTGAGTCTCTCCTTGTTAAGCTTGTTCCTATCCTAGTGCTTGTTGAGGTGCTATCAATCTCTGTAGACAAAAATATGTCCACCATATCACCTAGGCCAGTGTCACACTTGTAGCTATGGGGCTTCCTCTATAGGCCCACTAAATCCATGGTATTCCCCCATAACTACTTACATTCTTACTGCTCAATATCAATAGTGTAACTCAGTTGATCTCTTATGTATTGTGAACAAAACACCTAGGATCATTTGCTACATCTTGATGCATCCCAAACTAGCATAACATTTAATCTGGCATATAATTCTCTATAATATGCATCTACCTACCTATAAAAAACAATAGGAAGTCATATAGGTAGTGTACCATATATCAAATCTCTACTGAATCTATAGTGGTAAGTAAGGCCACCAACTAAAATATACAACTATCAACTTCTCTAGCATTCATTGATAATGATAGATATCACCATGATGTCCTCTATGCCCTATACCTATTTGGGTCCATCCATATGATATTAGATCCTATGGGTCTTGTATCCATCTTTGCCTTACTGGGTGCTCTATAACTATATGTTCCCATTTCCAAACCTAGAGCAATGTCATGACACCAATTCTCTAGCCTCCTTGGTAGGCCACCAAATGTAAATCCTTACATAACTAAGCCATTATTACCACCCCCATGTAAACCTAGTTGTATCATACAACATGGATCTAATCACTCATCCTAGGCCCATATTAAAAAGTCAACTACTCCTATCAAGCAACAATATGCCATTGATAATCATCATCAGTACCATGACCTCCTATCAATCAATGATGGAAGTTTCAACACCTTAGGTGGTAGGTCATCACGTTGAATATCTGCATATAGCTCCAAAAAATTAATATCAACCTTTCTATGTGGCATGGGAATGTTGTAGCAGTTAAAAAAATCATCTAACACAACCTACTAGTGTGTTGGGTCTATCTAGAATAATATCTAACCTCTCATAGGTAAATTTAGTATGTGTCATGTATCTTTCAAAGTAAATTCCACCTCCCCTATTAGTAGGTGGAAGCCTTAAGGTGCCAATGATCAGCTAATGCACTCAAGCATTGACTCTAATAATAATCATTTATGCCACCTCCAATAAATCGATGGCCTCGAGGAATGCACACATCTTCTCAATTTAGATTTGAGTAGTCTGTAAATAATGTGACCATTGTTCTTATACTGTTAAGACATCAAACCAATCCTACAACCATAAATAGATTAAAATTGGGATACATCTATATCATAAGTTTTGATAGCAAGTACCTATCATTGTGCCTATTCTATTTGACCTATTTTGTGCCTTAGACCTGTGTGCCCCTCTTTCCTAGAGGTTTGAACTAATTTGACTTACTTAACTCTTAATTTTTACCTTTTGAGTGAAGTCACCATTTTCATTGGCAACAAATTCACCGTTTAGGCATTTTATGCCATTTAGGGTAATGTTGCCATTTTTATTTTTTAAAAAATAATGACTTTATCTATTTTGGTGAAATTGCCAATTAAATGATTTCTACCAAAAATCAGTGATGTCACCATTTAAAATTTGTTGTTGTCACCATTCTCTATGCCATAAAAATGATGACTTTACCATTTCCCACTAAACCTAGTATTAAATGACTAATTAATACCAAAATTGCTCAAAAGAGGTTCACTTACCATCTCTCATTGTGTGGAGGTTGCTCGTGCTCCCAAACTTGATCATTCATGTGCCTTTATCCTGGTCATTGAACCATATTTCACTGCTTTTCTTCACAAGTCCAGAGCTCAAAATTCTCAAGTGATAGGATGAAAATGATTTTTTTTACCCCAAGGGGTTAATATATATTTGAAAAATTTAATGTTTCACCCCTACCTCCTAAAGTTTATTCCATTTGTTCTAGGAGGTCTTGTTTTTAACTCTATGGTCCATTTTTCATATCATTGGAGTTAAATGATTTGAATCATGTTAGGGATTCCCTATTTGAGGTAATACCCTATATGCAATTATAACCTATCACCAATTTACTTTTAGTCAAATAATGTCTTGATAAATTTACGCTTTCAACCAATAGTGCATGACAATTAGTCAAATTCTGAAAATTACAAAAATCCTAATTAGATTCACTTAACTAATAAAATCAAACTAAATGTTTAAGTGAAAAATCACGTTGAATTAATGAATATCTAATTTTTGAAAATAAAATTCCAACAAATATCAAGAAATATGATGTCATCAACCTCAAAGTCAAAAGTTAAAAATATCAACATAAATGGGATAAATATCAAAAATGGTGAACTATGTTTCATAAACACAACCTCTATCCCAAAAATTAAATGCATTCAACCTCCCATCCATAACCCAAACTTAAACACACATAGGTTGAAGTTAGTTGGAAAGCTATAAATAAAAAGGTTCTCACTCATTTTCAACCAAGCTTCTTAAGCCAAACTTACCATGCAAAATTATTGAGAGGAAGCTTCATAATCAATTCAAGCCAAGCCAATTTTCAAAGTGAATAAGGGGATATGATGCACATACATTATTGAAAAATAATTCATTGTCTACAAGTTGAGCACAAGCCCTCTCTTATGCCAATTAACAAGCAAGACTCATAAGGAAGGTAAAATTAGTTCTTTTGTCTTTTTCATGTATTTTTAGTTGTTAGACATTTTCTCACCCTATTATCTAAGCATATAATGGTAGTCTTGAATTTATTTTTATATTTATCTACTAATGTTTGATTAACATCTTATTTGGATTCCTTTATTATAATAATGAGAGTGCTAATAATGATAATGAGCAAACTAATGAAAAAATTCTTATAGAAGATGAATATGATCATGAAGATAATCGAACACATGAAAATAATGAACATGAACAAGTATATCAAGAATAGGTTAAATTTATTTCATTATTTAGAGAGCACATTTGTGAGAATTCTTAAGATCTCAAAAAGATCCTTAATATTATATTGGAAACTCAAAAAACAAAATTTGTTAATGAATACCCATTGTGCTTTATTGATACAAATATTAGGGCTACTAGATATGCCTATAACACATCCCTTTAATTTCCCTCCCCTTGAGTATAACATTGCCTACTACATCTAATGGGGGCATGAGATATGTTTTCAAACCATTGTTCCTCTATAGTCAAATAACTCTTGCTACATCTTCTATGGGAACAATTAATAATTAAACTCAATTATCGATTTCAATGCTCATATCAACACAAGTGGTGTTTTCATCCCATTTGGTAGCTTCTCAAATTTCAAATCTAAATTCTAATGGGTCTATTGTGTAAACTCTTAGATCTAATTTATTCAAGCTTTGGAATCTAAAATTATTAATGTTGGATAAACTAATTTGAAATAAACTCATGCTATTGATTCACAAGATGTTTTACATAATTCTCTAGCACCTGAGATATATTTTAACCCTTTGATAACTTGTTTTATTGCACCCAAGTTTATATTTTATGATGGCAATGTTATCCTGAACAACATCTCCAATCTTTCTATGTAACATGCCTTGATTATGTTTCAATTGATAAACTTTTGACCAAATTATTTTCAAGGAACCTAAAGGACTATGCCTTAAGATTGTTATATGACTTATAAATCCAATCAATGAAAGCATTCAAACTTATAATGGATTAGTTTCTAGCAAATTTATCTATCAACATCATTGAAAATATGCTATATGCCCAAATTTTGAAGATCAAGCAAGGAATCAATAAACCTATTAATGAATATGTTGAGGTACAAAAAAATGTTGGCCAAAATGACAAATCTAATGGTAGATAAGGAGATTAAGACATCTTTAAGTAAATTTTTCTTACCCCATTCCATGAGTCCATTATTTTTAAAAAGTTTAAATATTTTGAAGAATTATGCCATATTATTTGAGATCATAAAATGAAACTTATTTCCTTGATCAAACTTAAGTATGTAGCAAAGACACCGACTACATATACTACCAAGTTTCATATCAAACCAAGCTACAAGGTAAAATTAAAAGAACCTAAAAAGGGAGCAACCACAATGATTAATGCAATATCAAAACCACCTAATCAACAAATCTTATCTAATGCACCTAAGAGATAATTTACACAATTATTTGAGTCTCCAACTTTATTACTTAATAATCTTGGGGAGTGTTATCTCATATCTCTTCCTCCTCCTTAGAGGTTGATAGGAGTCGACCTCTACCAAAAATATATGATGTTAATGCATATTATGACTATCATCGAGGCCTTGAGAATTATACGAACATATGTTATGTCTTGAAAAATAAGATCCAAAATCTTATTGATAATCGAAAAATTAATTTTAATGATCCTCCAAAGGATTTAGGTTCATAATCTGGGGACCATCAAAACTAGAAGATATTTAAAAATCCATTACAAGATCATTCTAAGAAAGATCTAGAAGTGCAAATGACATATAATGCACACATTCCTCCATCACATTATGGGCATCCATTTTATGGGATAAATGACACTTATACACTCATCATATATCCCATGGTTCATAGAGCTTCTATTATATTTAATGACATTAAAATTGTGAATGATGGCTTAGATATTCATTCATTATTCATTCGAGCATACCTCATCAACCTATACATAGTGTTATGATCAATAATGGTGCTAGTGAGAATGTATGTACCATGATGCTACTTACACATTTGGGATATACACATGATGATTTATTCCCTTTAATTAAAAAAATTAGAGTATTAGATGGGACATCACAACACATTGTTGGTGAGATTATTTTACTTTTATACACTGGTCTAATACATGTGTTTACTACCTTTTTCAGTTATACCATATACGAGAGTATTTGATATGTTATTGGGATGAATTTGGATATATAAAATCTAAAAAGTACCTTTAACAATACATAGGTTTATTAAATGCATTCACACCAATAGGGTAGTTACAATTCTTGGAATATAATATGAACATCTATTTGAACAAGAGAAGTTTATTCCCAAACAACTAATTCTACAACCTGCTAAAGTTAATAATATGCAAAAGGTTAAGCAAAATGTGATCCTCTTTCCTGAGTGGCCCATACTTGAGAGACTATTTCACTAGAGATACACAATGGATTCCATGGAATCCTTATCTACACCTACACGATCTACCAAGTTGCTAAGAGCACATAAACATGTTCCAATTATAATTGCACTAGGAAACCAAAAATCATTGAATATTAGGTTCAAAAAACCCTTAATCCTATTACATCACAACTATAAATTCCTATGAGACATACATAGAGTACCATAGATTCTACAGTTCTAGATATGATACATATACATGCTCCTTAATAGTATCACCAATTTGATGTACCATATCTCAAGTTTGGAACTTCATATAAACATACCTTAGATGGGATCATGGGTTAGATATTTTTTCTTTCAAAAAATTACAAAATTTGAAAAAAATAAAATATTAAAAAAAAACACAAAAACATTCAAATAAATTTAAAAGTAAAAAAACATTCAACATTGACATGTTCACTAGTTCTTTGGCATCTATGTTGTTTACTTTATGTTAGTAGATAACATATAATTTATTTTATAGATAACCTATAATTTATTTTTTAGTTACACATATATTTTACACATATTTTAGTGTGATACATGTATACACTAGATACATGATACATGCACATACGGATGTTGGATCTTTCCTCTTTTCGTGTGACACATTATGTTGGGGGCATATACTTCCTTGATCATGAATGATGTAGTTATATGATTTTATAATCATATTTCTGAAATCATGTTGACCTTATATACTAATTATTACACATGTCTATACTCATGATTACATCTTTCACAGTGCACTTGATATGTTATGTTACATGACTTTTTACTAACACAAACATGTAGGGACTAGTATGATATGTTTATGCTGGTTGCTTATACTTTATTTATTCACATTGTCACTTCTTTGGGTGTCTTTTTCTTTCTTTCTATTGTCTTGCTTGGGGACCATTTGAATATGTTCCTTGATTGTTGGTCCTTGTGGCACTATATGTTTCTTTAGTTTACTATATGGACATTTAAATATGTTATTATTTTGAGTGTGCGGCATTTGAATATGACCCTTATTTGAAATCTCCTTAGACCCTCTTTTGTGTGACATTGAATGCTCTTATGTGTGTGCTTCATTTTTTACCGATCTTATACTTTTATTTTATAGATGTTTTTATGATCTATATCATGCATATTAGGGCTTGTTATGATCACATACTATGAGTTTTATTGATATGTCTATTTAGACATGATACTCTTATATGTTACATGATTAAAGCACATATTATATAGTTATCTTATCATTTTGAAGTATGGAAACTACTAGATTCCATTCTCCTCACCTCAAAATGGGGGGCACATTAGTGGGGGAATGTCATAGAGACATGACTCCACACATACATAGTTTACAAAATTGAAAACATTTGATACAATTTACATGATTTAGATATACACTTGGATTAAAATTCTTTACACATTGCACTGATTTTTACAGATTTGAGATAAAGTATTTTAGATTTGTGACAAATATTATCCATAGTTACAAAGCATAGGTTAAATTTTGATAGATACTTCAGCTTGAGACACATTAAAGGTGCATATTCTATGCAAGCGTACCAATATTTTCAAATACATATTCAAACTTATGCAAACTCATTTACCAAGTAGCTTTAATAATTTATCAAGAAACATCATTTTCACCAAGAAGCATCCTTTTGAGCCTTTTTTGTCTATAGAAGTTGGCTCCTTTTAGTAGTGTGGTTGATAATCAACACCCTCAATGGTATAAGACTAATTACATTTTATAGGTTGAGTTGGTTATACCACTTAGCTTGGATTTTATTCTATTATCACTTGAGTTGTGCGATCTAGATTCAATGATATCAATAATCATGTCACAACTCACCTTTGAACTAGATTTGGGGCATGCTTACTTTCTAATATCCCTATTCAAATATCCAAGGTTTAGTTTTGAACCTCTCTTAGCTCCAATACTTCATAAGGAAACATATTTACAAATTCAAAGCACCAAGGGCCAACATGGTTGCATCGACACCCATGTGTACTCCTTTGTTCTCTTTATTTTCAAGCATTTTAATTATTTCAAAATATAAATTATATGTACTAATTTATACTGTAACATTCTCTTGGTTACATGTCATACATTAAAAAAACACTCAAAGTGGGCTCAAGCAAAGGCAAGGTGTGTTTTGCACAGCAAAGTACATATTTCTTTCTTTTAAACTAGTAATTTTATCTTAATACATTACTAGATTAAATGGG
This sequence comes from Torreya grandis, assembly GCA_037957365.1. NCBI lineage: Eukaryota > Viridiplantae > Streptophyta > Pinopsida > Cupressales > Taxaceae > Torreya > Torreya grandis. Next base: position 892,899 of record JARHVA010001585.1, on the reverse strand, counting down.
AGAAATGTAGATACTAAAATTTGATTTATATATCATCTCAATCTTGTATACTTTCTAAATACCTATTAGGGCTCTAGATTTTAGTTCTAGACCTCCTTGCTGCCGAAAGGATTGCATTCACCATCTCACTTTGCCTAACCATTTATCTTATGGTCTGACCCTATCATTTTTATGACCCATATATCCTGCACTGTAAAAAAATCCTACAACCTAATATATATCATTCACTATTAATTTTAGATTCTTAACAACTTCCTAGCCTGTTAGACACTTACGTCCTACATAGGGACACTTGCACCGACTCAAGTGTATATATTTTTATCAAGTGTCCAGTCCTCAAAATTTATATTAATTGAAAATGTTTCAAAATATATGGGTTGGCATATTTATCTTATTGAATCATACCATGAGATATTTTCAAAAGGTGTGGTATAAATACAAATCCAAGCCAGTTCATCTTCATCTAGCAAATACCGAACACATAGCTAGAACAACACCTTTCAAGTATTCAACACCACTATATTTTCCTTATTTATATATTAGTCATATGAGTAGTCATATTATAGGTCAAAATATTTTAAAGAAAAACCCATAAGCAATATTTGTCAAGATATAAGCTAGATCATTGCATGGCCTTGCATATAATATATTGTGCCTTTATGCACACATAAACCAATACTTAAGGAAGAAATACATATGTTTGAGGCCCTACTTGGAGTATTGGATATGCAGGAAACACTCATTGATAGAGAGGTCATTGAGATTAGATCGACATCATGAGCTCACTAACCTATTTTTGACAAGCTATAAAGACATAAGGTGAAGAGCTAGGGTTTGATCGATAAATAATCATATACAACACGTGCACATGAATAAAATACATAAGTAGAAAGGAGATAATTTTTTTATAAGTATCCAGGTAGTCACTCTATAATATAATGAGTATTTTGTATTAGATGGATCCATCTACATCAGGACATCAACATCGACGTGTCCTAAGGCTGACACAAGTATCCAAGCTTTCAAAAACATTTTTTTCAAAATATGCTGACTGAATCCTGATCTTGTTCCTACATGTTTCCACCTCTACATATCTTAGATCTTCCTATGCATTTATAGATAAGCTAAGTATTATCTTTTCTTCATGTTTATGTAATCAAATTAATTTTTTGAATGTACTTTATGTATTTAGTATAATTCAACATTTTAATTCAAAATTTTCATTTATCTGAGTTTTCAATTAATTGGCCTGCTCTAAAATAGTTTTATTCATCCTTGTGTATAGGCTATTATACCATTTAACCCTCATCCAAACACCAATTAAAAAGGGTTAAAAACTAACTTACCTGTCATTCTTCATATTCAAGATTTAATATTGTATGTTATGCTTCATAAATAGGGTTTACAATCTCCACGTGCTTGGTGGAAAGATTGGAGATGGAATTGTGATACTCATTTCAAGAACTACTCTCAATGGCTCATGTATCAAATCATGATCCCATTCTCTCTATAGGTAACCTAAATAGGTGTTAGAATCTTAATTCCTCACCCAAGACTTGGCTTGCATGATTTAAAAAAATATGGACTACTAAGTTTGAGCCCAAGCTTACTCATTTTATCTAGTGTCTAGTATATCAAGGCCTTTCTCATCTTGGACTTGTTCAACCCAAGTGTCCAACCTGTTATAGACTAGAGACATTTAAGAATATATTTTGGACATATCCCAAAGCTTAATTTACTTCATAGTAGATACATAGTCTCTTTCAGTGCTTTCATCCTGAGCCTTTCTCATGGTGTTTGGCCCTCTTTGGGGATTATTCAAATTGGCTAGCATATATAGCTTATCTATGAAACTTTTTTAGCAATGTTATTTTCTTTCAATCATGGAAATCTAGAAACTCTGGTTTTTTTAACAATAAAGAAACATTTTTTCATTTTACCATTAACGACAAGGTATCTGTGATATGTTTAGATTTTATGTAGATTCAAGCCCATGATAAAAAGGTGGGCATGGAGTTTAAGTATTTATAGGACCTACTTGACCATTAGGGGAATGATCCTTGTGCTATGAATTGTGTCCCCTTAAATCTTCCACCACAAGGCTATTGACCACCTATGTCTAGACATTGACAAAGCTGCTCATGTAATGTATTTATTTCTTCACCCCTCCTCAATAGGGGGTTGGAGTCTAACACCTCCTCATGAAAAATATGCCATTGGTTTATCTTGGTGGGGTTCACCTGATCTTGGTCATGGGGTTGTTGGTAGCGTGGTGAAACCTCATCCTAGGTAGGGCACTACTATTTCTTTGGCTCCTCTAGACCCCATGGATGGATGGGTGGTTCTTGATCCTCCCTTAGCTGAGCCTTCTTATAGGTGTGTTCAACCCCTAAGGATGATCCTCCACCTCCTGCTTCTAATGCAATGCCTTCGCTTAATATCTTGTTGCTTCTTTTTTAGATGTTCAGTTGTTTTTTTGACTTGCCATACTTTGTCAACTTTTCTTTGTTTTGAGCCAGATTCGCTCCTTCGGTAGGGAGCATGAGCTGTGAAGTCCAATCAACTACTTTGCTATATAACCTCATATATATTTTTTTATAATAACAATTTTACTAAAGCATTCCAATAGTATAATTATTTTTAAATGATGCATAAAAAATAATGGAAGAATATATATACCTTTTTCTTTTTTTACTTAATTATGTAGTTTTTGGTCATGTTTTGTGTTTCTCTCTTGATCTTTGATCTTCTCATCTCTTCTTTTTTCATTGTGCTTTTTATTTTTATTTTTGGTATTCATTTTGTTTTGACATTTTAGAGAGGTAGATATATCAATTTTAGTTATGTAGACTATAATTTTTTTTTATAGTTTTATTAATCTTGGCTCTATTTAAGTTTTTATATACACGGTCATGACTTAAGAACCCATGCCATACTACCATTGTAGGTTATGCCTTTTGACACAACAAAAATAAAGAACATGTTTAACATTTATGGTTCTCTCTTATAAAATATTTTGAAGGAATAAAAATATTACCACCATTTACATATAAGTGCTACAAAAAGATGAAAAAAAAACTTTATAAAAGGAAAGCTAAGGAAGACATACTGAAGTCCTTAGAAAATAAATAATGTCATGTGCTTATTACAAATTTATTTCTATAAATATGAACTAATTGATTATTTCACATTTTGTGATGTATATGACACATATTGATGAATATTAAATAATTCTTTATTTTTATCTCATGTGTATTACACATTTGGATGATTTTAAAATATTTTGATTGCTATTATTTAATGTGATGTATATTATGCATTTAATTTTTTTAGGAAACACTTCATATCATATGTTAAAGAAGAGCATGATACCCATGGATGCCATTATCACACATATCTTATATAAATCTATGTAAAAGAATCTAAAAGCTATCATTATCCTCGTATTTATTTCACTTATATGAAAAATCTAATATAAATGTCTCGATAATAAATCTCTATATAAATTTTACATAAATTTATCTAAAATATATATACTAATTTTATTTTAAAAATAACTCTCGAGAAATAGTGAATATTTTAAAATTATAATGACCCTAACATTAATTTTAACAAGGGCGCCATGAACCAAGTCCCTGTGGGGTTCATAATAGAATTATAACTGACTGACAATAATGCTACTGGAGTTTTGTCAATATGTGGCTAGATTTTTTCAGTGCTCAAGATACTTGACCCTGCAACGTCAAGGAAGTAGGAAAACAAATTATGAATCACGGTCACAGAGAATGAATTAAAAGATTAATTTTAATGCTTACTTGCCTAAGAAGCAGAGAATTAAGGAAAGTTGAAAGAATTAGACAAAAAATTGTAAGAATAGCTGGGACTACCAAATTAGCATCAGATATATTATCTTTATGAGACAGTCCAATTATTTTAAGAAATGATGCTAAAGCATTTGAAATTCAAAGCCCTGATACATTTTAGAAGGTGTAAAGTCTACATATAACTTTATAAGTAGGCATTGGCTCTAAATAATGGAAGATCTAAAAATAGTAAATATCTAAATGGATTTTATCATTGCTTCACTAAAGTTCTCATTCAGATATGATTTTATTAGAACCTAGATTAAGAATTATGTATATTTGTCTGACATTTCGAGGCATTCATCTAAAAGCATTAAAATCAGAGGCTAACATAAGACAATAACACACTAATTACATATACTTGAGCCTCCTTAACATTGAAATAGATAAAATTCTGTAGATGAAACCAATAAATTTAATCTCAAATAAGAAGGCAACATTCAATTATTAATATTTTTAGAACATTCCTAACATAAAGGGCAATCTGTGATAACTTAAAGTAGAGGCCAACATGGCTAATTGACATTTCTATTCCTTAACAAAACAAATGTGGGGCAAAAAAAATATCATATGAGGCCAGAAAACTATGCTTTAAAAAAATTATTTTGAATGAAAAATGAAGAAAATTGTAGGCTGAAAATTAAATAAAAATATATCAAGCTTAAATTCTTAGAATGTTTGAATTTATTGGATACTTGGATGGTTTAGCGAAAATATTTCATCTAGGCTTCTTGGACTACTTTTCTCGCTAAACCGATGTCTAAAAAATATTTCAAATGAATTTTCACTCACTGCACTAGAATTTATGCTGCCATTCATATTACAATGTGCTAATTTTTTTCAATACACAGAAAATAATAAGTTTTGATTGGTTAAAAATAAATAATTTAATCAGAGATTAAAAGAAATTAATTCCTTTAATTATCCCTTCAAGACTAATCATATGTTAATTAATGCTATTTGATTAGCTAGACGTAGAATTTTTTTTACATTGAATTCACTTTTTCATGCCTACAACTAATGCCGTAACCAATTTTAGGAGAGGCTATTGTTCCTTCTTAATTATCTTCAATATCCTATTCTGCTAAATTTTCATCGACATCGACAGTGAGCTCTTTTCGCCTGTACAATCTAGTCCATCCACATTAATACAAATAACATCAGTATCATGCAGGAGACTTATGCTGCGAGCATGTCAAGCCATATACCCACAAATTAAAATTTATATAAGAAACACAAAATCAATGCAAAGAGCGTCCTGATCAAATAAAAGGGACCCAAGTTAATGTTTGTGCTGATGGCAGGGCGGGCGCTGCCATGGAGAACTCCACATCCAGTTGTCTAGGGCTAATTTGCCAGATCACAGAGGCCAATGATGGGTAGAGCCGATGACACAAGCGATAGAATCTTCGCATCTTGGGTAAACATTCTACCCCATATATGATGCACGATCAACATAAAGCTCATGTCTATAAAGCTCAGTAGAGTTGCACATCTAATTGCCATCGTCATGGCTGTGCGGGCCTTGGTGGGTCTGTTTTCGCCGAGCTCATTTCCAACTCTCATCAAAACTCCCACGCCCAATGATGATGGAAATATGTAAAGCAACACCGTTACCTGGATGAGAATACCCATCGATGCTACTATTGCTTTCGGGTTTAATAACTGTCCACAAACGAGGATCATGAACTCATACCATCACCATTCTGAGTACACCGACGCATAACTTGAGACAAGTAGTTTCAAAAAAGATGTCCATTCGCTCAGGCATTCCCTAGACAGGGCTGGGAATGTAGTCTTATACAGACCCGAGAACCATATGTAACATACCAAGCATATAACAATGTTGAAGTCTATCCACACCATAGCCAAGGTGACACCTCTGATTGATAGTATGAGATACACCACTATAAAATAATCGATGGGAACGTGAAGGATAAAATCCACAGTTGTAGAAATTGAGAGTGGGAGGGTCGAACTCTGAGTTTAAAGGAAAATTCTTAGGGAATAGAGTAGAGAATGTATGTACCTGCCATCTTGGCGATACTATCGTCCTGCATGTACCATACAAGAATTGATTCCATGTTCAACCACAACAAACCGATGGGCACGGTGGTTCAGAGAAGAATGAGAATTATTCTTTGAAGAGAGAGGCCTGGGAGAATCCGCCGTTTTGCTCCGAAAGCCTGACTGCATACGGATTGCATTTCCGTAGCCAGACCAAAAATAACTGAAAATAGTAACTTGGTAAGTGCCTTACTACATAAAATAGAAAATAGTAACTTTGTGATTTAGAAAGCAATTAAGATGATGAAAATCATGTAAAGACAGATTAAAAAGATAACAAGTATAGTAAAGAAGGAGAGTCTACAGATATTTAGACAATACCAACAAATTTGACAGTTATTATTGTTATTATTGATGAGGTCAGTAATCTGCTCTATAATAATATGTTGATAGTTTTCACCAATCAAAATTTAGTTATTTCAGTGCATAAAAATAATAAGTTGAAATTAATTCCAATAATTATCCCTTCAGAACTTATAATATCCATTTAATCATAAAAATAATTATATAAGTTACAACTAAATTATAATAAAATCAATTTAAAAACAAATATTCAAATTTCATTAAACAAATGTAGGGATTATTCATGACCTTGATTGGGTCAATCTCAACCTTTGATTCACTCTTATCCTAAAATACCTTGATTTTCTTTACATTCATTTTCTTTCCTAAGTCGAATGTCTGATTTTTATAAAAAATTTATAAACAAGTATAGGTTTTTTTTGAGCACGGGCCAATATTTTTCACTTGTGGCATGGCGTCACATTTTATCTAAAAGATTTTGTGCTATTTTTAAAATTTCATTAATTTTTCTTTCAAGAGTCTTTCATAGATCTATGGCATGGATAACTTTAGTGAGGTATTCGTTCTTTCTTTCCCAATGAAAGGACTTTTATTTCGAAATTCACAACAGGGCCGTTCTCTCTCTCTCTCTCTCTCTCTCTACACACACACACACACACACACACACACACACACACACACACACACACATACATACACACTCTTTCTGCCATCAACCATTTCGTCCAATGCAGTGATGAATAAGCAAATCTACAAGGATAAATTTTTATGTTTGGATTCTATTATTTTCCCCTCAACATGAACGTCCAATGGCAAAGAATTTGGCTATACTTTCGAGTTTCAGGGTTTAGAATGCTGGAGGAGGACATCCCAGAAAGGAAAGTTTTAGCATGAATTCAATCTATTTTCGGATGGTCATCACCACAGGGTTTGCTTCAAATTTTCTTTCCTGATTTTATAGATTTTATTTGTTTTTTCCATTATTCATTCACCTATAATCGTCTCATAAACTTTAAGATCTGGTGGACAAATTTTCATTTTCCATTTCATTGAAGAATTTTAGCGAGATGAATTGTAGTCTACAATTTTCCTATTTTAATATCACCTAGGAATTCATTGAAGAATTTCCTCAAAAGGTGTGAAAACCTATCAATCTACTCATAGTACTATATTTGAATAGGGCTCAAGTTTTAGCTCACTAGGTCTTGGTACCTTGTAGAGATAGTTTTGGTCGTGGGTTTGACCCTTGACTTATCCGTGGTATGGGTTGAGGGCCCACTTCACACCATCCAAAAGTTTATAGGTGGGCTCACCCTATGCTAGAGCAATCGGTGTTGGGTATTAAGTTACACAACGTTGATTTCCCTAAAGTTAACCCAAAAAAATTAAACTACCACATTTAAACAACAAAATAATTTTAAACTATACAGGTTGCATTATATTCAATGATCGCCTAATCAGTCTTGACCCAATTAGAAAGGTGTAGTGAATAATCACCATTAAACTCATCAAACATAAACATCCTTATACAAAACATAATAACACAACACTAATCATACAAAAAATGGGTGGAGGGAATCACACCCCAGAATGCACGTCACATTGAACTAGAGAAAGCCTTGAGAGTACAAACTATGTCAAAACAATGCCAAAATTAACGCTTTATAGTAATTATAGCCATAATAAAAGTGGGGCTCAAAAAAAGGGTGATAAAAGCAAGGACCACCAACCACAAAGAACAAGGCCATTAGGAAGTAACGACAAACATGTCAATCAGAGGACATAGAGGAGGGGACTATTAGGGTTGTCCCTATAGCCACTGGCACCTATAGGGTATGTTGTTTAAGGTACGAGCTCCTACCCATCAATTTGCTGCTTTATTTCAATTTCTTCGGTTTGCCGAGGAGAAATGGAAAGAGCCTTGAATGAAAATTTATCTTGGGGAGAAGCACCCCAATCACTACCACCACAACTTCTAAGATGGTCAAACACATTGCCACTATGAGGAGGTGAAGGTAAACGAGAATGGGGAGAGGAGCTCCACCTGCTCCTAAGACAACAACGATGAAAACCCTAGCCCCAACCCTAAGAAGGAGGATGGCAATGCGAAGCATTCACAAACACTTGACTAACATCACACATAGTGCTCTCTCAGCGGTCCAAAAGAGTCTAAAGGTGCTCCACCTCCAACCATACCTTCTTCACCTAGACTTGGATTTGAAGCAAAACATTGAAGATAATGATAACTTTCTTGGTCACCAAAAAATATTTTTCCATAGCTACATTATAAAAAATAATAATATTTAAATAATACATCATAAAATATCTATCAAAAATTTTATATCATGCAGGTAACATAACCGAGTTCCCACAAAAAACCATTTTCCAAGTAAAGAATTCCAGAATAAAGGGTTCAAAAAGGGCATAAATTTATTTTCAAGCACATTGAGAATGGAGGTAGAATTAAAAAATGTGTTTAAAGGTCTTACCTAGTTGATAAGTAGGGTAAGAGAGATTTGAATCCTTCATGTGCTTGAGCCAATATCCAACTGGTAAGCCCCAGTAAACAATGCACTAGATAAAATGAGTTTTTTTGTGCTCAATATGGGCTTTCCAAAGATTGACAAACCTTATAGCCCAAAGAGTATCTAGGGACCTTAAATTCCAATGATGGCTGGGGGTTTCACTTAGAATATATTGAGGGGAAAGAAGATGATACCCAATCTGAGTTTTGTATCAATAGAAAGGAGTAGTAGTAGGATAATACTAGTCTTTCCACCATTGGGTTCTAGAAGAAACACCAATCTTATGAATACAAACATTAGGTATGGAGTTCTAAATTTCATAAATATACTACGCATCCTCAACCTTAATCTAATTTTTAATTCTAAACATATCCCACAAGAGCCACCTATGAGAAACCTTGTAGAAGATGTCACCAATAGTCTTGATTCCTTTTTTAAAATGCCCAAGAATCTTAATCTAGGCGACCATGGTAAAGGGGATATTTTGAAAATTAAAAATGGGAGACCACTATAGAGAATGAGAATTAAGAGAAAGTCCATTTCTAAAACCCTCCCCTACCTAGATGAGATTAGGTTTGAGTAATTCCTAGGATTTTCATATACTTTTAACCACAAAAGTGCCACGAATTTGATCTGAGACATGTGAAAGAAAAATAATTCACAAATCAAGTCCTTTCCATTCCTTTTTGCCAAGCGGAGTTCCTTGGTAATGTAATATCTTAATAGAACCTATTGGTTCCCAGTTGTACATCTCTTGCACTTAGCATTACACACTTTGAGAAAATGGCAAACAAAGATGAAAAACCCACAAATATGTCATTATATTCGGGGAAGGGTTTAGCATAAGGATGGACTGAATGCATACAATGACTAAAAGACACTAACATAGGGTATGGTTAGCTCCCTGCTACTTTTGGCTCTACTTGAACCAAGGTGAGAGGACCTAAAGGGTAGCTTGCTCATATGGAGGGATACTGCAATTCAGTCTCCATGGGGATTATTGGTGCATAAACAAACACAAATCTAACCAGGGCATAACCAAGTTTACACACTCCAATCGAGAAGGGTTGTCACACAGAATGAACAAATGCTCTAGGCCACAAAATAAACAAATGCTCTAGGCCAGACACAAGCTACTAAAGACAGATGTAAATATGATTGCAACCTTCATTTCTAAATAAATTTTTAACAACAGAGGGTCAAATGGAAGACTACAACGCTAGGCTTTAAAGCACAAAACATAGATACATTTTATATATGCAATTTTTATGCATTTGTAGATAAACAATACTCAAAATATGCAAAAAGGTGTATTATTTATAGGGTAGAACAGGGTAGGATGCATTAAGCAGTTATAACAGAGTGGTGTGGTGATGTGGTTTTTCAAACAACATGATCTCCTTCAATAGGCATGACATCATTCATTTGTAATAAATGTTGAAAGATTGAAATATTAAATGAGTTGCAGCCAGGATCTCTAGATCAATGAATGCATATGATTGAGTGATCTCATGAGTCGAGCAAGTGCATATCATAATACATTTGCTAGTGAATCAAATCAAACATATAAGAATATTGCAAAAGGAATACGAATAAATAAAATACTCTATATCATGCTAAATGAAGAATACAATGGGAGAGAGATGTATATATAGGTTGGTGAGGGAAAGATACCACACATTTTAGTGAATGTGGTACTAATCTTCTCAAGTATCCCAAATGACCTCTAGAGCCCTAAACAAGCTAATACAACCGTGTAGGAAAAAATCATTGGGAAAAAGGTCTACACCAACACCCCCCCATAAGCATAGCTTAGGTAGGTGATGATATAAAAAATAGGTCCCAACAATAAGGCCTAATGAGGTACCCATGTACTATGGAATTTCCCCATAAATAAAAAAGAGAAAATAAGAAGAGGAGACTAAAAGACCCCCCAAATGATGATGCTAAAGCAATTAGTACTCCAAGTACAACTCACAAGATGATGAAGGTTGATGACAAGATCCTCTACGTGAAGATGGTAGAAGTTCCATCCGCATCGAATAATATTTCTTCCCTTTGGCAAAGGAATAACCCGATGTGTTTACTAAAATTTTGACCATTCCACAACGAAAGATGAAGGCAATAGTATGAAGATATCTGAATGTAGTCCAAATCATATTTGTGGCATAGGTCTAGAAAGGATGTTCATAGAATCTGAAGGTAATACCACTGAAGTGAACCGACTAGACGAATGACATGGAACATTCGCTGAAAGAATGTCTATGTGAAGAGTGGAGCATGACTCACCAACTGAAGAAATAAAGTCCATAGGAAGAGATGAGTGGTCAATGCTCAAAATAGGTGTACTCATACTGTAAATAGTGGAGTCCTCCAAAGTGCAAGGCTATGAAGGCTCTGGAAGAGTAATAATCAACACAAAAATGGAAGTAGAATCTGCAATAGGACAACTGAGGTATGGTAGAATCTCATCTTGTAGTGGGGGATTGATAGAAAGAAGAGCACTGTCTATCGTGGATATGTCATCACAAGAAACAAAAGTAGGAGGTGAGAGTACGATAGTCTAAAAAAAGATGATAGGTAGTGGAAGAGGAGGTGTGATGTAAGTCTCAAATGGATCATTAAAAGACTCTATAGTATGCTCCAAATAGTGCATGAACACTCTATATGTTCCACATGGCAATGAAAATCCATAACAACTGTTATAGACTATATTTGCACCCTTGTGAGAGAGTTATTTAGGCTCTCTCACTTCTAGCTATAAGCATGGGAACAACCTCAGGATGTGGGTGTCTTATGATGAGGTTGAATCTTTATAATTTTTTATGAGGCTAGTTACTCAAGTGCTTCACTTCAGCTCTTTGGGTTTCTATGCTAAATTCTATTAATAACCACGGAAAAGGGGAGAGATATTACTTGAAAATAAAACTAAGCTAAGGGAAGTGATGCACCGAAAGTAAGTGATCCGCCTGGCCTGGGAAAGACACTAATTCAACATAAGACAAGTTGGCTTACACAACCTCCTAACCAACTAACTTGCATAAGTATTTCTTAAGCGAGGCTTACTAAACCACACATAAGGCAAAGAAGAATTTCAAAATGCACACCAAACATCCATTAATGGTTGAAAAGCATGAGTTCAGACCTACAATTAAATGGAAAGTACCTGAAAACAAGCAAGAAAGAAGGGCGACAAGTTTGGAAGGATATTTATTCATAATGTTATTAGTGGACAAGCTAACTCAACACAATTTTTAGACAAAGAGATAGGTAAAAAAACAATCTTTATTGCTTCAAAGGTCCATTACACAATGATTTTTGTAGAGTGATTTTATCACCATTTTGGGGATACATTTCTAGGCTCTAAGGCCTCTATTTATAAATAAAAGGGGGAAGAGAGAAAGGGAGGAAAGAAGAAATCACAGATGGCTGGCACCTCTTGTTGTCCTTCCTTGATGTTCATAAATGCACCATTTTAGATCACCTCCCAATACTCTTGAGCCCCTCCCTTCTTTAAGACTTTCTTTAGTGCATCTGAAAAGTCATGCTGTGAATAACTAAAATGTTTCTTCTTGGCATGATGCATTTAAGCATTGAATGGTGATTGCAGGCAATGATCCATGGCAGATGGGAGCCTTCATAACTTCTAGCTACTAGCTGCTCAGAATCTCTCATATTTATTGAAAATCTTTGTGTCACTTGTCTTTTACTAATTAGCCCTTTCTGCTCCAGTTGCACCATGTGGAAATCTTCCATTTATTGCATCATGATTTTAGCGTTGCTAGACCAAGCTTAAGTCAAGCCCTTGGAGAATCTTGATTTACTCTACGTAGAGTAATTCATGTTCTTTAGCCTCTCCAACTTCAGACTTTCCCAAATCCTTCACTTAAAAAGCCTTTTAAGTAGAGTACTTTGAGAAACCCAATTTACTCTATGTAGAGTAATTCAGGTTCTCTAAGCCTACTTATTTCAGGCTTGTCCATCTTGAAGTCTTCTCACTTTGCTACTTCTCAAGCCTTAAGACCTCGAGCTTTTCAAACCCAATTACTTCCAATGGCTAGTCACTTATCTTGATTTTGACGTCCATTGGCCCGTCATTTCCTTCAGACAATTGGTCTTGAGCTTCTCTCTCTTAGCTTATTTTTTTCAATCAAATCTCCTGAAGGAATTTCTTCGAATAATTTATCCGAAGAAATTCCTTCAAAATTTTTGTCTGCATCTTTCTTTGGAAATTACCCTTTGGGATTTACATAATGGACTTTCTCAAAGGGTAAGAGACCCTTCAAGATTTTTGCATGTCCCTTCATATTTCTGTAAATGATCCTCCTAAAGGGTAATAAAACCTTTGAGAAAATTGCAACTATCCACTTGGAGAAGAAAAAGCCCTTCAAAAAAGTTGAAGTGTACCTTCGAGAAACTTGATTGGTCCCTTTTTTCCCTAAAAGACCCTTTAGCATTTTGAAAATGCCCTTTGGATTTTTGAAAAAGACTCATCTCTTAAAGAATCCAAGAAGCATCATTTTTCAAGACCAATTTGGGTTTGCCAAGCCCCTTTATTTATTTTGGGTTTTTGACTGCTCACATCTTATGAAGTAACCAAGTAGTGCCCCTTGGAGAACCCGAAATACACTCTCTATGAGTAATTCGGGTTTGTAAACCTGGATTACTTTTACTTATGAAAAATTTAGAAGCTAAGCACTACTGAAAACCTGATTTGCACTGTGCCTTCAAAAAAATTGAAGTTGTCACTGCTAGAAAACTTGAAGTCCTCTCAAAGACTTACCATTTTCTTGCCTAAAAGTTCCCTTTTTCATACTTAGGTTAACTTTGATATGTGGGCCAAACAATGGCAAAAAAAAACATGTAGTAATAAATTGGAAAAAACCATGTCACAAGTATTAGCCCACTTATTAAAAAAAAAAAAAACTCAATGGGTTCAAGAATCAGTCCATATAGAAATAAAATATGATTCTTGCGTATGAGAAAGTGTTCCATGTAAGCACAACACGAAGCATAGTTGTCCTTCCCAAGAAGGATCACAGGAGATGAACAACTCTCCTTATTTGGATTAATAGTGTACACTCTAGATATGGACTTTGGACTAGACTAAAAATGAGTCCAGTCAAATGAGAGCAATCTGTGCACAAGTGACAATGTACGCTCAAATGGATGTCAGGATCTACTGAAAATGTGTCTAGAAATACAAGAGAAATCTATGCAAGTAGTCACTAAATGGGCACAACTAATAGTTACACAAACTGAATGTGTGCATATGATGGAGTGATCTCACGAGTCGAGCAAGTGCATATCTCAATAAAGTTGCTAGTGAATGAAATCAAACATAGAGGAATATTGAAAAAATAATAAGAGAAAATAAAATACTCTATATCATGCTAAATGAAGAATACAAAGGGAGAGAGGTGTATATATAGGTTGGAGAGGGAAAGATACCATACATTGCAGTGAATGTGGTACTAATCTTCCCAAGTCACTTTAATGACCTCTAGAGTCCTAAGTAATATAATACAACTATGTAGGCAAAACCCATTGAAAAAAAGACCTACACCAACAAATACAAGCTTAGGAAACTAACAAGAATGATTTGCATCCATTTATTCCAATAAAATGCAAATATTTAGATGATTATTTAAATACTAAAGCATACACTGCAAATAGAGATTCAAATGCTTTTTCCTATCAAATACATAAACCCAGGGTGCCCTTAAGAGGTTATCAACAACACATTTACAAATCACTATGCAAAAAGGAATTTACAACTTAGATCTATGCCCAAAACACTGCCACCATTGATAAAAACAAAACTAAATACCTAATCACCAGAGCATGTAAAACATATTATTGCATTTCATTGACAAAACATAGTATAAATCATAACTATTTTTCATTAACTTGTAAACAAATATTACACACATCATTATTTTAGAATTCTACCATGGGGAAAAACATGGTGAGTTTACTCTTTTGACAGGGGAGAGATATACGATGCTCTCAGAGCTTGCTAATGGCTATAAAACTACAACCACCTTAGCAAGAGAGATAAGACATACACAAAACAAGGATCCCAAAATTTGAAAGAGCCTAAGACCTAAAAAGAGCAAAAACCAACAACCTTTGAAAAGAGGACAAGCCCTCTTTTTATACAACTCTTTCATCTAGAATATTTTGAGAATATGCTTCAGCTGGAAGATGCCCTTTGTCATGCTTGGAAGCTCCTGCTCTACAAGAAAATCATTTTGGTAATTACCTATCCTTGCCATGATGAAGAGTTCAAATAAACCCTTGATATTCTTAGATGGAAATACGCTATACTTAGGCTTGAGGGAGAATATTCCCTTGGGAGTCAAACAAATCCATGTCTTCATGTGTAACTTCTTGGCCATGCCTTCAACTAATCATTTCCATAGCTGGAAACTTTTGGATAACTACCCTTTTCCTTGTGCAGGCCTACGAACACCCCTTGCCTTGTAATGATTTCATGAGAATATTCTAGCTGTGATAGAAGTAAATAAGGATCCATGGCCATTTGGAAAATATGCTTGGAATGGCCCATCATGGCCTCATAAACCCTGCAAGATATTTTTTCTCTAAGGAGGTCTTCGACATAAGCAAAATATTAAAAATGACAGTACTTAGCTTTGTTTTATCTTTTTGCCTTTTTATGGTCAATGAAAAAATTTCACATGCCTTTCCACATTTCTATTTTACCTTTGACTTTTTTAGGGTTTCCACCAAACTTTATTATACTTAAATGCATTATTTGAAACTTCATTGCTTCCCTTTTGGACCATCTCTCTTTTGATTGGCTTGAATCGAAGGCTTTGAGCACAAAGTGTCCGAATAAAACGTCCAACAGAAAGGCCTGAATAAAAATTCTAATGACAAATACTTTGAAGCAAGGGAAACTTGAAACAAAATGTTTGACCAAAGATTTCAAACAAAATGTCTGACCAAAAGTTTCGAACAAAAAGTTTGACTTGCAAAATTTATGAAAAATCAAACTTGAGAATTTTTGAACAACAAGTACAAAAATTCAAACTTAAGAATTTTCAAACAAAAGGTTTGACCAAAAATTCTGACCCAAAATTTTGAACTTAATAATTTTCCAAAAAAGTTAAGAATTCAAAAAGTCAAAATTGCATCTTTTGCAACTAGTTTTTTTGCCATATATTCTTGCAAACCTTTTTATCCTAACTGTAATTTGCAATAATGCAGACATGCAATTAACCTTAGAAATTCTGTCAAGCTGTAGAACTTTTCAAAGATGAAAAACATCATACTTAGCATTATTTGATCTTCCCAGCTTGATTTTTATCATAAACCCTATACTCTCATTAAAACATGAAAACATTAAGCCTTAGATGGAACCATGATTACACAAGGTTTTCACAAGGCAAAATATGGATTTTTTAAACTTGGGTGAACACTTGCAAATAGGAGGCAAATAGTTAGATATTTATGCACTAATATTTCAAAAAAGGGCATAAATTGTTAAGTGCAGTTTGGGCACTAACACTACCTCTCACCTAGGGATGTACACCCCTTACAGGTGTACAAAAAACCTAAAAAAATAAGACCAAGTACCAATACCTTGGGTCACAAAATCAAAAATTTAACAACTTATTAGAAAACACCCATGGAAACTCAAATAGACAAGGACAGATTGACAAAAATAGATCAGGAGGATCTAAAAATAAACACATGACAAAAAACACCAAAAGGAACTATACAAACATGGTCCAACATAGAGGGGAAAAAAACAACAAAACTATACACAATCATGGATTCCATCAAGGAAATGGTTTAGATGTTTACCATTAATTGGCATCTCTAGTATCTCACCATCCATATCTCTTAATAAGAGTGTTGCCCAATCCTACAATTAGTGGAATAAGGATCCATCCACAAAGCATCAAACTTACCATGTTTGCCTTTCACCTCATGCCTGCTGTCCCAAAGTAAAACTAGATTAGTTACTTGAAAATTTATCAGAGCAACCTTTCTATCAAATATTTTTTTAAGTCTTTCCTTGAACTTAAGGTGTCTCTCATGAGTTTGTCGTATAGTTTCATCAAGCTCAAGAATCTGGTTCATTTTACTTTCATAGTGGTTGATTTCATCATCTTCTTCTAGCTACTGCATAAATTGATAGGTTAGCAACTACAAATTGATAGGCAAAACAACTTAAGCTCCATAAACAAGCTCATAAGGGATTTTACCTATAGCTCTCTTAGGTGTAATCTTGTTAGCCCACAATGCAAACTTCAACTGTTCACCCCACTTTTTCTTGTTTGCTTCCAAAGTTCACCTAATGATTTCGAACAAGTTCTTGTTACTAGATTATGCTTTCCCATTCCACTAAGGGTTGTAATTAGAAGCATAAGTCAATATGATCCCATACTCTTTGCACACTGGCACCAAAGGTTTATCTTTAAATCTCATGGCATTATCAATGATTACCTTGATAGGCACACCAAATCTACAAATATTCCAATTCAATAAAAAGTCCATAACCACTTGGTGTGTAGCCTTCTTTATAGGGATTGCTTCAACCCATTTCATGAAGTAGTCAGCTGCAACTAGTATCCATTTATGTCCAATGCTTGATGAATCAATGATATTCTCGATGAAATCCACTCCCCATTGTCTAAATGGGCCTTCAATCATCACATACTACAAGGGAAGATAACCATAAGATTTCAACCTCCCAATAAAGTGCTGACATTTCTTGCATTTTCTAACTTTCTAAACAACATCCTTGTATAATGATGGCCACCAATAACCATCTCTCAAAATTTTATGAGATATGACTTTAGGTGCAAAGTGACCACCACATACTCCACTATGAAAGTCTTCAATCAAATCGACAATTTTTTATTCTACTAGGCATCTTAGGAGAACCCCATCTGGATTCTTCCATGCCAATCCATTTTCAATCAAGAGATATTTTTGGAAAATAAGTTTGAGAGTTCTCCTTTGGTTCTTATCTAAATTAAGAGGACAATTCAGATTTTGAAAGTATTAAATGATGTCTTTATACCATGAAGATATGTTAATTCTATTCAAAGAATCATCAACATTAAAAACAATAATGTTTACCTCAATAGCCTACAAATTGGTCTCATCCATGAGCTTGGCTAGACCCATACCTCTCACTAACTTGGTGTTTTGAATATCCATGTCGTACTCTTATAACTTATTGACCCACTTGCATCTCTTACTCGATGCTCAAATTTAAGTCAAAATGTCCTTCACCATTGTATATGGGATGTATGCAACAATATTTGAACTCAGAATGTAAGGTCTGAATATTTTAACAACCTTAAAGAGAGTAATTTTTTTTCCATGATTGTATAATTCAATTCAGACCCTTACATAGCTTTACTAAATAAAGCTATGGGTTGTTCGTGATCGTCATCATTCTTTTGCAGAAGAACAACAACTGTATTATGTGATGTAAAAGAGAATATTTGAAACTCCTTAGTGTAATCAAGACTGACCAATATAGGGGAAAATTTTAGAGCTCCTTTGATGTCATTGAATTTTTACATGACCTTCTCCTCCCACTTGATTGTTTGGTATTTATTTAACATGGAATTAATAGGTAGAGTGATATCTACAAAGTTAGACACAAATCTCCTTACAAATTTGATTTGTAAAAAAAAAGACTGAATTCCTTTCTTGGAATGTGGGATAGGCACTTTGTCAATGGATTCCACTCTCTCAAAATCAATCATGACACCATATTTAGACACTATATGTCCCAACAACTTAGCCTTTTTTACTCTGAAGTTACACTTCTTAGGATTAAGTGAAATGTCAAACTCCATGCATCTAATGAACACTTTTTCTAGATGCTTCAAATGTTATTTTCTATTCTTGGAGTACATGGTAATGTCATCTTGATACATAACTATAAAATTATTAATTACCCCTAAAAAATTTACGTCTATGGATCACTGAAACATTGTCCCAACATTCATTAACCTGAAAGGCATCCTCATATAAAAACATGTGCCCTAAGGCATTGTAAATGTAGTCTTAGGTCTCTCAGATTCTTTCACCTCAACCTGGTTATAAATCTAGTAACCCTTTGTAGTAGGGTATCCATATTAGGTAGGGGTAATTATCCTTCAAAGAAGCTTTGTTCAAATTTCAAAAATCCACACACAAGTGGATGTCACCATTTTTATTTTGTATAGGGACTAAGTTTTCCATCCATGACAAATATTTGATGGGCTGAATAATTCCACCATCCCTCAACTTCTTCAACTCATCTTGCATCTTGGTGGCCAATATGGGGTTAATAAGTCTTTGATTCTACCTGAAAGACTTATTATCAGGCTATAATGGGATAACATGCTGAAACAAATCCTCTCTATACACTTTCAACTCAATAAGACTAAGCCAAGTAATCCTAGTACTTTTTTAGTAGCTATGGTAAGTTTGCTTTTCTACTGCACTTAGTTGAGTACCCAACTAGACTTTCCTTGGATTCTAATGAGAACCTAAATTACACTCAGTTACATCTTTTGAGATAAATGAGTCTCTATTTTTAATTCTATTTACTCCATCAAAATATGCTTCTAAACTCACCAATCCCCTAGGGAGAGTGTTTGTTTTCAGCTGAATTATATCCTTCCCAAACAAGGTTTCTTTCCCATCATAGGTCTGAACCATGGGCTCCAAGTCTATGAGCTGATCTTAAAACTCAGATTCATAATTTAGAAACCTTTTGATCTATTCATCATCATTAAAAACTTGCCTATGATGAATATTCTCTAGGATTAAAGGCCTAACAAGCACCTCCACCTGATATCGATAGTGAGGGTTTATATTTGCAATATCAAATTGAACTCCTAACCATAGCTATAATTCTATCAGCTTCTTTGTTGAAACTTATATCCTGATAAAAAATATTTAAAGCATAAAATAACTCTATAAAATCCCATATAACATTTCTATACTATTTCAAACTTCTATTTTTTATGGCTTAAGCATTATAGACCTGCTTAACCACTAGCTTGAAATCACCCTTTACAATCAACTTGTAATTCCATGTTTATGGGAAATTCTTAAACTTAGCAAGAGTGCCTCATATTCAGTAGTATTATTCATGCACTCAAAGGATAGCTTGAAATAAAACTTAAAATATTTCCCATTGGGGGCATAAAAGACAACTCCAACTCCATTTCAAAGATTGGATCAAGCCCCATCAAATGACATTCTCCAAACATAAACAATTTCATTATCAAACCCAACATCAAGAATAATAAGCTATTAAAAAATATCCACATTCCTAATGTATCTACCCAACTCCATATCTATGTACAACACCTCATTTAGAGCACAATTTGGATCTTTTAGTACATGCAACATCTTAGGCTCCTTATGAAGTCTGACCATATTAACCTCCAAAGGAATGGTGGTGTAATAAAGGTCCATTTTCACATTTCCATCCATGCTAACAACCCATTTTCATGTTAACAACATCCCACACTTAGGTAGGCAGTCCAAAACTACTACGTCCATATTCAAATACTTACCTGGATGAACTGCCAACTATACTACCAACTCTTTTACTTGTCCCACAACTAGTACCTCTCATGAGTCCATGGCATAACACTTACCAAAGGATGATGTAATTTTCACTCCGAGCTCATTTAGGACGCCTAGGGTATTATGTTGCAAGAGGCTTTAGAATCAAACATATAATTATGAACAATTATGCCATTAATCAATAGGGTTATGTAAAAAGGATCCACATTTATCAAACTTTCTACCAATGCAGTCCCCAAATAAACCTTTGGGGCTAGTTTAATAACCTCTTCTAATTATTCATCACTTTCAAGAAGTGTTTAGGGTGAAGTCATTTCATTTTCAGCTATACTCTCACCAAGTTACAAATATTCAAATGCCCTCTTCCTATGTTCATGTATTATTAACAACTCAAAAAGTAGCATGGTGATATTCAGTTGACTCAATACCTAAGCCATATCAAACATGCTATACTGAGGAAGGGGAGTATTTTTAGGATGGGTGACAACACCTTAAATAGGAATACAACCATTTAAATTCAAAGGTGGAATATGCTAGGATGAATTTGCATTTTTAATAGTAGTTTTCAAGGGTGAATTTGTTCTAACATCAGTCACACCTTTAGGAATACTAGATAACAAAGATAATTTATTCTTGGCTGGAGCACCTCTTTGTTTGACAACTTGGGAAGTGGGTGATAACTTGGAATAATTTAGGATTATTTTAGTTTTCTTTACTTCATTAATTACATCCCTTACCCTTGGATTTATAGGGGTAATCTCTTAGGGAACAACACCTTGTTGCCTATTTCTCAGACTGTATTCTTTCTCTTGGGCAACTACTACATTAATTAGCATCTACCTATCCTCAATTGAAGAAATTACCCCATCATATTTATTAATCATCATTGATCATAAAAATTCAAAGTCATGATTGGGCAAGTCATATGATTGTGTCATGTTAACATTAGAAACAACTTAAAAAATTAGGACACATACCTTTTGTACTGCACTCTAAAATTGATCCATAATGGTAGCAATCAACAATTCCATGGAGGCAAATAATTTACTTCAAGAGACTTGATAATCAATCATCAAAATCTCATCATCATCAGACACAAACTCAGGTTCGTCTGCATCTTCATCAATTCATGCAACAATATCACATAGAGGATGGGGAAGGAATCATTTATCACACCAATCAATGTCAATATCACAATTTACAACATTGACTTTAGCATTCAATGGATCAGACACCTCATTTCCAACCCCTTTATTCTAATTTATAGCATTTCTTTCATCACTAGCATAAATTTTCCCTCTATCATTATATCTAATGTGGAAAGGGGGTCTCCCTTATGATTGATTCTGATTTTGAGTTCTCTCTTAACTTATAAACACATGAGGCATCCCCTTTTCAGCTCTAGACAACTTCTAGGACATCTCCTTAACAACAGAGGCCAAAGTTTTCATGGTTTCCTCAAGGTTGGCATTCTTAGTGGAATAAATTTGTTTAGGATTAAGCAATTTCACATCAGCCCACTTGTTCAAAGGTTTACCCACAATATTTTTTTTTTCAATTTGGATAGTTATATTGAATGTCAATCGTAGGTTCATAAGAGCCTTATACCTCAAGTAATAGGCCACCTTATTGTCAAATGCATCACAATATTTAATCAAGCAAGCTGTATCACTAGGCCTAATGTTCTCAGGAAACCTCATCATGGTATTGTTAAACCTTGTGTTAATTTTATCCACATATTCATTAGGGTTCTTATTAATGTTTTCAAATTCAGCAAGAAGGAACCTAGGATCAATTCTTTCACCATACTATTGTTTGAAAACATTTTTTATTTCTTCCCATGAATTAATGCATCCATGGGGAAGGGAATTGAACCACTCATAAGCATCTTCTTCCATCATGTGCACAAACAACTTAATACAAACATCCTCATGCTCAACCTCATAGTCTTCAATGATAATGTGGAATGCCCTTAAATGCTGGTCATCAATCACTGCATTATTTCCTTAAAACTTAGGAAGGTGGTTCCTTACTTCATTTGGGACCTCATTGGGATAACCTTCCATTTCATCAAAATTAATTGGTCTAAATTTGGGAATCCTAAATTTAAGATGCTCATTCTCGTCCTAATCCCTATGCCTCATGATTTGTTTAATGATGGGTTCAAGATTATTTGGCAAAGCTCTGTGAGGGAGTGAGTGAGGTGGACTTGGTGGATCAAACCTAGGAGGAGATTTAGCTAGTTGAGAAGGAGATAGAAAATAAATTGGACTATAAGGTTCTGAATGATCAAGAGAAATATGATAATCTTTAATTAAAGGAAGTTCAAAAAACAAAGGTTTAGGTGTAGTATAATATTGATAGTCTAAACACTCCTTTGCTATAGAAATTTGTCCTTCAATTGGATTCCAAACTTGTCTCCTTCTTATTTGATAAACACTTAAGGGTGAGACAAGTTGCTTTGACGAGTCACCTTTGAAGGATGATCTCAGTCCTTCTAGCTTTGAAAATAAGAGAACATATATATTCAAAACTGAAAGAATAAAAATATTCAAAATGGGCACTGATCTTCCTTGAAACTAGATACAATGTTGGAGTCACCACTAGAAGAAAACTTCTAGAATATAACAGTTTACAAACTTGTGATACATATTAAAATCACACTTTGCTAAAGTTAGTGATGAGATATGAAAGAAAAGATATTAAAAATATAGAGTTATGTGCAAAGGGAGAAAACACCTTGAAACATGAACAAGTTATAACCCTTTATAATAAATCAACAAAAATCAATTTATCAAATCTTTCAAGTCCCCGACAACGGTACCAATGGAGTGTTGTGTAGTTGACGGACCAAAGTAGTGAAATAATAAAAAATAACCTCAAATATCAAGCACATGAGATAATATGGATAAAAATTATTTGAAAATACGTAGATGAGGTTAGTGTATAAAATATTCCAAGGCAGATAACTTTAAAAGCTAAATTAATGATATCTCTCTACAAGAGTCCCCAACAATGTGGGTGACAAAGATTGTCCCCGATAATGGTGCCACTTGGGTGTTGGTTCCTAGTTGTACACCTCTTACACTCATCCTTGCACACTTTGACAAAATGGAAAATAAATATGCAAAACCTAAAAATACATTGTTATAGTAGGGGAACATTTAGCATTAGGATGGACTGAATATAGACAATGACTAGAAGAAATCGACAAAGAGTATGGTTAACTCCCTGCTACTTATGGATCTCCCTGAACCAAGGTGAGAGGACCTAAGGGGTAGCTTGCTCACATGGAAGGATAATACAATTCAATCTCCATGGGGATTATTGGCACAAAAAAAAACACAAATCTGATCAGGGCATAACCAAGTTTGCACACTCTACCTGGGAAGGGTTGTCACATAGAATGAATAAATGCTATAGGCCAGACACAAGATACTAAATACAAATGTAAATATGATTTTAACCTTCATGTATAAATAAATTTTCAATAATAAAGGGCCAAATGGAAGACTGCATTACTAGGATTTAAAGCACAAAACACAAATACATTTTATATATGCAATTTTTATGCATCTATAGGCAAAAAATACTCAGAATATGCAACATGGTGTATTATTTTCAAGGTAGAATAGGGTAGGATGAGTTCAGTAGTTATAATAGAGTGGTGTGGTGGTGTAGTTTTTCAAATGGAATGATCTCCTTTAATAGGTATGACATCATTCATTTGTAATAAATATGGAAAGGCTAAAATACAAGCTTAGGATAGTAACATGAATGATTTGCATCCATTGGTGCCAATACAATGAAAATATTTAGATGATTCTTGAAACCCTAAAACATACACTAAAATTAGAGATTCAAATTCTATTTCCTATAAAATTAAGTGGTTATCGACAACACATTTCCAAATCACTATGCATAAATAAATTTACATCTTAGATCTATGCCCAAAACAACTGCCACCATTGATAAGCACAAAACTAAATACCCAATCAATAGATCATGTAAAACATATTATTGCATTTCATTGAAAAAATACAAAAAAATCACAATGATTTTCCATTAACTTTTAAACAAATCTTACATCGTTGTTTCATAATTCTACCATGGGGAAAGGCATGGTGAGTTTTCTCTTTTGATAGGGGAAACATATACAATCCTCTCAGATCTTGCTAATGGTTGTATAAATGCAACCAACTTAGCAAGAGAGATAAGACATACATACAACAAGGTTCTCAAAATTTTAGAGAGCCTAAAACCTAGAAAGAATAACAACCAACAACCTTTAAAAAGAAGACAAGCCGTCTTTCTATATAACTCTTTCATCCAAAATATTCTGAGAATATGATTCATCTAGAAGGTGCCCTTTGTCACACCTAGAAGCTCTTTCTATGTAAGAAAATCATTCTAGTAAATTCCTATCCTTTTCAAGATGAATATTTAAAATAAACCCTTGATCTTCTTAGTTGGAAATGCACTGCACTTGGGCTTGAGGGAGAATATTCCCTTGGGAGCCAAACAAACTCCTTGTCTTCATGTGTAACTTCTTGGCCATGCCTTCAACTCATTATTTGCATAGCTGAAAACTTTTGGACAACTACCCTTCTCCTTGTGTAGGCCTAATAACACCCCTTGCCTTGTAATTATTACATGGGAATATTCCAACTATGATAGAATCAAATAAGGATCCATAGCCATTTGGCAAAATGCTTGGAATGGCCCACCTTGGCCTCATAAACCCTACAAGATATTTTTACTCTAAGGAGGTCTTCGCTGCAAGCAAAATGTTAAAAATGGTAATACTTAGCTTTGTTTTACCTTTTTTCCTTTTTGTGGTCAATGCCAACATTTCTCGTGCCTTTCCACATTTCTATTTTGCCTTTGACCTTTTTAGGGTTGCTGCTAAACTTGATAATGCTTAAATGCATTATTTTACCATTTTAAATTTTGGCTTTACCATTTGATCATCCACGTGGATTGTATTAATAAAATGGATTTATTATACTTAAAAGCTCGATCTTTGAAATTTTTTATAAACTTAACTTCCAATTGGATAGGTCATACATTTTAGAATGAGTAGAAATATTGACATGGCCTCTTGAATGCTTATGTGGCCTTGTTTTTTTCATGTCAACCTATGATTTCCTTTGAAACTTCACTGCTTCCCTTTTGGATCATATCTCTTTTGACTACATGTTGACTAGTGGGTAGTAGACATTGGCTTGAATTGAAGGCTTTGAGCACAAAGTGTTTGAACAAAAAGTCTGACATAAAAGCCTGAACAAAAAGTCTGATGACAAAATCCTTAGAAGTAAGGGAAACTCAGAACAAAATGTTTGACCAAAGATTCTGAACAAAATGTCTGACTACAAAGTCTGAACAAAAGTTTTGAATATAAGTTCTTAACAAAAAGTCTAACTTGTAAAGTTTTTGAAAAATCAAACTTGAGATTTTTTGAACAAAAATTCTAAAAAACCAAACTTGAGAATTTTCAAACAAAAAGTCTGAAAATTCAAACTTAAGACTTTCCAAACAAAAAGTCTGACCAAAATTTCTAAACTTAATAATTTTCCAAGAAACTTAAGAATTTGAAAATTCAAACTTGCATCTTTTACAACTTGTTTTTTTGCCATATATTCTCGTAGACCTTTTCATCCTAACTATAATTTGAAATAATGTAGACTTGCATTTAACCTTATAATTTATGCTGAGCTCTATAAATTTTCCAAAATGGAAAACATCATACTTAGCATTACTTGATCTTTCCAGCTTGATTTTCATCATAGACACTGCACTCTTATTAAAACATGAAAATGTTAAGCTTTAGTTAGAACCGGACTTACATAGGACTTTCACAAGGAAAAATATGATTTTTTTAAATGCGGGTAAACACTTGTAAATAGGAGGCAAACATCTATATATTTATGCACTAATATTTCCAAAAAAGGCATAAATTGTTAAGTACAAGTTTGGGCACTAATAAAACCATCCAATCCTCATCCCCTCATAAGATTTTGATGATCCACTTGACACTTGGGGCATGACCTTGGAGCTTGATGTCATTGAGTCCAAGGCCCCAAACTTGCTTGGGTCTACAAAAATATCCCAAGAGACACTGTGGAAACCCTTATGGCCTTCTGAATTTGCCCGAATATATACTCTCAATAACTTTTATAATTTAACATAGACAACTTTGGAAAGAGATCATAAAAAAGAATAGTACAAATGGGTAGTATCCAATACTTAAGAATAAACTTGGAACTTACCTATTAAAGAAAGAGGTTTTCTGATCCAATAGGTAATCTTTTTTCCAACTCTTTGAAAAAAATATGACCAAAGCTCAAATGGAGAACCCTGAAAAATAAAGAATATACCAAAAACTTAAATTACACACTTGAATGAATTCATTGCCATTGATATCCTTCCAACCAAGGAGGTTTAGGGGAGATATATTTCCTATAGCATTAAGTATTTCTCCATTAAATAGAGGAGCCAATGGGTAATCTTTCTTAATAGAATTGGACAATCCAAATGTGTGCGATTGCACTCCATTAATGTTAATACAAGCTCCATCATTTTATAACAACATATTAACAATATGGAAAAAGTGGGGGCCAAACCTAAGAGCTTGAAGAATTTAAATGATGAAGGGACACTCAACCATGTCATAATCTTTCTCAATATCAATGTTCATAAACATGGCTTTTTGACCAGAGACTCTGACGCATTCCATACCCTCCCAAGCTATAATAAACATGTCCACAATATACCTATTTGGATAGATCATGTTTGTTCACTTATAACAATGAGGGAAGAAGATGTGTCAGCCTAAGGGTAAGGGCTTTAGTAATTATTTTAAAAGGATACATTAAAAAGACTGATCGAACTGTAATTGGTAATAATCTTAGGATCTCTATCCTTCAAGATGAATTTGATATTACCCTAGTTGATGAGGGATCCCAAAGAGTTGGAAAAAATAGTTTCATAATAGAATTTGTGAAGATCTGGTCCAATAATGTCTCATATGACCTGATAAAATACATAGGGGAAACCATCAATTTTAGGGGATTTGTTAGAGGACATCTACATGTTTTCTTCCTTGAGATCATTCAAACTAATAGGTCTATCACAAGAAAATCCATGTGCTTCAAAAATCTTAAAGGGAAAACTTGAAGGAATTGGATAAGATCTACTTCACGAGCTAGGGAAGAGGGTTGCACAACAAACACTCTTTGGCAATAGTGCACAAAATCTTATAGGGTGTCTAGGAGCTTGATATACCTAGCATTGGCATCTTTAATGAATTTAATTATGTTTGTAACTTGTCTATAGAGGAGAAGAGTAAATAAATCTTTGGTAACTCTATCTCACCCTCTCAATCAATGCATTACAGCTCTATGTTGGGATCTTCAAGCTTTGAAGGATGTATCAAATTTGAGTTTGTGTCTCTATTGAATATGTTGAGATTTCAAATTAAAATTAAATGGTGAATTGTCAAGTTCATGTGAAATCCTATGGAATTCATGGCATGATGATTCACAAGCACAAAGTTTGAAGATAGTTTCTTGATTATCATAAAATCAAAGAAAGGTGGTAATATAACTAATGGCATTAGTTCACCAATCAATATAAATTTTATCCCCTATGGGAATGGGGACCAAATTCCAAATCCATTTGATGTTAGTGGCCTAGAGTTATCTTATGCTTGAGATGAGAAATATTGATATATAACTGGACTTAGTTTGAGGGGAAATACATTCAATATAGAATAAAATAGGTTGATGATTTAAAATAATGGCATCATCAGTGAGAATCACTAGGAAAGTGGTGGAGATAGAGGATAAAAAATCTTGTTCTACAAGTAAACCCTGATCCAACCTTTTAACCACTATGTCTTGACCTTGTATGAAATTTGACCATGTAAACTAAGATGAATCATCATCTCTTCTTTGGTTGTGATTGGGATCATAGAGACCAAGCTTATTATGCATATAGAACCACACTTCTCTCTCTAACACACTAACACATAATAAGGTGGTGTTATTTATCTTCGTTGGATTATACCATGTTAAAATCACCATAGAGAATCAAATGAGATTTGGGAATTGAATTTTCCAATGACCTCTAAAGTAGATATCTTTCAACGACATCATTTTAATAATACAAGTTGGCCAACCTAATAAGTTGGTCATAAAAATAACAAAAGGGTCCATACCATCCAATGGGTAGGTTAGATCCCCAAGAAACAATATTTTGTGAAAGTTTTGGTTCTAACAGTGTCATGATTGGACACCTGGTGGAGCATACATGGAAAAATCATGTGAGCATCAGTCTGAGAAAGAAAACCAAAATTTTTAACCTCTTGTAAACACAATAATTTCATATTATGAAACTTCTAACAACTATTCATGACTATGTACCTATGATTCGATTCAGTGATGTTGTGAACATTTCAAGAATAAGCTAACATGAGGAAGCATCAAGGTGCATGCTATTTCCCTCTTTGAGATCATCATGGGATAAAACAATGATAGAAAATGAAATATGTATCTGGTCACTGTGAAAAAAGTCATTCATTTGGAAGGGACATTGTTTTTATTGAAAATATTCTCCATCTTTCGACGGAGAGTGACTATAGGACTAGTTAAGCACAATTTTATGATCAAACGACACCATATTTTCCTCTGTGTGTATGAATATCATCCCAAAATGGGGTTGTGTTAATTGGGTGGTGATAGTCATAGGTTTTTATGGAAAAATGGTGGTTTCCACCTATGAAGTATGAGATAGTGGCAATGGTGCTTTAACTATGGAAGGCATAACTTGTTTATCGTCAAGAGTAGAGGAGCTAACTCTAGGACCACATGTGGGTTGATAAAAATTATTTTGTGGCCTAAAAGTACCACGATAATCTAAATCATTCTTCTTGTTAGTCATAATGGTCCATCTGTCACTAGTGGAGTTAGTTGACTTGCTTTATAACACACCTTTTTCCTGTAGAGTTCATCAACAGTTAGCCATTAAAGGGCATTCTCGAATCATATGATCTAAGGATTGGAAACAAAAACAAATATTTAAAATATTAATATAAAACACACGCTGTGAAAATTGGGTTTCACCAATCTCATCAAACCCTTAAGATGATTCATACTTTTTTCCTCCCATCACATGCACATCATTATGCCATGCTTCCTACACCTCTAATACCCAAAGAGTTGGAAAAATAAAAATATATCAACATAGAATGAGTTATCCCTTATTTATACCTTTAATTTATTCTTTTTCTTCCCTCCTTTTCACATGTTAAGTGTTCATTATCATATAAAATTAGAATATTTATTAGTTTTATTTGTATGCCACTTTTTCTCTATGGTGTTCCCCTTATCTTTTTTTTTTTAATTTGTAATTTTCTCTTTTCCTTTATATTTCAATTTTGAACATATATTTCAATTTTTAAATTTATTTTACTATTTTTTTGTAAATTATATAGGCACATATATTTATCATTTTCTTCAATTTTTAGGGTACAAGTGACTCTACAAATCACACTAACTCTCTATTGACTCCCACAACTACAAATATGGTTTACCTAATTTTATTTTCTTACTTGTGATCTAAATAAAGGTGTCAATTCATATTCAACCAATATAAAATTATTAAATCTAAAATTAAAATAATAGAAAAATTTAATACAGAATATTTATCAACTGATGAAATGCCTATGATCATTACACTTTAACTATACAAGAAGGTTAGCTCATCTACATTCAACATACCAATTTTTTTGACATTTTGGAATAAGCACAAAGGTTATTTAACTTAAATTTCAATGTGTATAAACATAAATGTTTTCCTATACAAGGTCACTATTTCATTCCAAAATCTCATTTATACAACAACATCAGATCATTTATAAAGTGTCGATCAAGAGAGCAAATTCACATGATCTCTCACACATTTTTATATAATATATATTCAAAAGAAAATACAGTGAATGCTTGAATTTTCATATAATTTTTCCTTTTATTTGTTTATATGTGTGTTTGCATCACTCTAAGGGGACAAGGGTTCAAAATAGAGTATTACATTCACCACCCTTTTAAATTTTTTTTATCTTGTGAGTCATTAAAATATAAAGGGATACAATTTTATATTTTCTCCAACATCCTCCCCTATGGTTGAGGATTCACTATATTAGTCCCATTAGACCTTTAATTTCTCTACAAGTATTTTGCATATTTAGATCATTCAGTGATGGAGAACATATATAGGGTCCATCTCTAGTACTTAATTTTACACCATTTATAGTCCATCAAAAGCAATTACATGTGATGATGGATCATATTTATAATTTATAGTATAGATATATGAAATACACTATGAATATTTGATAAGTTTGGAGGTAAATCTGGCCCATAGGCTATGGGTCTATCTTCTTATAAATTCTTAAAAGGTCTTAAAAATTGAAGGGCCATGTTTTATCATTTTTCAATTTAAAACATGTTGAGGGGGAAAAAAGTGGCAACCCTAAAAACATTTTTGGAATTGAAAACATTTTATTGAAAATGGATATCCATTATTTTGAATTAAGTTGGGATATTCAAACCTAAAACAAATATCTATAGATATTTGTTTTGAAATGGATATTTGTTTAGAATAAATTGTTCACCCTAATTTTGGTTTTATGCAAAATAAAGAATAAGTGATTATAATGAATAGTTATAATAATATATCTATGAAAGTACATAATTTAGATCTATCCAATTGGTTAATAATAGCAACAAGACAAATTAATAAATGAACTAGGAAAAGTAAATACAAAGGAAAAAAATGATCAGACTTAGTTGTATTTGAAATTTAGATTTGGAATGTGATTGTGCAGACTGTCTATGGTCTACTCAAATATGCAAATCCTAGATAGACGCACATTGGGGGGACTTGAAATATTGGATTTGACTTTGTTTTTCCAATTTTGACATGTGTAAGGTTTTACACACTCATTTTTTTGTGTTTGGTTTGATGTTCAATTTTTAATTTTCTTATATGTTTGTTTCACTGTTTTGATAGGCAAAATGTGGTAAATTTTTGATTACTTCTATTTGAACTATCTTGACATCAAAACAAACAATAGGTTATGGATTTGGGTAATAGCCAAAGTGACATTGCAAGCTATGTATCCCACATGCTAGAATTAGACCTCCACATTGTTTGGAGTGAGTGTAAATGGAATAGTTAGAGAAATGGTTTTGAATCTCATTTTCCCTATAAGTGATGATGAAAATATATGCAAGATAAAACCTTAATTTGGTACAAGGGGATTATTATATATTGAGATAAACAACTCCATTTCAAGTGTGTAAAATATGACTCAATGAAGCTCAACTTGAAAAAAGAGGAATGATGAAGCTTGGTGGTTGGCTATGCTTTAGGTCTTAATTCTTGATAATATATTTTTCTCTTATTTTGATGATCCCTTTTGAAAAGGTTTAAAATGAATTTTATATATAAATTTAAAAATTTGTGCATGTAGGCCAACTATATAAATGATAAGGAGCGAAGTTAAAGGCACATGATTAGTAGAAATGAGAAGAATGACCCAAAAATGGAAACATGGTAGACTCATGTATGGCACATGTTTGCTTAGGGCATACATTTGACCTAGAATCAATAAAGGATTAGATATCAATGAGGAACATGTTAAAAAATGAAATTTAGTCCAAGGATGCTAACAAATAGATTCTAATAAGTGTTAGATGTTTTAAGGCTCAAAGGATAAATATAAACCAATGTAGGGTTATATAATTCCTATAAATATGTAAATATACAAAATTAGGCCAAATACGATAAATTGGAGATAAAACACTATGGAAAGGGGTCTTGATATTTGTTTTAAAACAAATATCCATTTTGTAACCTTAAATTTTCCTCTAGCTTCTAGATTTCATAACGTTTGCATAAGAACTCAAAATCGGTGGTATTTTTTTTGAAGGTGTATAATTTTTCAAGGGGAACCCAAATGTGTAACAAAAATATACTTTTGATGAATTACATATGATCTTTTAACCTCTACATTATAACCTATTTTTTTGTGATTAGGCCTTCGTTAGGTGTGATTAGATATATGGAGGTATATTTATGGAAAATTAGGCACATATGAGCACCATTTATTTGTCATTTCTTAAGAGAATGTCATTATTTTATAAAAAATGATTAAATTAGTCCTTGATAGTTGTTATTAGGGACATAGGAAAATTTAAGGAAAATCAGGCATATTTAAGCACCATTTGTTGTTATTTTATAATCAAATGTCATTATTTGAGAAAATTTTACTAGATTAGGGCCTAATTAAGGGTGATAAAATGATGTAAGTAGATTTGAGGAAAATTGTGTAATATTATTTGACATAATATTATTTATCCTAGGTGCATGGGCGTGGGAAAGAATTTTTCTTGTATTAGTAGATGAATAATTACCTCAGAAGGTAAAGTGAATGGTCACATTTGTGGCTATATATTTTATAATATTTCTTCATTTCATGTAATCAAACACAATTTTGGTCTGATATAAAATAATTGTCATTTGTATTTAGTCCATTATACCTAGTTTGA
The DNA here is from genome assembly GCA_037957365.1 of Torreya grandis. Lineage (NCBI taxonomy): Eukaryota > Viridiplantae > Streptophyta > Pinopsida > Cupressales > Taxaceae > Torreya > Torreya grandis. The sequence continues at coordinate 859,953 of JARHVA010001585.1, read as the reverse complement.
CACTAGTATAAAGCAAGGTTATCTTCAATTCTTTTATCACTCTCAAATTTTTCTTTGTTTGTTGTAAATCTTTGTGCAAATAAATAATTTCCATTTTAAATCACATGTTCAATAATAATTTTTGCATCTTCTTTAGACTGAAGTCTCATAAATAATGCATCCATAAATAATGCATCCACCTATGGTCATGCTATGATTTTCATCCTTACCATTTCTTTGTTAGTTTTAAATTCCTTTCATTTTGTGGAAACTGTTTGAAGGTGTTTTCAACGCAGATGGAACCATTTTTAGTGTGAATATATGAGAAATAGTCATTGTAGTCTTATGTAGATAGATATGGTTTATTTTTATGAGGAAGATGCAAAAACTTAGCTTATTATAGCCCTACCATGAAGTAAGGGATAAACATGACTGCATACAACCACTATATATTATTCCACGTTGAAGTGGGATGTAGTGTCTAACATGGGACTGTTAAGGTGAAGCATTAGATTTGTGAATTAAAGTAAGGCATTGAATTTTACATCACCTATCAAAATATCTTCATTATTTCATATCTCCCTTACACATTTCAAAATTTATCCCACTCGTAAGCCCACGCTATTTTTTTTTAAAATTAAAATTAGAGAGTTATGGCCTTTTAATTTTTTCATTATAAAAGTTTATTTTTATTTTTTAAAATTTTCTTAACTTATTTGAAAAAATTAATCAATAAGTCATATTTGTGCAGACCATTTCTGAATTTGAAAAAAAAAAAGTTGATGGCAATTTTTTATGTCACATATAGGGGTACAATACTCCTTGGGAAGCATTATGCATATTGAAGGACTTGTATGATTCTCACTTAGAATTTGAGATCATAGAATGGTAGTTGAAAATTTTCAACCTTGAGTTGAATAGTGATGATGTCATGATTTTGGCTTAAAAAAATTGAGATATCAAACATGATGTTGATGTTTTTAGTGTAAATATTAATGCATACATTAACATATTCATAAAATTTATTCTCCCTACACAAACAACGTACTTTGAGTCTTTGTAAGCAAGCAATCTACTGAAGATTCTCACTTTTGATCAACTGGTTGGGAAGAAGGCCAAGAAAGAAAAAGCCTTTGGAAGAAATACTAAGTCCATAGGAGAAAACATTTACTATGCTAATCAAAAAATAAATTATTCCAAGAATACTGAAAATGATAAAGGCAAATGAAAAAATAAAGGGTGAGGTGGAAAAGTTGGCAAAAATAATGGTCAACATCAAGAAAAGAAAAATGACATAAAAACTTGTTTTTTAAATGTTGTGAAAGAAAAGAGAGTCTTGAGACCCATGAAAAAAAATGTCATGGGACAAGATTGAAGTTTATATAAAATAAAAAGAAGAAAAACTCAAAATTAGACTAAGATTAGTTTTCAAATGAATGTGTGATTTCCATCTCAAATGAAAAAAATAATGCCTTAGTGAATTCAACCTAATATAATTCTTGGGTCCTAGACACTAGTGTCAGACAACATATGACTTTATGAAAGGACTTATTTGAGGAATTTATGAAGAAATTTTTGGTCTAGTAAATTTAGTAGATAAAATAAGTCTTCAACCTCAAGGTAAAGGGTCAATTCGACTAAAGTCACAAGGTATTCTAGATTTCTTCCTATATGCCTTATACCTTCCTCAATTAATTAATTTTTTTAATCTCTACTACCCATTCGAAAACAAGGCCACTCCATTTTTATTAGTGATGGAGAGTTGAAGGTCAAAATAAAATATGAAAATATAGTTGTTTTCACTGGATATGAGGAAGGTGAATTTTTAAAACTCAGGGGTGAATATTTAGTTTGAATAATTTTGATCATGTCACTGAAGATATAATTCCATTAAGTATTCTTTGGCATGAAATATTTGGGCATACTCTCTATGAAAACATTTTCAAAATGTAAAATAATGGTGTTTTAGGTATGCCAACGCTGCCAAAAAATATTGAAAAGTGTGAAGCTTACATATTGGCTCAACATAAAATGAAAACATTTCAAAGGTTAGAATTGAAAGGCGACATAAAAATGTAGTTGTTTCACTCTGATTTGTGTTATTTGCTTCACTTATGGTCATAAGTACTTCATGTTATTCATTTATCCCTACTTAAAAATGACTTGCATTTGATTTCTGAAGACAAATTATAAGCCTTCAAAACTTTTCAAAACTTTTAAACAATGGTTTAAAATGAATCACAATCCCACATTATGACACTCAAGACTAACAATGATGGTGAATTAACTTTAAATATGTTTGAAGTCTATCTCGAGGAAGATGGGATCAAAAATAAAATCATAGTCCCTTAAACTCCTTAACAAAATAGAGTAATTAAATGGATGAACAAAATTATGATGAACATGGTTTGAGCAATGTTGATTTTCAAATGATTCAATCTTTATTATTGGTCGAAGCAACTCAAACAATAGTTTGTATACAATGGGTTAGGATTAGCCTGCAACTATCCTATCTTAAAATATCTAGACTCAGATAAGGTTAATTAAATAGATCCTGATGATACTTAATGATTCAGGATGTGACCACATGTATCCTCAAACCCAACAAGGGGAGAACTTAAAACATAATGTCAAAGGAAAGGGTTCTAAATCCTTTAGGCCAATAATACAATGAAGTATCTCTAACTAATTTCTATTTTTTAAGTAATGTAATATTGCAAATAAACAATGTAAGGGGGAAGGGTTAGAGATATATCAAAATGTGTAAGGAGCCATGTCAGAAAATGGGGGCCTAAGCTACCTAAAGTGGATAGATTACAAGTTTAAACAATATTATATCCACACTAAGTATAAGTGTAGATAAAATTTAAACAAGGAGATATACATTAATTAACCAAGCAATTATACAACTTCTATCTACTAAATGAAATAACTAGGGTTAGAATATACTTACTTTGAAAAGAACTTGTCGAGCCTCAATCTCCCCTTTGGATAATGGTGCTTTTCAAGATTTTTTTGTGGTTTTAAGGATATCAAGGTTTAAATCAAGATTCAAGCTAAAAGGAATCCTCTTAATGAATCCAAGACTCCACATGACAAGATTTCCTCTAAGACAAAATTCTAAGCAATAACTCCTCCAAATATAGATCTATGGTAGAAGTGCAATCAATAACAATCCTAATGAATATCTCTCTCTATTGGAATGAAATTTTGACTTATATTTATAGTGGTCAATAGCCTTAACCCATGTTGAAGGTTAAGCTGATGCTATTGGTCAATTTGATGTGGTTAAAAAATGGCTCGATTGACCTCAAACTATGTATTCTAGGTTGATATATTTTGTGAAGATCATGCCAACACATTTAAAATTGCATTGATCAGGTTGATGTAGTAGGGAAGGGACATGTGTTAAAATAATACTATAGTAGACCAAACCGATATATATATATATATATATTAGGTAATATATATCCTTATATAGATGGAGGATATAATATGAAAGGATATAAATTAGGAGATCAAGTTTGAGGAAGCTAGAATGGATATATGAATGATTAATAGGAAACAATATCTCTCACAAAGCACCAAATGCCTGCCCACCCATTTCCCAATTCACCCTTTAAGGTGTGCACTCAGGGAGATTGAAACTTGATAGGTTACTATAAGTTAAAGTGTTAGTAAATTATAAAAGTGAAAAATATTATGTGTATACATATTCCCCACCTGAAGTTCATCACATGTCATAATAGTGTATTATGGGATGGTGCTTTGGGAAAGAACATAATAATATAATAACTGAGATAACTCAAAATAAAATAATGAAATTAATGTTGAAATGAAATGATTGATAAGAGAATAATTTAAAGTACCATAATATATACCTTAGCTTACCTTTATCGCTGAATGGTCAAATACTATAATTATAGTCTTTATTTTTGAAATTCCCCCATTGTTAGATATGATGGTATGAGGAATTTCAAAATGATTGAGGAATTTCAAAATGATAAATGATTTGATTGAGGATGAATTTAGAGATAGTGATGATATTAACATTTACAAGTGGTATAGATTCAACGCACTTGGTAAAGTATTTGGTGGTGCTAATGATGAATACATGATCATCTCGTGATCTAGGTAATTTTACAATGAGTTCCAATCTACACATAGAAAATGGCCAAGGAGACTCCAAGTTTTGAATTTCAGTTGGAGGAGAGTGAATAAGATGATCATAAAGTTGGAAAGGATTAAATTTTTTAGTGAATGTGATGGTGTATTTTTTAATAATAATCCAAAAGTATCTCATATGTAGGCATTTGTGGGTTGTAGCATGTATGCTATAGTGACCACCATAAATTTCCTCATGTACTTGCTTAGGGAGAGAAAGAACTTCATTTTGAGTAATAAAATGGAAAAATGTACCTTCAACATTACAATAATAAAGGATATCATGTCTAAGGACATATTTTAAAACTTGATTGTGAAGTCAGGCCTTTTTATGAGAGTCAACATCTAGAGGATAGGTATGATGTCCAATAGATTGGATGATGTATTTGAACCACATGCTTTATTGAGTAATGATAGCCTTGATGTGTCAAATAGGAGAATTCTCCTTGGATTATATATTAGTGAGTGACTTTCTCATATGCATGATAAATCATGAATCATGAAGTACTTGATGAGGGGGAAAAAGAGAGGCTAAAAAATCAAGAGAATCAACTATAGCATTTTGTTGTCACGGGATCATTGAAATATGAAAAATTAAAGTATTTAGAAAGTGTGGAGGAAATTTAGTGATATATGATAATATTTTCACTTTTGCATTGATATTTTCCATAGAATTGATGACAAATTAGTTGTGAATCTCCTAAGGCATGTAAGTATGGGATGTCTAAGTCAATAGCTAATAAAATATCTAAGTTGAGGGATTAGTATTTACCCATGTTATTGGTGACTTATAAGTTTAATCAAAAAGTGAGAGGAATAATTCTACCATGAGGGCCAATTAAGATACAACTTTCCCCATATCTATGAAGACAATTGACTCCATCAGAGTGAAGTGTCCAAGCGTATTTGTGTAAGTTGATTGTACCTTTTAGTGGGTCTTCTATGATGATTTTGGGCTTAGGTTTGGAGGTGGAAATTTTAGATTCTTCAAGGGTCTATGCCTTGAGATTAATAGTGAAATTGTGGAAATAATATTTAATAGAGATAACTTGGTTAATGTTAGCAAGGGTAAAGGGATATGAGATTTAGTCTAATTTGACATTATTTGTAAAGAGAAAATAAATATATTTGTCAAAAAGGAGTCAAAGAATGATGATAAAATAAGATTCAAATGGGAATTTAAAGAGCCTTTATAGGAAAATGTATGGAGAAGAAGAAATCATGCCACTGTTTAATAAGATTTATCTTTAATGGCTTCTTCAGAGTTATGGTTTATTATTATTCTTCTTCTCTTATTATTAGCATCCCATCATTTATTATCTATTTTTTGCAAATCTGCTACTACATTCTTACCACTAAGATTCAGCTAACAACGGTGTAGCCATTTATGTGAATAAAATATGTCTTTTATGGATTCAAAGTTTTTAGTGTATTTTTCTCCTTCATTTTTTTAGTTTTTGGTTATTTATTATGTTTTAGTTTGAAAATTTGTTATCATTATTTCCACTAAACTAATCCAAAAATGGAGTGGATGCATTATTATTTGATCCCATGAAAGTTGATATGCAAGAGATAGAGATTGAGGTTTTGAATCCTGCTACTACCATTGGAATATTTTTTTCTCATTGGACATGCAAGATTTCAATGTTTTTGTGAATTTTTGCATGAAATTGGGTATTTAAAGAGCTTATAATCTTTAGTTTCGCACATTTGGGCCAGTTGAGTTCTAAAGGTTTATTTTAGGGTTTGAATTTAAGTTTGCACACTAGGAACGAGAATGATGAAGGATGAGGTAGTCATAGTTAATTTGAATCGAGTTTCTAAGGTTATGAAATTGGTAGCTATAATGTCGGTTGGCTTTACATCAAATGGCCTCAACCATTAAAATGTTGTTTTTTAAGGAATACCAAGGTTCCTTGACTGAATAATGATCACTTGCTAGAGCTTTTTCAAAGAATCTGCTTGTATTCACATATATTCATTAAGGATCTCATAGCTTTCTCAAAAACATAAGAATGATGTGCTTGGCATGGAGACTAATATAGATTTTTTTTTGGATAAGATAACTTATGTTCAATCAATAAGTGATGATGTAAATGCATCTATCTTTTAGAGAAGGGAACACATAGAGAAACTTAAATTATACTTGTAGTCTTCTTCATAAAGTGCAATTTATATATGAAAATTTAGATCATTTAATGAAGTGTATCAAATTTGAAGCATATGCAGATGCCATGAAATATTATGTACATGATTTACCAATATTTAAGGCATATGGAAAATCATGTTTTGAGACATGTAGGAAATAATTTGAGGAAGATATTGGTACTGTTATAAATCACCTTCAGCCACATTTGTTTATAGATTATAAACTAGTTAAATCTTGGGCATAAGCTATCATGCCTCTATTTATGGATTACTAATTTTGGGTATTTTTTATGTGAATAAAATGTGCAGATATGCATGCAAATTGAATGGAAGTCAACATAAAATTTTATAATAACCATAAAAGGTGAAATGGGCCATGTTTCTATAGCATGTAAATATCATAGAATAAAATTATCACCTAATTGCCTGCTTATACTTCTATGGCCTAATGATTCTCAAATGTTATTTGGTATTGTCAATTGTTATAATTGTATATGTTTGAAGCTTCCATGAAGTGGAATAATCACTCAAGAAGATGTTTGACACTTACATGGGCTGAGCAGGTATCAGTTTGGATGGTGATCTTCTTTCAAAAGAAAGATATAATTTGGATTGTGTATTTATCTGTCTTACTCTTACCCATATTATGAAGGAATATATATATTCTCTATGGTCTAAACAAATTAGAATTGTTTATAATTTTGTAAATTAAAATGCATTTTGAGGTTGTATTAAATAGTAGAGTAGAGGTTTGAGAAGCTCCAACATGAGAGGGCATGGAGATTAGGTAGTTAGTTAGGAGTAGTTTAGTTATCTCAAATGCTTTTGTAATTGAGAAAACTTTTAAAACCTTGATTTATTATGGCCCTTATGTGTCTTAGGGTGAGACACCTATTTTAGTCCAGGTGAGTGTTAGCAAGGGTAAAGGTCTTTGAGATTTAGTTTAATTTGACATTATTTGTAAAGAGAAAATAAATATATTTGTCAAAAAGGAGAAGTCAAAGAGTCATAGGAAAAGAAGAGTTAAAATTTAATTTTAAGGCTTATAAAGCATACCATAACTTGAATGATGATGATCTCTTCAAACTTTTTATTATTGCACTTAAAGCCTCTCTTTAATACAAGGTTCAGATCTTTTCTCTCCAAACTTGGAAGAGGCCTTTGATTAAATATTTAATTATGAATCAATTTAAACCTTCCCATAATATTCACTTAGGAATATTTCCAAACTTCAACTAATTAAATCACCATTAACAATCCCTAATCCAATCCTCCTCAACCCAAAATAGGAGCCACCAACTCAAATATTCAACCTTCCTCCCACCCACCCTTTAGAGTGTCAAAAATGAGAAAGTTGTTATCTATATCCATACATTTTATCCATACTACTATTATTACTCCATCATGGTATGACCCTAACAATTTTTTCTGGTTTCACATTGACATTAGTAATTCTCATGACAAATGTCGTGCCCTTCCAAAATTCATAGTTTCCCTCATGCTTGGATAAGATTTTGATCATGATGTTATGATAAGGTCTTACATAATGAACATCTTAAATTTTCTCAACAAAAGTGGACCTTTTCAAAGTTTAAAAATCATAAACCTTACAAGTCTTATCAATCCTTGAATCCCAATACACAACATTTTAATGAAAATGTTTGTGATGTTAATGCTAATTATGAAAAATATTACACTAATTCCCAATATGTGAATGCAATAAAGGTTGAATACCATCACAAGACCACTCAAAAATATCCTATTACCAAACCTAAGAATCCATTTACCAAGGAATTTTTTTTATAGATACTATAACTAATATTACTCCCTCTTCAAAGTAGCCCACTAGCGATGATCCAACCCACCAAGGGAACCTCAACCTAGTTCCTACATCCCCATTAAGAACATCATCTCTCATCAAACTAAGCCTCATGCTAGTTATTTCTCTAAACCAAAATGTATTTTCCTAGTGAGATTAACTCCATGTCTTACAAAATTTCCCTCATGGAATTAGTCATAACTTCTCCTTTTCATTACAAGTTCCTTATGCAATAATTATAAGACATCAAATAAACTATATCTAATTGTTAGGTTGTGGAGCTAAAAGCTTCAACCTTTGCAAACTGAGGAACAGATGGTTGCTGAGTTCTACAGGAACCGGCGTCGGCAGCAGGACCGACGTCGGCAGAGTCCAGTGCAGAAGGCCACCGGCGACGGCAGGAAGTCGGCCGACGTCGGCAGAACCAGACTAGCAGGGACCGGCATCGGTCGCCTGTGTGTTCCCGAAGTGTTCATTTCACGGACAGTTAGTTAAGTGAACGATGAGTTTACATGTTAAGACCAGCCAGAGTCTTGGGCTGCGAGGATAATTGTCTAAATTAAGAGTCTAAGTTATTGTTTGAGTTAGGGATCTATTTATAGACCCATTGGCATGTATTGTTTAAGGCATGAGATAGAAAGGAAGAGTTCCTTCTAGTTGTAAGATCTGTGAGTTGCAGGTTGTTGCAAGCTCATTGGGGATCTATATGTAAGTTTGGTCTTTGAATTGTAGGTTGCAGGTTCATGAGAGATCAACTTGAAGTGCTATAGAGTGCTTGGTGTACCGGCAGGGTTATTACTGACTGGTTGGTGAGGTGAACACCAATTCTGTGTGTGAGTTGGTTGTTGGGACCATTTTTTGTGTAGGAGAGTGTGTGTGAGAAGAATTACTGTACACTTGAGGTGTGGCGAATCTCTGTAAGGTGAAAGAGTGTGGCGGCTCTTTGATGTATTCTTTTCTGTATAGTGTTAATACAAGATAGTGTATTGTCTCTCATATTCTGTGCTATTGGTGAATTCTAGTTACTTGTGTTTCTGGTTATTTCCGCATATTCAATTGCTTATATTTGGTAATCATACTGTGCTCTTTCTGAGGAGCAAGATCCTAACGGGTGGAATTAGAACAGGTGTATTTGTTCTTGGATTTATCTTCCACCCCCTTCTCCCAACAAGTGGTATCAGAGCATGTTTGTTGTTCTAGATTCCTGACAAGTGGTATCAGAGCTTTTGGTTGGGATACTAACAGATTGGTGTAGATCTGGGTAGTGTGTTTTGATTACAGGTTACTCACAGGGCTTCTGTTTGAGTGGGAGTTGAGCAATGGCAGAAAACAATCAACTACGAATGGAAAAGTTTAATGGCAAGAACTACCAATTATGGAGGATGCAGATTGAGGACTATCTGTATCAGAAAGATTTGTACTTACCGTTGGGTGGGGTTGCTAGCAAACCCTTGGATATGAAAGATGAAGAATGGGAGGTTCTTGATCGGAAGGCTCTGGGATCTGTTAGATTGAGTCTTGATTCATCTGTGATTTCCAGCTTATCACAGTGTAAGACAACGGTGGAATTGATGAAATATTTGGCAAATTTGTATGAAAAACCCTCGGCTTCTAATAAGGTATTTCTTATGAAGCGTTTATTTAATTTGCAAATGTTGGAAGGTGGATCTGTTCATAGCCATCTTAGTGATTTCCATGGTTTGGTAAACCAGTTAAGTTCAGTGAATATTGTATTTGATGATGAACTTAGAGCTCTCTTAATCTTGTGTTCATTACCTGAAAGTTGGGAAGGTTTGGTAATGGCAGTTTCTAATACTGTGTCTCCTTCAAAAGTCTTAAAAGTGGATGATGTTGTGAGTGTGATCTTGAATGAAGAGATACGCAAGAAAAGCACAGGTGAATCATCTGGAGATGCTTTGAGTGTTGAAGGAAGAGGAAGGCCAAGAGAGAAGATAGAGCGTGGGAGATCAAGGTCGAAGATAGGCAAAAGATCCAAGTCCAGGTATGGCAGAATAACCTGTTGGAAATGTGGAAAGCAAGGGCACTTAAAGAGAGATTGCAGATTGGGTGAAGATCACCATGAAGAACATGGAGAAGAAGCAGATGTTGCGGGTTACGTTGCACAGGATGCTCTGGTATGTTCTTTGGATAAAGTAGAATCTTGGGTATTAGATTCTGGTGCCTCTTTTCATGCATCCCCACATAGGGAATTTTTCCATGAGTATGTCCAGGGAGACTTTGGAGAAATTTGTGTAGGGGATGGTAAGCCTTGTCAGATTGTTGGCAAAGGCAAAGTGAAGCTGAAATTGCAGACAGGTGACACATGGGTGTTAAAGGAGGTCATGCATGTCCCAGTTCTGAAGCGAAATCTGATTTCTGTTAGAAGTTTGGGTGAAGAGGGTTGCACAGTAACTCTCATAGCGGACTCTTGGAAGGTTACCAAGGGTACACTTGTTGTAGCTAGAGGTAAGAAAGTAGGTACGCTTTATCTATCTACTTGTTTTACTGATTCTCTTTCTGGGTTATCTACTTCAGCTGTAGATTCAGAGATGTGGCTTGATAGGCTTGGTCACATAGATAAGAAGGAGATGCTGGTTCTTGAGTCAAAGAATATGCTTTCGGATTTGGAAGGCATGGATCGTGGTTTCTGTATGCAAAAGAAGAAGGTAAGGTTTCTTGAGGAATTCGATGTTAGTGACAAGAACGGGAAAGCCTTGGTTTTTAAGGAGAAAGTGATGGACGGAGTTCAGCATAAGGTGCAGAGGAATTCTGAGCAGAGCAAGGGTAATTTGGACAAGGTTTTGATCCAAAAAGAGCTCACGGGAAAAAGTCAGGTCTCACAAGAAAAGCACAGAGACCGACGTCGGCAAGAAAACCGGCGTCGGTGTCCAGACAGGGACCGACGTCGGCTATGTGCAGCCTGACGTCAGTGACTCAGGGCAGAAAAGAGATCGGCGTCGGCCAGGGAAAACTGACGTCGACAAGGAGGCAGTCACAGGGAACCGACATCGGTTGGCTATAGACTGATATGTGACCGGCATCGGTTACTGAGACGAATTTTGGGTGGACAGCTAGTTGTCATGGAGTCTCAAGCGCCCATATGGAGGACTGAAGGTGTAAGTAAGTTCTTAAATTTGTCATTTCCCTTCTTTACACTACTTGTTGCTCACTTATGGCATAGGACCAGGAAGTTATTGAAGAAGCAGAACAGGTAGATCCAGGAAACAGTGGGAGCTTGGCATGGATGAGGATGTGATTCCTTGGAGGAAAACCAAACAGGTGTTTTGGGTAGTGTTGCCAGTTGGAAGTAAGCACTGAGAGACGAATGGATGTTGAGGATGAAGAAGAGCGGAAATAGATACGTGAGATGGAAGATCAGGGTATATGATCTTGTTTTAGCTGCAGGGCAATGGAGGTTTGATCATTGTGTTTCTCTTTACCAGGTTGGATAATATTAGCTACATTATCCTATTTTTTGTATGATGTGCTTGTTGCAGGGTTACATATACAGGTATTGCTGAACTAAAGGTAAAGTTAGTTCAAGTGTTTGTCATGGAGAATCTGGGAGCAGCAAGATTCTTTGGCATGAGTGTGTTCTAGAGACATGGAGGTCTTGTTGACTTTGTTTCAGGATGATTGTGTGAAGCCGGTTAGCACGCCGATGGTTAGACAGTTCTTAGAACATGTGTCTTGATTCACATAATGAGGTTGAGTGCATGGTATGTACTAAACCTGAGTTTTCCCAAGCAGTGGGAGTTGTCACAAGTTTGGAGTCAATCCGGGAGAGTAATACTGAAGGGCAGTTCAGTGGGACCAGCAGCAGGTGCACATGCTATGCAGGGTCAAGTTCTTTATCTACATGGTTGTAGATGCGGATGTGGCAGGTAATTTGTATGATAGGTTTTGCATCATGGATTTTGTGGTGGTTGGTCTTCAAGAGTGATCTTGAGGAGGGATACAAAGCCAAGGGAACAAACTAGACGGTGTACAGGTACAGGTACAGGTTACAGCTATTTATCTCCAAGTGGGAGATTGTTAGGTTGTGGAGCTAAAAGCTTCAACCTTTGCAAACTGAGGAACAGATGGTTGCTAAGTTCTACAGGAACCGGCATCGGCAGCAGGACCGACGTCGACAGAGTCCAGTGCAGAAGGCCACCGGCGACGGCAGGAAGTCGACCGACGTCGACAGAACCAGACTAGCAAGGACCGGCGTCGGTCGCCTGTGTGTTCCCGAAGTGTTCATTTCACGGACAGTTAGTTAAGTGAACGATGAGTTTACATGTTAAGACCAGCCAGAGTCTTGGGCTACGAGGATAATTGTCTAAATTAAGAGTCTAAGTTATTGTTTGAGTTAGGGATCTATTTATAGACCCATTGGCATGTATTGTTTAAGGCATGAGATAGAAAGGAAGAGTTCCTTCTAGTTGTAAGATCTGTGAGTTGCAGGTTGTTGCAAGCTCATTGGGGATCTACATGTAAGTTTGGTCTTTGAATTGTAGGTTGCAGGTTCATGAGAGATCAACTTGAAGTGCTATAGAGTGCTTGGTGTACCGGCAGGGTTATTACTGACTGGTTGGTGAGGTGAACACCAATTCTGTGTGTGAGTTGGTTGTTGGGACCATTTTTTGTGTAGGAGAGTGTGTGTGAGAAGAATTACTGTACACTTTAGGTGTGGCGAATCTCTATAAGGTGAAAGAGTGTGGCGGCTCTTTGATGTATTCTTTTCAGTATAGTGTTAATACAAGATAGTGTATTGTCTCTCATATTCTGTGCTATTGGTGAATTCTAGTTACTTGTGTTTCTGGTTATTTCCGCATATTTAATTGCTTATATTTGGTAATCATACTGTGCTCTTTCTGAGGAGCAAGATCCTAACGGGTGGAATTAGAACAGGTGTATTTGTTCTTGGATTTATCTTCCACCCCCTTCTCCCAACAAGTGGTATCAGAGCATGTTTGTTGTTCTAGATTCCTGACACTAATGATTATAATATACCTATCTCAACTTCAAAAGGTACCACACCTAAAAAATTTCATGATATCAAAAATGTTTCTCCCTCTTATTCCTCTATAAAACCCTCCATATAGTTACTTGAAGAAGAAGTGATTAATGATGAAATTACATTTTACACTGATGATCCACCCTTCATCAAAATTGGAATAAACAATACTCTAATCAAGAAAAACTTGGTGGATGAAGGATCAACCATTAATGTTACCTCTCTTTGGCTACACCAGTAAATCAGATACCAAGCTATCCTAAATCACTTATTATAGATTTGATAAAACCAATCAAAAGTCTATTGGTTGCATTTGGCTTCCTCTCACTATTCAACCCAAAGCTATAATCACCAACCTTATGGTGTTAGTTATTCCACTATCTTATAACATGCTATTAGGTTATCCATGGACTCATTACATGAGAGTTATTACATCTTCTGATATCCAATTCATAAATTTCATCTATAATGGCAAATGTTATAAGCATTAAGAAAATCCTAACCCTTTAAGCATCTAACTTCCCAATCCTAAATATCAATATCACAAGTTTAGGGTTTAGGGTTGAGATTTTCAATAGTCCGGCACTTCTACTCACACTAATAGTCCACCTCTTCCTAAGTTCATCTATATGCATCCTAAACTACATGTCACTCTTGTGGATTCTGATAATGATGAGCCCAGTGAATTGTAAAACATTTAAAATACCACTCAATTACCTCCTTATATCTTATAATGAATCCCTCATTCTCTCCTTCCAGGAGATAAAGACATTCCTTTAGTTGATGACACTACTAAAATTCCACCCCCATGTAACACTAATGAAACCTTTTACATAAATGATGTTTTTGATTACAATGAGTATGGGGTAGATAAACTCTTTCAAGATCCTCTAATTGTGTCCCCTCATAATTTCAAAAACATGGTTATCTCCATTGTAGATATTCCTATTGAAATTGATCAACATGCTTCTTATGCAAGTAATATCTTTCCCTTTTATGAGTATGCCTACATTATGGAACAAGCATAATCACAATATTTGGATGTAATACATTACCAAAAGACTCTTGCCAAAATGTATGTCTTCAATTGAGACATTCATATGGTTAATATACTTTTTGATTCTAATGATTTTTAACTTAAAACTGAAGGTTATGTCCCTCCTATTAATCTAACCCTGGTAAACACTTTGTGGGTTAATCAATTTTTTTTTCCTATTTATATATCTGATGATGTTGGCCAACCTAATATTATTCCTTTAATTTATTAACTATCAAACTGCACCGATCAACTTGATACAATCCAAATTTCAATCCTAAGCTACATCAGCCAATATCCTCATGTGTTGATATAATTCATTATCTATAGAAGACTGCATCAACCATACCGACATAGTGAAACCTATTCTTATCACTAAAAACCATATGGAGTAGACCAATATAATTTAGTCAAGCTCTTATGTTCTAGATTCTATCAACTAAGCCCATACTCTACATCCATATTCTTTACCATAAATTTAACCCTATAAAATTAATTTAGATGTTAAGGCTACTATTTTTAGATAAATACATTCAGGGTTTGATAAAAAAGGAAATCAGATTATAGATCTTAAATTAAATGTCAAATATTATGGACCTTTACCTATGCTTCCCTATGATGAAGATATCCTATAACTACTCCATGCCAAATAGACTCAACTTCTCCTCTAACATCATAAGCTTAATTTTTTTTTATAAAAAGGTTCTTTAATTTAATAGTTTTGTTGTTAGCATCAATCCTACCGCACATCCTATTTCCATGCTTCCTCCAACTCCCTATAATTTCCAAGATGGAAATGTCATGCTTGTAAATAAACTATTGCAAACAATTATGACACCACTACCTATCCTATAACCATTCTTATCTCTAAGGAACTTCATCCTGAATAACATGATAACTATAGCCTCTTATTCAAAAAATACCATGAAGCCTTTGCTTGGTCATATGAAGACATGCCTAATATTGATCCTAGCATTGTTATCCATAATATCATTACTTATCCCAATGTGAAATTGGTACGTCAAAAGCAACAAAAATTTCCTCCTGAAATTTCCACTCTATGTAATAATTAAATTATCAAGATCTTAAATGTTAAGTTCAATAAACTTGTAGATTACTTGGAATGGGTATCTAACTTTTTTATTATTTAGAATAAGGTCACCATGGTAATTTGTATGTGCATTAAATTTTGTAATCTCAACTTAGCATGTCTTTAAGATAATTTTCCTTTGCCATAAATCGGTGTCATTATTAATTTTACAGCTAGTTAAGAGATGCTATCTCTCATGGAAGGTTTCTTAGGATATACTAATATTCACAATGCTCCTAAAGATTAACATAAAACAACTTTCAGCACCGAATGGTGAACCTATTTCTATGTTAATATGCCCTTCAACCTTCAAAATGTAGGCACTATTTACTAATGGGCAATGACCCATATATTTCATGATATCATCCATAAAATCATAAAAACCTATGTAAATGATCTTATTGCTAAAACTAAATATCTTGAAAATAACCTCACAACCTTAAAATCATATTTGATTAATAAATCCAATACAAATTTTGACTCAATCCTCAAAAGTGTGTTTTTGGTGTCACTTCTAGCAAACTCTTAGGATTTTTATATTTTCTATATGGGATTGATGTTGATCTTGCCAAAATCAAGGCTGTCATCAACATTATTATTCCTCACTCTATTTTGGACATTACATATCTTGGGAAACTTGGGTCAATTTAGGGATTTATCCTTGAGATGGATTATCATGTATATTCGGTCAATTCACTCCTAAATAAAGGTGCTACCTTTGAATTGACAAACACATGTTAAAAATGTTTCAGTTATGTGAAGGAATAATTAATTCATGCTCTTAATCTTAGACCACCTTCCAATGATCACCCACTCATCTTTTACACCTCATCTACCCCCATATTAGTCAGAGAAATGCTCTCTCAATAAGATGAATCTGGTAGAGAATATTCCATATACTACATCAGTAATTACATTTTATATTATGAGACCAATTACACAAAAGTATAATGTGACTATCTCACCATCTACTTCATAGCTAAAAAGCTTCAAGACTATATGCTTTATCAGACCAATTATTTTATTTCCTATTCCAATCCCCTTTGTCACTTCTTCTCTAAAGCTTTCTTACTTGGAAATAGAATTGGAAAATGGATGGTACTCATAATTGAATTTGACTAAAGAATTGTTATAAGAAAATTAGTCACAAATCAAGTAATCACGAATTAACTTAGTGCCACACCTACACCAGCTACTAATCACCTTTAAGATACTCTTACTAACAAATAAATATTTGCATCAAAGCTCTAAACTATTGGAGTAGTTAGTGGCAATTATGACATAACAAATTTTTAAACTAAAACACAATAAATAACCAAAAACTAAATAAATGAAGCGTAAAAATACATTAAAAACTTCAAATAAGACCATAAAAGATATATTTTATTCACATAAATGGACACACTATTATTATCCAAAGTTTAGTGGTAAGAATGAAATAATATATTTGTAAAAAATATATAATTAATGATGGGAATCAAACAACAAGAGAAGAAGAATAAGAATAAACCATAAAATCTTAGGAAGCCATTAAATATTAATCTTATTAAATAATGTCCTAATTTTTCCTTCTCTGTACATTTTCCTATAAATTTATTGATGTCAAGATTATGAATTATCAATAATTTTTTTTTGGTTCTATGTCATTTATTCTCTCTCTTAGATATAAGATTGAATACTTTGATCAAACAAATGCATCTACAACATGTATGGGATTAATCAAGTTAATAGTTTCGTTTGATTTAAAAGAGAGATATCTTATTTTTCATGTTATTCCCAACCCAATTGCATACAATGTTATGTTTGATGAGCATGGTTGAAAAATATAGGAGCATTGATTGATAAAAAAAATCTTGCATATCATTGGATCAAGAAGGCAATGCCATATTTATTTTCGAAAATGGGAAATATTTAGAGAAAAATTTATAAAAAAGAAAGCATAGCTTTAGCTAATATACAAACGTATACAAGACACAATACATATTGTAAAGGATAAATCAAAGAATTGAATACCATAGTATGGGGATATTGGTTTTACATATCCAATTACAAAAGAAGATAATAGTGGCATTCCACAATTTCAAAATTGAGATGATGATGATTATAATACTATAAATTGGTATGGTTACAATAATGCAAGGCCTATATAGGGATATCCCCTTGATGAGATCATTCACTTATAATATCATATTAAATTATGAATAGCTTATTTTCTTATCATTCTATACATTCAAAAAATACAAAAAATTAAATATTCTAGAAAATTTAAAAATTGAGACCTATGGACAATTTGTGTAATTTATTTGCTTAAGTTAATTTGTGCTCAATGTATTCAATACTTTTATATATATCTAGTTTATATAAAATATGAATCAAAAGTGTACATGAGTGAGTTTATAACATATATGTTTCCATTTCTAGACATAATTTTAGGTCATGACATTGTCTTAGACCCAAAAATGTTTCACTGCATTATTGTCTGATTCCTCTGGACCTATCCCAATCAACACACACTATACACTCTTAGATCCAAATAATTCATGTCTTCTAAAAATTCATAAACCTCAACAAGTTTAATGGGGCATCCTTTTACACAAGTTCTATCATTAGTTGGATATCCTTTATTGTTCATATCTCAATTCCTTACATTACACAAAATATATCGATATTGATCACTTGCTTCCATATTGATATCTTATTGGCTACCTAAGTTGATGAATATACTAATGCTAAAAATTTATTATTTTGATAAATTACATTTACTCTTTCATTTTTTATAAATGGTAAAAACATTCCATGAGGTCAAGATTAGAAGTGTTCACAATAATAACATCACAATAACTGCTATATTCATAATATGAGAATGACGAGAAGCTAGTACAAAGCACTTGCTTATATAGGCAAGGCAAAATAGAAACATAGCTAATCTAAAAAATGTGGGATAGAAAAATAACCCACTATAAGACAAAATAGCTAACAAGACACTAGAAAACATGAGTAAATACATGAAATACTCTAACGCCCCCCCTTAAGTGAAGCTAGGGGCTAACAAAAGCTAAAAAGGTGGCATATCCACAAAATGAGTCCTGACAATGAGCCCTGATAAGGTACTCATGTAAAATATGTATCCATGAAATAAAGATGGAATATGTCCTCATGAACACCCCCCAAGGACAAATTTTGAAACCCCAAGTATGCCACGCAACTCAAGGAAATGAGGTGATGCAAAAGGCTTCATGAATATGTCTACAACCTACCGCTAAGTCAAAATATACTCCAAGATAAGGACTATATCCTAAATGTGCTGACAAATGAAGTGTATATGTACCTCAATGTGCTTATTTCACTGATACTCACCTGGGTTGTAAGATATATGAATTGCACTTTGGTTATCACATGAAAGTATAGTGGGTGAATCCTGCATGACACCAAACTCTATCAATAACTGAAGAAGCCAAAGAACCTGCTGACTCACTATAACTGCTACCTTGTACTTAACCTCTATAGATAAAAGTGTAATATCCTATTGATTTTTATACAACCAAGCAATAAGTGAAGAACCAAAACAAAAAATATAGCCAAAAGTGGAATGCTTATCATCAAGAGAACCTACCGAATCTGATTCACTGTAGCCAACCAACTGAGTAGAACCCCTGGTGTAATGTAATCCAAAATAGGTAGTGCCTCATAGATATCTCAAAATCATCTTGGTATCCTACCAATGACTATCATGAGGGTCATGTTCAAACCTAGATACAAGCCCAACTACAAATGAAATGTCAGGGCAAGTATGGGTCAAAACATAAGACTCTGAACCAACTACCTATACAAAGTAGTATTACAAAGTGGAGTAGTACAAGAGGTAGTGAGAGTCACTCCAAAATAAAAAGGAGAAGGACATGGCTTGAAATCAACCATGCTAAAATTCTAAAGAAGATCAAGGGTATACTTTTGATTACTCAAATAAATCCCTGTATCTATCTGTAAAATTTATAAATCAAGGAAAAAGTGTAAAATACTAAGATCTATCATGTCAAATTGGGATAAAAGTGCCTATTAAATAGTCTAAATTTGAGATGAAGAGTTACTTGTGAGAAGCAGATCATCAACATACAAGACCAAAATAACAATGTCCTCCTCAATACATTGGATATACACTGTGGGATCTGAGTGGCAGTGGATAAAGCTAGTAGAGAGAAGAAATGAATCCATCTTCTCATACCAATCTTGAGGGGCCTATTTGATACCATAAAGAGATCATCTAAGTCTATAAACAAGAGAATACTCATGAACAAACCTAGCAAGCTGCTCCATATAGATTTCCTCATGCAAGTCTCCATGTAAGAAAGCACTCTTCACATCCATCTGATATGCTGGCCAACCCTGTGATGCAACAAGATAAAGTAAAATGCAAATAGAATTCATCTTGGAAATGGGTTCAAAAGTCTCAAAATAGTCAATACCTTCAACTTACAAAAACCTCTTTACAATAAGACATGCCTTATACTTGTCAGTGGACCAATCAATTGCATACTTAGTGTAGTAAATCCATTTGTACCTAACCAAATTCCTTCCCTTGGGAAGAGTGACCAAATACTAAGTGTGATTCTTCATCAATGAAGAAAACTCATTTGTCATTGCATCATCCCACTCTTGTATCCCATAAGCCTGTGAAAAAGACTATGGATCCCCCGAGAATACCTGACATAAAAGTCTAATTCTTGTAGAATGTGCATGATGATGCCAAGTAGGTGGATGATCCTATATGAATGGTATTACCTCAATAAATATAATATGGGCCCACTTAGGAATAGTGGTAATATCAATGTGAATAAGATCCTCATCCTTTATAACCTCCTCAAGAATATCTTGAACTAGCTCCTCAAAGAATGAATCCTCGAGAGGAGGTGAATCATGAAAAGAAGTAGGCATGGAAGAAGCTGAAGACTCATGAGATGTGAAATGATCATCAAAGTGTACATGTGTTCAAAAATGAACATCATGAGTATCAGGGTCTAAAAGATGATAAACTCTCATGTCCTCGCAATACCCTACAAAGACCAAAGGTTTGCTCTTCTTGTCTAATGCTTTCTTTTTCTTCTTTGGTATGAATGCCCAAACAAGGCTCCCAAAGACTCAAAAAAATGAGACATTAGGCTTGGATCCAGACCAAGCATCCTCTAGAGTCATATGCTCAAGTGTTCAATGTGGTGTGTGATTCTAAATGTAGTTCACACAATTAATTGCTTCTACCCAATATATAGGAGGTAAATCTTGTGAATGCATCACGCGGTTAGCCATCTCTTTCAAAGTTTTGTTCTTTCTCTTTACTAAGTCATTCTATTATAGAGTATAAACAATAGAATACTGGTGAAAAATACCATGGGATACTAAAAAATCAATGAACTCTTGACTAAAGTACTCCCCCCATTATCTGTATGAAGCTTCTTGATACTACTCGATGTTTGTTTCTTGACCAAAGCCTTAAAGAATTTGAAGTGAGCAAAGACATCACTTTTGTACTTGAGAAAGTAAACCCAGGTATGCCTCAAAAAAATTTCAATGAAGGTAAGTACTTACTTAGCTCCATTGAAAGGAGTAGGAAAGACCATCAAATCACTATGTACATATTCCAGTGGTGAAGAAGCTATCACAGACATCCCCTTAGGAAATGGATCCTGGTGTTGCTTCCCCAATGCACAATTGGGGTAGACTCCATCAAGACATGAAACTGTAGGAAGACCCTCTATCATGTTGTGAGTGCTCAACTCCTTCAAATATCTATAGTTTAGGTCTCCAAATCTATCATGCCAAAGCTGACTATTAGAATCTGCATGAGAAACTAAACATGTCCTAGAGGAGTATCACAAAAACCCTCAAAATAGTAAAGTTAAGAACTATGATCAACAACACTTGTGCAATGAGTGTGTGTGGCTCTAATAAAAATTGAACTTCAGCACCCTGTGGTGTGAAAGTCACTATCTTACCTTGACCAGAATGACAAATTTGATACACTAAAATTAGATTAGTGGCAATATCTAGAACATGTAGTGCATCATTGATGCAGCCATCATCTAACTGTATGTCACCTTTCCCTTTAACAGAGATGAAGGAAGAATCTCCTACCTCAATGTTGAAAGTAGAACTGAAACCAAGAGATATAAAAGACTCCTTAGAAGAATTCATATGATGCGAAGCACTAGAGTATATAACCCAATTATTATAAATAGGTAATTATGATCTCCCAATAATATTAAGTGCTTTCCCATGCTCATGAGAAGGAGAGGAGATAGAGATCTTGTGTTTCTTAACAACATCCTCTAAGGCTTGCATTCTTTTAAAACACCTAGAATATCATGATTAGTCCCCCCACAAAATGAGCAAGATAGGTTAGACTTATACTTGGGTTTGGAAGATGGTTTGGGTTTAGATGTAGAAGTGTTGTTGGGCTTAGGTGCATTGGTGTTGGGGGTGTTAGATGCATTTTAAGGTGGAGGAGTGTTTTTATTTTAACCTTAGATTTTCCCTTAGACTTAGGATATGAGGCCACTAATGCTTTCTGAGAGGTGGAAGACTCAAGGTGAGATAATTTGGATTCCTTCCTAGTGAGTCTCTCACAAAACAACTGAAGATTAGGTATTTTGAATGCAGTACTTAAGGCATCCATACTAGAGAAAAATGTAGAGGCAAATATTTAGAAATGGCCACTTAACTTTGACAATATTAAGTAGACACATTCTTCACCCTTTTTTATCTTGACCACTCCCCTTCAACTGTGTCAATAAATGCTTAAACTTTGTGAGATAATATACAATAGAAGTAAAGTCATCTGGGTTTAGTGAAGTGAGCTCCACTTCAAGTTGCATGGCTCGCAAGTGGTCTACCTTCCCAAACAACCCTTGTAACTTAGTCCACATTTTAAATGGAGTGTCACACCCATCAAAGTGAACACAAGACTATCACTCACATAACTCCCAATTAAGCCCATACATTCTTCAAACTAACATTGATGATGAAATTTTAAATTTCTCTTATGAATTATAGTTGTGTTTCTTCATTAGAGACCATAATCCTTTGTGCTTAATGATTGTCTCTATTCTAGGTCTCCATGTGTAGTTAACATCTCAAAATGATCAATGCTAGATTTAGAATTCATGCCAACCAATCATCAAGAGCAGAAGGAATGCAAAGGGTGCAAAAAAACTAACATTGAGACAACCCCCCAAAAGATGTATTATAGGACCCTCCAATTTGACACTTTATAAAAGTAGTGTATTTTTAAAATTTGATGACACAATGTGCTATAAAATCAAAAAATACGTACTTTTGAAAAAAATAGAAATAAAATCCAAGTTACCATTTAAAAGTTATGGGTGTTTTGATTTCTCATAAAATGTGTCAAAAATATTTAAAAAACACCACGATTTAATTTTGGAGGTCAAATCAAAAAGAACATGGGCATGCAACCACTTGTTGGAACTGGAATTTCACCATGGAATTAAAAAAGTCAACGGAAGTGAATTTTTTTTCTAAATTACCTTGAGATGCATGCAATAAGGTTTTACTCCCTCTTTAAGCAAAAATACAACTTATTAATACAAAATAATGAATTTCCAATGATGGTAAGAGGAACAACAATGAATTATAGCTATGTAAAGAGATAATAAGAGGTGGTTATAGTTGTCTTTGGGCTCCACAAGTAGATCTATATCAAAATAAAAGAATCCAATGATAAATTTAATGAAATCTTTGTCTTCTCTCCCATAGAAGCTGCTTGCAATGCCACTCATCCAGGTTATGTTATCAAAGAGAGAATTTAAAGCAGTATTCCTCCTTTTATAATGCCTCATCCAAAGCCTCGTAGTAGTAGATCTTATATCTTCCAAGACAAGATAAAGAAAGATGCAAAAGTCTTCCAAACAGATCCAAAGCAACAACAAATAAATAGATCCAATGCATGCAAAAACACCACTCTTACTGCTACGCTAGTTTTCCTTTGTCCAGATGATAGCCAACGCCTATCCACATAAAGATTTAAACAAAGAATGACATATCTAAAGAGTTTGAAATGCTTAGTGTATATCTATCCAACGTAACAATAGAATAGAGAGATTCTAATACAACATTAGATTGAAGTTTCGACACTAAAACAAAAGATTTAATGCAGGTGATGCCAATAGATCAGAATTACCAATGCTACATTCAAAGTCTAACTCAGATTTCAAAGATATCAAAATAAAAACTCAGCATAAATAGAATGTAGATGCCTATGTAGATTTGAAACAAAAAAGCAAACTCCAATGTTGGCTGAGGATAAAAAATAAGATACCTATGTGAGAATGACGTCAAGAAAAAAATGCCCAAAATATTAGTTTGAAATAACCATAACTTTCTTGATATTCAATAGAATTTAAAACTATAAGATGCTATGGAAATATATTGGAGAGGAGCTCATAACCCAGAAATAATTTTCTAAAATGCCATAGGAGTAAAAGTAGCTGATCAAAACATTCCATTTTGGTAAAAAATATTTTTTCCCAAAATGAATTTCTCTACAAAAATGCCATAATATAACATATTTCTCCAATGCCTTTGATTTGTAAAATAAAACACAAAGATGACAATAGAGCTAAGATCTTTTAATTTATTAGATCGAATAATGTTTCAATATCTTAGATCTGTTGACCATTTTGGTCCTGCAGGCCAAAATCAGTCTCCTTCCTTCCTTAACACTCTGAACCCTCAGTCTAGTCATGCACCCACCTTCTGCAAAATCTCCTTTTATTTACAATAAGCCCTATTTTTATAGAACATTGAAAAATCTAAGTACTTGTAGGGTTTGGTTCAATATGGAGTTTTTCACTTTGAGCAAATGCCTTAGACAAATAAGAGTCTCTTACAAAGCTTGAAGGTTAAACAACCCTTGCGGAGGGCAGTCAGGCACAAAATGGAGCATTCCAGTAGGCTGCAGAGGGTAATTCCAGATCTAAAGGTACCCTTGTGGAGGGTAGGGAACCCTTATAGAGGAATCAAAAGGGTGAGTTTTCCTTCAAAAATGCAAAGGCAAAAGATAAGACAAAGGTTGAATTTCTTCAGACAAAATGTCCGAAGGAATTCCTTCAAACATTTTGTCTGAAGAAATTCACAAGGTAAAGAACAAACAAGGAATTCTTTCAGAAAAATTCCTACGGCAAATTGAATAGAGCAAATTATTTCAGATAAAAAGTTTGAAGGAATTCCTTTAGACATTTTGTCTGAAGGAATTCACCCAATGAAAAACCCTGACAGAAAGTAGCAAGCGGGAAAGACATAAAGGAAATATTTCCTTCAGACATTTATCTGAAGGAATTCCTTCAAACATTTTGTCTGAAGGATTGAAGACCAAGGCCACTTGAAGTACCTTGAAGGGTAGGTGCCCTTGCGGGGGGCTGTCATTAATCATGAAAGGGACCGTTCTTAAGGCCAAAGGGACACCTTCCCTTCGAGAGGTTTCAAAGACAAAAGCCTAACCAAAGGAAAAGGCTGAAGGAATAGAAATTTGAAGGAAAGGGAAAGCTAAAGGAATTCAAAGGGGTGATAGGCTTGAAAACATCAAATTGGGCATCATGAACTAGCTATTGGAATCCAGACATCAGATGATGTCCCCAAAGATGTAAAATTTAGGATAATAGAATAGCTGTTGGATTTCAAATGGTGAGGGGTGCACAAACATCAAATTTATAGAAATGAAATGGCTGTTGACCTTCAAATGTTTGGGCATGAACCTGAAGGAATTCAAAGGCCTTAAGTCCAAAAGGAAGAGACCACTGAGAAGGGAGCCCAAAGAGTGAAAGATTGATAGAAGATAGCCCCAAGGGCTCAGTTTGCCAAAAAGAGCCAAGATATGATAAAAGACAAAACCAAGAAAAGATAAAACCATGAAAAGACAAGGCTGGGAAAGGACAAAAGTTAAGAGTGAACTTAGTGACCACCAAGAAAGGAGCCCAAAAGAGCCAAGTGCAGAAACAAACAAAATAGTCCAAGTGGCAAAAGAAGGTGTCATCACAAGGAGTTATTCTAGTGGTTGACACATTCTCTGCCAAGTGGTCATCAAGGAGCACAAACAGTGAATGGCACGACTTTTTTTTTTTCACTTGACATTGATGAGCAGACAAGCCACCTAAATGTCTTGAAGGAGTGGTCTTGTTTGCAGAAAAATGGCATAGCCCATGATTTCACATATGGCATTTAATATATTTTAAATGCCTAAAGTCAAAACTGGAGTCAACACAATATTCTCTTTCAAGCGACTTCCTCTTCCCAATGCTCTCAACACAGCATGGGTCATTTATTTTCCAAAAAATGCAAAAGTATTTTCCAAAAAGGATATATATTTTTACCTTCTCATTTGAGAAAGGGGATCTCTCATTTTTTTATGGCATAGCCCTACCAAATTTCACCTTGAATCAATAAAAAGCATTTTAACTCTATCTAGTTGAATATATCTCTGAGTGTGCCTGAGTATTAACCTTGTGTCTGGTCATTGTTCCATGATGCTTTCATAGGCTTGATACCAACACACCTAGTATAGACAAAGTGCCATTATTGTAGGTAGCAAAAGTGCTGTATCTGGAGCACAGAGATAGGAGAAGGTTATCAGACAGTGTGTCTTCCTACAACACCTATGGTAAGTTCATCCCCTGTGTGTTTTCATTAAGCCTTTATGTTAAGTTCTCTTCAGTCTGGTCCTTTTATCAGATAAAGTGTATGTATGTGCTCTTATGGTTTAAAGTGTGAGAAAATGAGTAGATCAAACTTTTTTGGTGCATCATCATTTTAGCTTAGGTTCTACTTCAACAAATTTTCTCTCTTTTCAACCCCCCATTATATATATATATATTATTAAATGTACCGGAATAAATCAGAGATGCATCAAAGGGAGCTAGCCCTTATCTAGAGATTCTCCCCTCAATTTTGCCAAACCCACAGGCAAGAGAGGAGTCTCCATTGTGTCGCATGGAAGATAGAAGCTCAACCTTCTGTCAAGGGTGCAATCCATAGTGTCAATAATTTTTGGCATGCCTGATGGGACTATTTTTAACACCATTTTTAACACTTAGAAAAGTTCCAAGATTGGTGCTGGTCTTGTTACAACAAAAACAATCATTTTTCCAGCATCTGGTGACTCCACTATTAAGAACATCAATATCTGGTCATAGGTCAGTTTGACATCTTATGCCTAAGGTCACCACATGATCTGCTACTAAGGGTGTCCCTTTTGAATTTGTTGAACTACTTTTAAACTCAACAAGATGATTGAGGTTTGCAAGAACTCATCCTTATTCAACAAATTATTTTCCCAGACCTGCTATAAGATACACCTACACAAGAAGGCCTTGGTTGAATCCTGTCATAGCTATGGCTTTACCTTTTATGGATTTTCATGGTCAGAGTCCTTTAAATCTCTTGCATTATGACTTGATCCTAGGGGAAGTCCCTAAAAGTGTGCCTCCCTTTAATGGAGAAGGGCCCATTACTGCCATTAAACACATCAAAAATATTGCTAACCTTTGCAATATTCACAATGTCACTGAGGAAAACATTGCTATCATATTGCTGGCATTGTCTTTCAAGGGCAAGGTTTTGGACTAGTATGGGACTTTGCCCATGAATTCAGTTGATTCTTGAAATGAATTGGGCACCCTCTTAACAAATAAATTTGGGGAGAAGAGTGACCATCTCTCACTTGCTGAGCAACTAACCACTATGAAAAGAGCTCCACATGAATTTATGCAAGATTTCAATACTCAATTTCAGAAGACATGGGACAAAATCCCCATTCTGGTAAGGCTGACCCCAAGCTATGCATTCCTATATTATTTGAAAGCATTAAACATCGATGTTGCTGGCATGATACAGTCCATGTGAGGACATGTTCTACCTGCTGCCTATGACATAGCCATAACAACTGAGAATTTCCTGGTGCAAGTGGGAAAGATAGCCCTTAGAACTCATATGCCACTCTTTCCTAAATTGCTACCTCCAGTCTAGACTGCTACATCGGCCTTAGCTCTTCTGCCAAGTATGGAAAAGCTGGATGCTACTCTATCTAATGACATCCATGAAGTAAAAAGCTTGTTGCAAAGCGTAATAAATGAAATAGTGGCTCTCAAAAGGAAACAAGCTCAGAGCAATCAACCAAATCAAGGATATCAGTAGTATGAGTAAGTAAATAAACCCCCTTTCTAAAATTACAATTAAGGACAAGGTTAGTTTGCACAGGCCAAACCTTATCAAGGCTATAATCCAGGCACCCCTTCATCATCCAAGGCCATGGTGCCTATTCAAAACAATCTAGTATAAGAGCAACCAAATTGCTCACCCATGGGATACAGTCAAGATCAGGCTGTCTACATAAATGAAATGATAAGTTAGTACATGAATACATAGGACAATCAGGTAGCTACTCAATTTCTAATATTTGAGGCATCATTGCAACATGGCATGGACAACAGGCTGGCTCAGACTGATTTTGCTCTCATGAATCACCTGGAAGGTGAATTTTATGCAACCAATTACATGGGCAGTATAGACAATCAAGGTGATTGTGTCATAAATAACATAAGGTCTAAGAGGAGATCTATGAAAGAAGCTCAAGCAGATGCTCAAGTGTCTGCACCATATTCTTCACAATAGGTAAACCATAAATTTCCAAATTTTAGGCCACCAATTGTACCCTCAGCTCCTAGGCCTGCACCTTAAAAGGCTGCAAGTGATCTCAATTTTTTTTTGAAAGGGAGTAACCCTCAGATCAATGTGGTGGACTAGATGAAGAAGCTACACATGAATATTTCTTAGTGGGATTCATTATCAATACTGGGACAAAAGGACATGCTACAAAAAGAATTGCATGGGCTTAATGAACCAGCTATCCCAGTAAAAGTCGATAATTTTTTGATCACAAATGGGCAGCCTTCCACATCAGGCTCAATTAAGAAAGAAGAAAAGGTACCTCCTTACTATTTGTCCTTGGTCATAGGAGATTTCTTGGTGCACAATTGTATCATTGATAGTGAAGCAAGCACCTCAATAATGCCTAAATGTATAGCAGATAAACTAGGGCTCAAATATGAAGAAATGACTAAGGGAGTCCTGCAGTTGGATGGAACACTAGCAAAGATAGTGGGAGTAGTTAAAGGCTTAAAATTGACACTCCATGCCTATCCAACTTTCTCGGTCCCTCATGACATGGTGGTGGTGGATGTTCCTCCTTACTTTCCCATTTGCTTATCCAGGGATTTCACATCCAAAATAGGGGGCTACCTGGCAGCAAATTGGTCCTACCTAGTTTTAAGAACCAAATATGGGACCAAGGTTAAAATTGAGCTAGAGCCAATCTATAGGGATCATCTAGAACCATACTCACTCAAGGTGGAAAATGTCAACTACGCCATTATTGATCAAGAAGAATTCCAAGTGGATCAATCTCCACCCTCTTCCCTTGAAGGAGTTACTGACTTACTCTTTCATAGAAGAGGTAGGCCTTGGGATTTATTGCATGCATGAAGAGGGTAATTTTTTACCAAATTTGATGAAATCAAGCCAAGAAAGCTCAGGTTTATGGCAGCTTTTCTTTGATGGCTCAAGAAGCAAGTTAAGAGCTAGTGGGGGAGTGGTGCTAGTTTCCCCATCTCAGGAAAAATACTTTTCAACCTTCAAGTTTCAATTTTATTGCACATGAAATATTGTGGAGTATGAATCCCTCATCCATGGTTTGGAGTGGGTGAGGAAAAGAGGAATTAAGGAGCTATAAGTTTTTGGAGACAGTGAGCTAATCGTAAATCAGGTAAGGGGCTGAAATTTGACAAAGAATTCTTTGCTTAAGTCCTAAAAACATAGGGTATGGGACTTAGTAGAGAGTTTCCTTGCTTTTAACATTACTCCCATTCCTAGAGAGTAGAATAAGCAAGCTGATAGACTAGCAGTAGTTGGTGCTCAATTTGATGTCCCCAAGGAGATAGGCCATGACAGTACTCCATGCCATTTGAAAGTGGTAGTCAAACCCTCTATGCTTGATAATATCACTAACTGGCAGGTGTTTGAAAATGATCAATAGATAACACTCTTCTTGCAAGAGGAAGCTAAGTTTGTTGCTATATGCCAAGCTAAGCTACAACAACACTATGGTAGCCAAATTGTTCAACTAAAGAACAATAAACTTCCCAAAGGCTTGGTCACTCTAGAGAGTATCTTCAACGAGGATGACCAATTGAAAAATGATAAAGAAAGCATCAAAACGAAGAAGAAAAACTATGAAAAGGCTGAGATATTCAAAGATAAGCTGCTTGCACTTGGGAAGGTGTGTACAGATCATGAAAGGTAAGCCTTCATCTTGTTATGCCAAGAGTTTGCTGATGTCTTCGCTTGGAAGTATGAAGGGTTTTGACCCAAGTTTGGCCCAACACACCATCGAGTTGGAGGAAGGAGCCAAGATGATCAAGCAGAAATAAAGGCCTGTCAATCCAAAGATTTAGTCTCTCATGCATAAGGAACTCACCAAGCTGATTGAGTCCAGAATTATATTTTCGATCAAACACTCTTCTTGGCTAGCCAATCTTGTTCCCATCCAAAAAAAGAATGGGGAGATTAGGTTATGTGTACATTTTAGAGACCTCAATAGAGTCTCTTTGAAAGACCATTATCCTCTCTTGAGTATGGAAAAAATTCTCCAAATGGTGATAGGAAACGAGCGTTTCTCCCTCTTGAATGGGTATTCAAGATACAATCAGATTTTGGTGCAAGACTATGACCAGTACAAGATAGCCTTCACTACCAAATGAGGGATGTTTGCTTATAGGAAGATGCCATTTAGACTATCCAATGCTAGTGCCACTTTCTGGTGAGTGATGGACATGGCCTTTCAAGACTTGATAAATAACATTGTGCTAGTGTATCTTGATGACGTGACCATATTCTCTAAGGAGGTGGGCCAACACATGAAACAACTTAGACAAATCTTTGAGAGGTGTAGAGAGTTTGGTATCTCTCTCAACCTAAAGAAATGCGTGTTCACTAACCATGAGGGTAAAATCCTTGGCCATGTTGTCTCAAAAGAGGGCTTGACCATTGATCTAGAAAGAGTTCGCTCCATCCTAGAGCTGTCCTTACCTAAATATAAGAAGAGTCTGTAGAGCTTCTTTGGCAAAATAAATTTCATCAGAATATTTATTCCAAATTTTGTGGAGGTAGTCAAGCCATTTACCTCTATACTGAATAAAGATGAGAAGTTCACATGGATAATGTAAAGGAAGGATAGTTTTGAAGAGATCAAGCAGGCTATCACCCATGCTCCTACCTTGATCAGTCCTAACTTCACCAAAGACTTTAACCTCTACACCTTTGAAAATGAAGAGGTAATCTCCACTATGCTTACCCAAGCGAATGGTGATAACCTTGAACAACTGCTTGCATTTTTTAGCCAAGGTCTAGAGAGTTTTGAGGTCAGGTATACATATGTGGAGAAGCAGGTCCTTGTAGTCATACAGAGCCTAAATAAATTTAGACATATGCTATCCAATAGTAGGATTCACCTCATGGTTCCACATTTCAGCATCAAAGATTTCTTGACCAACCATGATTTGAATGAAAAGAGAGCAGGATGGATCACTAAAGTGATGGAATATGATGTGGATATCAAGACCACCAAGCTGGTAATAGGAAAAGGCCTATGTGAACACCTTGCTATAGACTTTAAATAGTAGAGAGAAGATAGTTTGTTCATTTATGATGAAGCCACAATAAAAGAACCAATCGTCATGAAGGATTGGACATTAGACATGAGGCGTTTCCTTCTCACTGGTGAGTACCTATAGGGCCTTGATAGGACCAAGAGGAGATATTTCAGACTCCAATCTCTCCCTTATGTCTTGATTGATGGAGTGCTATTCTGAAGGGATTTTTTAGGAGTGATTTTAAGGTGCATAGACCCAGGTTAAGTTGATAGGGTGTTGTCCGAGTTCCATGATGGGCCATCTGGTGGTCACTTTGCTCTTAATCCTACAATGACAAGAATAATGAGAGTTGGTTACTTATAGCCCATTTTATTCAGAGATACCCATGCCTAGGTATGAAAGTGCCAGAAGTGTGCACTTTTTGATGGGAAATAATGGCTAGCTGCAATGCCTTTACAACCTATTTATGTGGAACAACCATTCATGCAATGGGGCCTAGACTTCATAGAGATGATCAATCCTCCCTCCAGTGCTGGCCATAAATGGGTTTTGACCACCACAGACTAATTCACAAGATGGGTAGAGGCTGTCACTTTGAAGGAAGCCAACGAAAGTGTAGTCCTAGACTTTTATGAAGACTTGGTGACAAGATTTGGAGTCCTAGCTACCATCATATTAGACAACACATTGGCCTTCTTGGGGACTAGAATGAGTGAATGGGCATTGAGATACAAAATATATCTTAGCACTTCTTCCAACTACTACCCACAAGGGAATGGGCTGGCTGAGTCTACCAATAAGAATCTAATCAAGATTATCAAAATAACAATGGAAGAGAATTAGGGAACTTGGCATGTCAAGTTGAAAATAGCCCTGTGGGCAGATAGGGTCACTCTAAAGAGGGCAATTGGCAATTCACCATACACGCTCATGTATGGACGGGAAGCTAGACTTCCTATTTCACTTGAATTGCCAGCCTTGGACCTCACTCACCAGCTACAATTAGAAGGCAACATCATGGAGGTTAGGCTATGTGAATTGATGGAGCTTTAAGAAATAAGGGA
The DNA here is from genome assembly GCA_037957365.1 of Torreya grandis. Taxonomy (NCBI): domain Eukaryota; kingdom Viridiplantae; phylum Streptophyta; class Pinopsida; order Cupressales; family Taxaceae; genus Torreya; species Torreya grandis. The sequence continues at coordinate 827,944 of JARHVA010001585.1, read as the reverse complement.
CCAGGCTATGGCTTCTATGACTAGCCATCAACAATAGAAGAAGAAGCACTTTGACTAGAAATTCTCATCAAAAGGTTTCTCTGAAGGAGACATCATCTTGAAATGGGATGAGGACCAAGCTAAGCCTAGAAAGCACATGAAGTTCGATGCCCTATGGAGCGGTCCATATGTCATCACTCAGTGTAAGCAACATAATGCATTCTAACTCTCTAGGTTGGATGGTGAAGAACTATGTATCCTAATTAATGGGATACATCTCAAGCATTATCACTGAGCCTTCTTCCATCATGTACATATTTTCCTTGTTTTTTCCCTATTTTCCCTAAGTGCTTTTGCACATGTTAGTAGTTTTCTTAATCTTATGTGTGTTTCATTTCCTTTTGGGGTAAGACATTTGTGATTGATTCTTGGATATCTCAAGGTTGTTGCTAAAATTTTCAAGCTACGTTCTGACTCCATGCCTAATGGACTTTGAGGCTACTAGTTTCTCAGCATATCAGGCATGCTTCCCATAGGAATCACCAATTTGTTGACCATTTTGGTCTTGCAAGCCAAAATTAGTCTCCTTCCTTCCCTACCACTCTAAACCCTTAGTCTAGTCATGCACCCACCTTCTGCAAAATCTCCTTTTCTTTGCAATAAGCCCTATTCTTATAGAACATTAAAAAATCTAAGGCCCTGCAAGGTTCAGTTTAGTATGGAGCTTTTCACTTTGAGCAAATGCCTTAGATAAATAAGAGTCTCTTACAAAGCTTGAAGGTTAAACAACCCTTACGAAAGGTAGTCAGGGACAAAATGGACCATTCCATCAGGTTGTGGAGGGCAATTCCAAATACAAAGGTACCCTTTTAGAGGGTAGGGAACCCTTACAGAGGAATCAAAAGGGTGAGTTTTCCTTCAAAAATGCTAAGGCAAAAGATAAGACAAAGGTTGAATTTCTTCAGACAAAATGTCTAAAGGAATTCCTTTGTCTGAAGAAATTCACAAGGTAAAGAACAAACAAGGAATTCTTTCAAAAAAATTCCCATGGCAAAGTGAACAGAGCAAATTCTTTCAGACAAAAAGTCTGAATGAATTCCTTCAGACATTTTGTCTGAAGGAATTCACTTGATGGAAAAGCTTAATAGAAAGTAGCAAGTGGGAAAGACATAAAGGAAAGATTTCCTTTAGACAAATGTTTGAAGGAATTCCTTCAGACATTCTGTCTTAAGGATTTGAAGACCAAGGCTGCCTAAAGTACCCCAAAGGGTAGGTGCCCTTGCGGGGGGCTCTTAGTGACCGCAAAAGGGACCTTTCTCAAGGCCCAAGGGACACCTTCCCTTTGAAAGGTTTCAAAGACAAAAGCCCGACCAAATGAAAAGGTCAAAGGAATAGAAAGCCAAAGGAAAGGGAAATTTGAAATACTTCAAAGGGGTGACAGGCCCACAGACATCAAACTGGGCATCATGAACTAGCTGTTAGAATATAGACATCAGATGACGTCCCTGAAGATGTCAAATTTAGGACAATAGAATAGCCATTGGCTTTCAAATGGTAACGGGCATGCGAATGTCAACTTTATGATAATGAAATGGCTGTTAACCTTTAAATGTTTGGGCATGAACCTGAAGGAATTTAAAGGCCTTAAGGCCAAAAGGAAGAGACCGTTGAGAAGGGAGCTCAAAGAGCCAAAGATTGATAGAAGATAGCCTTGAGGGCTCAGTTTGCCAGAAAGATCCAAGAGATGACAAAAGACAAAACTAGGAAAAGATAAGGTTGGGAAAGGACAAAGTCAAGAGTGAACTTAGTGACTGCCAAGAAATGAGCCCAAAAGAGCCAAGTGTAGAAATGGACAAAACAGTCTAAGTGGCAAAAGAAGGTGTCGACATAAGGAGTTATTCCAATGGTTGACACAATCTCTGCCAAGTGGTCATCAAGGAGCACAAATAGTCAATGGTGTGACCCTTTTATCTTCACTTTGCATTGATGAGCAGACAAACCATGTGAATGTCTTGAAGGAGTGGTCTTGTTTGTAGACAAATGGCACGGCCCATGATTTCAAATATGGAGTTTAATATATTTTAAATGCTTAAAGTCAAAACTTGAACTGACACATCATTCTCTTTCAAGTGACTTCCTCTTCCCAATGATCTCAACACAGCATGGGTCATTTATTTTCCAAAAAGCACCAAATTCTTTTCCAAAAAGGCTATATATTTGTAAATTCTCATTTGAGAAAGGGGATCTCTCATTTTTGTATGGCACAACCCTACCAAATTTCACCTTGAATCAATAAAAGTGTTTTACCTCTATCTGGTTGAATATATCTCTAAGTGTGCCTAAGTATTAACCTTGTGTCCAATAATTATTCCATGATGCTTTCACAGGCTTGATACTAGCACACCTCGTATAGACAAAGTGCCATTCTTATAGGTAGCAAAAGTGTTGTATCTAGAGTGCAGAGATAAGAGAGGGTTATCAGACAGTGTGTGTTCCTACAACACCTGTGATAAGTTCATCCCCTCTATTTTTTCATTAAGCCTTTCTGTTAAGTTCTCTACAGTCTGGTCCTTTTATCAGATAAAGTGTATGTATGTGATCTTATGGTTTGAAGTGTGAGCAAATGATTAGATCAATTTTTTTTGGTGCATCACCATTTTAGATTAGGTTCTGCTTCATCAATCTGTCTCTCTTTTCAACCCCCCCCATTATATATATATATATATATATATATATATATATATATATATATATATATATATATATATTAGCAAATGTACTAGAATAAATTAGAGATGATCAAAGGGAGCTAGCCCTTATCTAGAGATTCTCCCCTCAATTTTGCCAAACCCACAGGTAAGATCCATTATGTCACATGGAAGATAGAAGCTCAACCTTCTGTCAAGGGTGCAATCCACATCATCAACAAGATCCAAAAAAAATCACTGATAAGATCTCTATTCTCTTGAATACAAGCAAGTTTTTAGATCTTTAGAACAAAAATAATAATCTTAGCATAGATCTAAAACTAAACATGAAAAAAAAGAAATAAATTCAATGGAGGCACCAAGATCTTCTCTCTAAATTTCAAGCTTGGATGTTTGGAACTTCTTCAAGGCTTTAGTAACATGTTATAAATGGTAAAAACATTCCAGGAAGCCAAGATTAGAAGTGTTCACAACAATAACATCACAATAACTGCTATATTCATGATATGAGAATGATGAGAAGCTAGTACAAAACACTTGCTTATATAGGCAAGGCAAAATAGAATTTTAGCTAATCTAACAAATGTGGGATAGAAAAATAACCCACTACAAGACAAAATAGCTAGCAAGACACTAGCAAACATGAGTAAATACATGAAATACTCTAACATCATTTTTATGTTTTTGCTTCATGTCATGTGTGTATTCATTTTTTGGATTATGGACATTTGAACATGTGCTTTTGTGTAGATCTAAGCCTTATTGTATAGTTATATGTGTGAGTGACATTTGAATAATGTGCTTTGTGTGCTTTACATGTACTCTTTATGTGTGTGCATCGTGGCCATGACACTTGTTTGCTTTTATTTGCATAATTTGAATGCCATGATAAACATAATGCATATTATCCATTTCCAATGTCTTGATAAAAATCACGTATCACTCCCCAAGTTTTTCTATTCAGTTTTAGTACTCATTTTTGGTCAATTTATCACTACATGCTTAATTTCTAACATCTATCTAGACTTGACATTAGATATGCTTGGATTTATACATGCATATTACATTAAAAATTATTGCTCAATATATATATGATGATACCATGTTCTTCATGTTATCATTATTATTTATATTTACATATTTTCATAACATCTCTAATATAAATTTTCCTTTTGAGTTAATTTATTACACAGACTTCATAATTCACCTCAAAAGAGGGGCCATACATAGTGGCTTAAATAATTGATCATGATTCATACCTAGAAATCACCTAGAAAGTAGTTTTAGATAAAAATGCTCAATTTGGAAAAGGGTGCAAATTGGTCATGTTCAAAAAAATGTGTTATTATCCTAGTAGGTATACAATAATAATTTACAAAAATTATCATAATCATAGTTAACACAAGATAATTTATAATAGGTATACGTAATCATTTTAGATGAGTGCTCATATTTATTTTAGATATTTCTTAGTTTATGGGAATCGTGCCTGGAATGTGTTCTAGAGTTTTCACATAGATGTTTTCCTTAGAGAATCACATGATATTACTTAGTTTAAAAATCTATATACACCTAGATATTAGATTGGAGGCATATGTCTAGCACATGGCCACCTCATTTCCCACTTTTTACACTAATTTAGTAGATGGAGTGGAAATACTTGTCATTCTCTAAATTTTATACACCAAACTTAGATCATACTATAATTTTACACCATAAATGAGCGTTATTCTATCTGTAATGATTGGTTCACCTTTTGTACCAGTTTTTACACTAGAACAATCTATTGGGATTCATATAGGGATTCCAAACTACCTCATCACTATGGACATGCAATGATGGAGTTAATCACATATTGAGTTCTTAAGTATAGTCACTTTTTCAATGATTATTGTGTCATGCACAATCTAATCCAAGATATTCAATGAAAAATAAATATCCAAGGGTCCTACCCTCCACAGTCACCTATTTTTTACCAAAAAACTTAATGATTTATGTACTCAATTGGGTGTATTTGTTACTTTTTATTAGCTCTATAATTTTTTTTTGTGATTAATTATTGATTTATATCTTAATTAAATAATTATTTTATATATGTTTCATTACAGGTTCCACGTGAAACACAATTTAATGTTATGGCCTGCATTCAAAACTTTTCTTCATAGGTAAGTTTAGATATGCGCTTTTTATTTTTACTCCAGTACTTTCACTTTGATGCATTACTAGAATAAAAGAGATGAGATTTAGACCTATAAATTAAAATTTAAGCTAAAAAAATATACTTGTGATTAATCCTTAAACACATTTAGCTCATGCCTTATTACACGGTCTTTTGATTGCCATTCTTTCACTTTCTATGTGGATGACCCATTCCTACAAGCAAAAAATGATCTAAAAATATCCTTATTCCTCATTCAAAATATCTCAATCTTATCCCCTAACTAATCCATACTCCCAACTTATTTGTATTTTATCCTTAGATAAGGTCACTCTATTTACACTATCTTACTCCTCGATCGTATCCACTTCCACCAACCACATATTCACACCTAATAACAATTAGTTGCTCAAATTCAAATTCATATAATGGGTCATCTCATATGTTTAGGAAGCTCCATCCTAAATAATTCTTAATTGATCACTATAAATCCATAATTTCAAGTCATTTTTCACACAAGACACTCACACATGAAAAATCACTAGAGCATCTAATTGCACATTGAGAGAAAGACATATTTTTTCCAACACAAAGTGCATACAACCTTAGTAGCCCTGAGCTAAGTCTGTATACACTTCAAAAGGTCACAATTCAAATTTGAAGCACATAAATACACCATAATTACAAAGCATCTAGTATTACACTAGTCTTTTACACACACCATCATAACATGTGAGAAATACATGGAGTTTGATCCCTCTTTATAGTATTGGTATGTAGGCAACACTCAATATAAAGGGTATTTAAGTCTATCAAACTTCAACCACTAACCCCATTTTTTATTCTATTTATAATTCATGGTTAATTAATTTAAGGTTACAAGTGAATAAGAAGGCACAAAATAGTTTTCATGACATATTGAGAGCTCCCACATAGTCTAACTAAACACATAGACAAAGTGAACCTATCATATTAGGCGAAGAGTAAAAATTATCATAAGACATTGGTTCACCCTAAGGACAATAACACATACCACTCCTATCTAATTCTAATGGCCTTGTCCTAGAGCTAAGAGAAACATTGTTCCTAATTCATAGTGTCATCACAGAGCCTCCCAATCAATTTTATTATTCTTGTCTGCCTTACATTATTGAATTTCTAGCTAAGTAATTTGTCTTTATTATTTACCCTTTTATCATATTTCCAAATTTGCCAAGTTCCAAATCATTTTGTGTCATTTATTACATACTTATAGCATTCTGATTCTATGTATAAGTTTATCTTAATTAAGATCTAAACACTTTCCTTATTTCCCCATTTTTGATAAAAAAATTAGATATTATTGTTTATTTTTATTTTTATTTTTTGACATTATGATCAATTATTAAAATAACCCCTAAGCATATATTAGTCATTAAATTGAATAAATATATGATGTTTTTGTACTTGTTAATTATTATTCTAAATTAGGTGTTATTATCTCTCATCTTCATTTATCTTTGCCATAAGTGTTTGATGTTAGTCTGGGTGTTAATAATCCCTTAATTTGAATTCCATTTATGTATAAATAAATGGGTATTGTAGTTAAAATTTAGTAATAACCACAATGATCTTTTTCACATGGAATCTATTCAGAATTAAAAGCATCTTACACACCATTACACACTAAATTCAAAACTTTGAGGATTATTATTAAGTATATATTAAGTCAATACTAGTCACAGACAAATATTAGTCATTAAATTGTTTAATTTTAAATATAATAGTCCTTAAACAAAACTTAAGCATGTAGAATATGTTCCCAACCATTCCCAACACATCTGAACATCACTTCTGACATCATTATCATCACCTTCTACATCACTATTGAAGTCACTCATGTTGTCCTTAAGGTGATTCAACAAAGTCTCCTTTAATATTATACCTAACCCTAGGTCAAAAAAATAAAAAAACATATAGGCTATGGGTAAAAGTTAAAACATGAGTTGATTCTGAAAATGACTCAAGACCATTACATAAGAGTAATGGTTTATTTTTGGAAGTTACATTTTTTTTGAAAAAAATCATAAAAATATAAATAATAGTTCTAAAGACTTTTAGAGCATTTTTTGAAGCTAAAAATGCATCTATATAATTCTTTAGTCATGTGAGTTTCTAGTTCACAATCCAAGATTTATGGAAATGTATTATAATATAAAATTAGAGATTACCTAGAAATGTTGACCCCCATAAGGTGGCCCAACTCGTTAGTTTATTAAAAAGGGTGCACAAATGTTGATAATGCTATGCTAATTATGTAAAATTATGGCATAAGGAAAATATAACTAAATAAAATAGATAAAGTAATTAAAACATGCTTATATCCCTAAAAAAATGAAATTACCTTAAGTAATTAATAATTAAAATATAGAAAGAGGGGTAAAGAGATGCATTCTTGATTTATGATTTATTTAAGATTTGATAATGATTGAGACTATAGGAAAAAAATTGTTGAAAATAAATTTTAATAAGGAGTATCAAGGAATTTTATTTAGTTGTCATAAAGAAACAAAAGTCTAAGCACACTCTTCAAAATTTAATTTTAATATATGACAAAATAAGGATAGGAAAATGTGCATGTACTTGCATCTCCACCTAGGAAGAGGAGGATAAATCCCTCAATTGAATTATCCATTCATACTACACAAGAATTATGTGGGGTTTGATTTTAACATGCAGAACATGTAGCTACAACTCATCTTGAGGTTTCTTGAACTAACTACATATTCCTTTCTATTTTACAAGTGTTTTATGGTAAATAACTTTAAATAAGATAAATAAAATAAAATTAGATATGATTCCTACAAATTCAAGAGAATTGAAAGTGCAAGACTCAATGACACCATGAGGTGAATGTGTACAAAAAAATCTAGAGTGAAAAAAAATAATGATACACGTTCGTTACATAGGAACATATTTGTTGGATTTAGAGTCATAAATCTAAATTACACTCGTAAAAAGATCATATGCACCAAATATATTCTTGTACAATGAGCAGTCTATCCAAATTTCACACATAACTCATTCATTCCTTCCAAACCAAGGCTGAACTTCTGTAATTCTAGAATTGTATCAAGGTTTGACTATTTAATCTCTTTTGTTTTTCATATTGTCCATTGTTTATCAAATTAATTTCAATTACACTTTATTACTAGTATTATTAACTAGAGTAATTTTGATTTATTCATTTATATATCTACTTTACGTGTCTTATATTACCATTCTAATAGTGCCATGATTACATAACATCATAATTAAGTAAAACATTTTGGTAAACCCCTATGTTATTTGAATGCTTATATATTTTTAGGTATCCTCTTAGGTTTTCATTATTTATTTTATGATATATATATATATATATATATATATATATATATATATATATATATATATATATATATATATATATATATATATATATATATATATATATATATATATATATATATATATATATATATATATATATATATATATATATCTTAAACACTAGCTTCCATTCTACTTTAGATTTACACCCACTTTTGTGTGTACCCTTACTTAGCTATAATCATGGTTTATGTTAGTGAAATAGATTTGAGTAATTTGTCTATATTAGATAATAAATTATAAAATTTGAATGTTTCAAATTATTAAAGGATTAATAAATGTATTTTAAAAACTCCTAAAGTTCATTTCATCAAAAAATTCTAAAATTGTTGATGAGATGATAAATGTGGTTTAGAATGTGAAGAATGCAAATGTTTCTCACGTACACATCTCTAGAGTTTTTAATTGTATTATTTCATCTAAAATAATTTGCATTGAGTTTTTGACTCATTATCCCATGAAAAATAATATTCCTATGGATTCTATCAATGGTAAGACTCAACCTTCAAATGAAAATATTAAGAGTTACACCATTATTAAACATGAGATAGTGTCTTTCATGCACACTAGAGGTAATTTACAAAGACAACTACATATTTATTCCCTTTATCTAGAGACTTCCAGTGCTACACTTATGATCAAAATTTTGCCTTTAAATCCAATTCCAAAGAATGTACTTGATATTCCTCTTTCACATGTCTTAATCATTCCAAAATTTAAATTAATTGATGGTCATGGAAATCCTTAAACATGCCTTCATGCAATATTTATTTCTATATGAGACTATGAGGATATTGGATTAATCATACTTAAATTATTTCCTAGCACTTTGATTTGTGATGCCTTAGTTTGGTTCTATGATTTACCTAGATGATACTTACATTCAATGTAATGCTTATAAAAAGCCTTCCTATATTGATACATCACCAATAATGGACCTAGAGCCGCATATGTGAGTATTTAACATATTAATCAAGGTCACAAAGATTATCTACACGATTACATATTCATATTTAATTTTCATATGTAATCCTTGATTTATCAACCATATGACCTTCTAATATAACATATCTTTACTAATAGTCTCATAACACCTATCAAATATAAGATACTTGAAACAACATACATATCATTCACTTATCTTACTTATATGGTTACTGACCTTTTAGAAGAATGGATAATCTGACCTAAGTCCATGAATCACCTCTTAATGAATCAAACATTTCCAACACCCATGTACATACCATGAACACATCTACTACTAGGGTTAAGAAAAAACCAACACACACAATGAGACCTATCTCAAACCAACCTAAAATGTTTTTTAAGAAGTAGCACAACATATTAAAAATATAATTAGATAATAATTTGATTGAGCTACCACCTATTAATGAAAATAATCAAAGGTATTACAAAACAAAGGTATTTTTTTCTTACTATACAATTATAGGCCATTAAAATAATATATGCATTGCTTTGCAAAACAAGATTCAAGATCTTATGAATCAAAACAAGATTATACTTAACTACCCAACTCCCCAAGGGGAGGACACTATTTAAAAATAAAACCAACCTCATAAGATAATAAAATTCATGTATTATATACATACATACATATAAACACAAACATACAAGAGATCTAGATGCATAATTAATAAGCAAAGATACAAATCAATAATATAGATCAATGATAGAGCGTATAGGTGGAAAAACCTCCAATGGAGGTGAAAAACCCATAGTTGATATTCATTAATGAAAAACACCACACCCCAATATAAATCCTCTTCCTTTCACTCCTTCTTTGATAAACCCTCATAAAACTCTCTTTACAATATATGCCACACACAAATATAAATACTATTCTTCACAAAGTTTGTGAGTATCAATATGACATTTACCAAAGGTCAAATGTCTTTATATATTGGGATGTGTGATGAGCCCATAAAATGACTCATTATATTCATAAAATAACATCTTTTTTCTTATATTTGAAGTTTATCTAAATGCAGTTTCTAAACTTATAGTTTATTTAGAATGAAATAGTAAATATATATCATGGTTATGTCTTTAGAATTTATTGTTATCTATTGGTGAACTATTTTTAATGATTATTGAGAAAAAGCTATCAATGAGTGTATATATAATTTACAATACATTAAGAATGATTCAAATTATGAAGAGTAACCATGTTGAAGTATTTTACAACAAGATCTAGTATTCTAGTCAAGATATGGACTCCTATAGGTTTGATATAGAATTCCACAATAGCTTTAGATTACAACAAGCTTGCTACAACAATTATAAATTTCAACAGGCTTGCTACGAACCAATTATGGATTACATCAGACATGCTACAAACTAGCTATAGATTACATTAAACTAGCTATGGATTATGTCAGACCAATTATGGATTACATTAGCCAACTATGAATTTTACCAGACTTACTATGGATTTCAACATGTTACTATGAATTTCAACATAATTGCTATGGACTTCAACAAAACTACGAAAAACTTATTTGAAAACTATTTCTAAATTATTCTAATTTTTCAACTATCATAAAGAATGCTTTTTATTTAAATTCTTTCTATATATAAATTTTTATGTATAGACTTTTCTATTATAGATTATATTCATGTATAGGTTTATGTAATTTCACTCCAAATAATTATCTCTCTCTATATTTAATGGAGATTGAGATTATGTAGTAATAGATTTTTTTATTAGAATAAATATCTCTCCATATTTTGTGGAGATTGAGATAGGATAGATTATCTCGGTTGTTACTCTCAAATAAGGTGTTGGTTGGAAACATAAATTATAAATGAAACCTTTCACACATGAATGAAATAATCAATCAATCAATTAATATAATTTATCTTTCTATTATTCTGAGTAGTCCATCTAAAACTTATATTTTGAATAAATCCACTTCCAAGGAATGAGCTGGTCACTCATTCCAAGGGAGATGGATCAAAATATTTTTATTTTATTTCTTTATTCTATAATTATTATTCTACTAAAATTTATTATTTTATTTTTTTATTGCTTTAAATGTTTTTATTTTTTATAGCTTATTGTAAATCTGTAAGATTTTTATGTGTTTATCATTTATTTCTAATTTAATAATTTACTTTCAACAAGTGTGCTTTAATTTTATGCAAGAGTGTTTTGATTTTTGTAAGTATAATTTACTTTTTGTAAGTGTGATTTTATTTTTGCAAGTGTGATTTAATTTCTATAAGCATGATTTTAAATTTTTGTAAAGTGTGGAGTGTGATAGAAAGAACCAGTCAAAGGTCTCTTTCTCCTTTTGCATATAGCCTTTGGACACCAGCCCTAGATTGACATTATTAAATGAAGGGTATTGATGATACCCATCATTTTTGGCATCATTACCAGAAACCCACAGTGTTATTAGGAGATTCAAATATGATAAGGAGATTTCTAGTAAGAGAGAATATTTATTTACAAATTTTATGATAGGAGATACTTAGTTAATGATTTTTTTAAAATTTATTTTCTGCAACGTAGATTAAAATTTATTTTTTTATAATTAAAGATTGTAGATTTAAAAATAAAAAAAATAAAACCCTCAATAATAATATTGTTGTGTAGAAAATAACAACTACTAACATCATGAAAGAAGATCTAATTATTGATGTAGGATGAAAATAAAAATTTAAGACAACTATAAATTAGAAAAAATAGTCTAATTTATGTAATTGTTCAAATCCAAGAAATCTGAAATAGATACTTCTATATCTAATATGAATATTTAGGGAATGATCTGCATTTATAATTATTTAGATCAACTATATATGGTTATGTGAAAACTGTAAAAATATAACTGCACCTTTTTCTAGAACCACCTATAATGAATCACACATATTTTTAGATGATTCTAAAAAAGATGCATACTAAAAAACATGTGAAAATCACTGCTAAATTAGTCTATGACTATTTTAAATCATCTCATACCTATATGCATACAATAAACATGTTTTGCTGTTATCTATTTGGTTGAGAAACACAAATAGTTTCCAACAAGATAAGATTGGCATGTCAGATTTTGATTGAGGACAAACTTCAGATATGGCTGAAAAGGATGACTAAAATTTAAGAAAGTATGGCTTAAGTATAAAAGGAGATGACGTTATAGGTAAAAAAATTATGCTGATGATATCTACTAAAATAAAATGATCTACAATCCAATCTATGTACTTACTAAAGAAAGACTCTTGAGTTGGAATTATTTGGAGTATTCGATCTTCCAAGTAAGCACAATTTATTTCTAGTAATGATATAAAAATAATAGATCAAAAAATTAAAATGTTAAAAGTTGTATGATCTGCTAAAAAGAAATTGTTACTTCAACCAAAATCCTAAAATTTTTATTTGGTAAAGTGTTGTGTATGGATTTCATTATCTGGTATGGTTGATCAATTTGTATTCATGATAATACTTTCAACATTTTTTATGCTATGTCATGACCTAGAGAGATTCATATGGATAATTGCTAAATCAAGACAAGTCAATGGACAAAAAGATTCATGCAGAGATTTATGGATGGAATACACAAATATAATCTCTCAAAAATCTTGTATGCAATATCACAATACATAGAAATTTGTTCTGAATAAAGTCCATATAAGTCAGATAAAATAAAAATAGTAAGAATCCATATGCAAGGCATATTACAGTAGAATTAGATAATGCTAATTCAACCAACTTAAAATAATTATTTTGCAACATAACTTTGACATCATAAAGATATAACTCTAGATTTTGTGTGAGTCAAACATCTCAACATAATTATGGATTATTATAAAATTTGAAGATGTACAGTTTGATGATTTAAAAATTTTAATTTCTATTTTCTCTTTGATTAACTGCTTAGTTTATATAGAATTAAAAAAAAAAAAAAGTTTGAAAGAAAATTTTAGTTGAAATACTCAGATAGATTTAATCAATCCAATCTCAAGTTTATGTATTTATTTTATTTTCTATGTTTACTGTTATTCTGCATGGATGAGAAAATTTGAAAAAAAAATAAAAAATGACAACAATCTAAAAAAAATCATCAGGCTTCCCTTCCACTCTAGACTAGCATGTAACCCAAAATATTAAATTTAACTATAGTCGTATGAGACCACATATTTAATAATTTTTGAGTGCTACAGATGCTAAAAATTAAGTAAGTATTACATGCTTTCATCAAGCTACCTCAAATAACATGAAATCATTTAAAAATCTTCAATGCTAAGTAAATTTATAGTTACAAAAGTGATAAATTGGGCCTAGCTTTGAGGGGCTCCATCCCTTGACCCTGCCCTATATCATGACAAGAAATGTGTAAGGGGCACTACCTCTTGACCCCATTGGAGGCTACCACCCCCAGACCCCCACTTTTGATTTTTCTAGTGAAGAAGATAGTAAAGAAGCTTGCTCAGTATGATGCAAATCTAGACTAGGTCATTAATGAAAAACATAAATTTTTTAGTAGTAAGAAGAGGCATACAAAATCTATCTGTAACAAGGAAGCCAAGGACTTCCAAAATTCAGTCACTAGGTATGTTTTCGATTTTTAGTTTTCATCCAATAATTTAGTAATTTAATTTTATCTTCCAAAATAATAGTTAATATTTTCAGCATAGTTCATAATAAAAAGAATTGATGACATTTCATTCCAATCATTTTCAACCATCTTCAATAACTATCTAAACCCATATCCACTTACATAATAATATAACTTATTTGAGAAAGTTCTTATCTTCCACAATAAAATTTCATCATCAATAATGTTAATTCCTGAACCATCAATCATTTTTATGTAGGTTGTAATGTATTCTTCTATATCCATTCAAATTTTCATCTTAATATTTTATTAACATTTATATTTCTTTGACATTGTTGATATTATGCTTGTCTAGAAAGGTTTTGTTTATTTTTGGTTTTTACATGATACTTTAATTACAAAGAGTCATTCTGGAGATGAATTTTTTTATCTATGACTTGAAAAAGTAATTGGTAAATTATCCTGAGTTACTTTTGATAGAAGAATGCAACATAATCAATAAGTGTCTATTATTAGTTATTTGTCATCACTATAGAGATCAATGTTGAAAAATGTCAATATACAAAAAATTTTAAGCCACATTTAAGAGTAGTATGAAGATGCATAGAGTCTATGGCTAACATTTTCCATGTTGTCAATTTTTACAAAAATTAAAAAAAAAGTTATAAAATTAAAAAAATAAAAAAATCAAACAATGAAAACTTTTCGGCATTGTTTGCAGTCTTGGTTTGAAAACTAGCTTACTGGTGGACTAAGTGCCGGAATAAAGAGCCTTGATTAGAAAACTAGTTTACTGACTAGTCAAGGATAAAAACATAAAAATAAAAAAAATATAATTTATCTAATATAATAATTAATGCATTTTTACATGGTTGCTTACTTCTGTGCTCTTATTTCTATCATAGCAAGACTGTACTTTTATCAATACTTTTTTCTAACATATTTCACTTTAGCTACCATGGAGGCAACACTGAAGATTGAAGGTATGTTATGGTATTTTAAGTTACTATTTTATGTTTAAATTTACTTTTAGGTTTTTTTATTACATGAAAATCCACTCTTACAAAAACTTGTTTTAAAAAAATAGACAAACTTCTATCTGATCTTGTGTAATCTATCTCACTTTATTCATTTGGCATGCATGAGGATATGCATGAGCTTAGGTGTGGGGGAGTGGAATAGCTTCGAAGATATAATAATTGGGCTTATCTAAACATATAAAAATGGTTTGATCTTGATTATGGTACATAGTTTTGAAAAGAGTAAGAAATTCATGGTATATATTTTTGAAAGGAACAAATTTTTTTTTTTTTTAATGTGAAAACTTGCTTTATGGTCAAAATATATATGTGTAGACATAGAAAGAAATTATTAACACAAAACCCTGCTCTCACCTCATTGAAAAAATAAAAAAAGAAAAGAAAAAGAATGAACATAAGAAAAACAAAGAAAGAATAAAAGATGAAAAGAGCAACATGTAAATTCCACACAAGAACCCATGTTAAAAGGATCCAAAAAAATCTAAGAATAGTAGGAAAACCTTTCACATAAGAACCTATCCTTAAATGTCCATTTTCATTGGTCAATTTTGTCTGAATAAATGTCATTATATTTATACAAATGAAATCAATTTGGGAAGTCCATTTGAAGTATGAAGCTAAGTCTAACCCATGCATATGTACCATTATGTTTTAAACAGTGGCATGCATGAGGACATGCATGAGATTAGGTGTGGGAGAGATGATGAGCCCATAAAATGACTCATTATATCCATAAAATAACATCTTTTTTCTTGCATCGGAAGTGAATGTAATTATAGTTTTTGAACTTATAGTTTATTTAGAATGAAATATTAAGTATATATCATGGTTATGCCTTTAGAATTCTTTGTTATCTATTGGTGAACTATTTCTAATGATTATTGAGAAAAATATGTCAATAAGTGTATATATAATTTATACTATTCTAAGAATTAGTCAAATTATGAAGATTAACCATGTTAAAGTCTTCTACAACAAGATCCCATATTTTAGTCAAGATATGGATTCTTATAGACTTGCTACAGAATCTCACAATAGTTCCGAATTACAACATGCTTGATACAATAAATATGGATTAAAATAAGTTTGATATGAACTAGCTATGGATTATATCAAATCAATTATAGATTATATTAGCCAACTATAGATTTCACTGGGCTTGGTATAGATTTCACCAGACTTGCTATACATTTCAGTAGATTGTTACAAATTTCAATAAAATTGCTATGAAAATCAACAAAACTACTACAGATTTGTTTGAAAATTATTCCTAAATGTATTCTACTGTTATAGCTATCATGAAGAATAATTTTCATTTAAATTCTTTTTATATATAGGTTTCTATGTATAAACTTTTCTATTATAGATTATATTTGAATATAGGTTTATGTAATTTCACTCCAAATAATTAGCTATCTCCAGATTTAATGGAGATCAAGATTAAGTAGTAATAGATTTATTTATCATAATAAACATCTCTCTTCATATTTTGTGGAGATTGAGATAGGATAGAGTATCTTAGTTGTTACTTCCAAATAAGTTGTTGATTGGAAGCATGAATTATAAATACAACCTTCCACACCCGAATGCAATAATCAATCAATCAATACAATTTCTCTTTCATTATTCTAAGCAATCCATCTAAAACTTGTCTTCTGAATAAATCATCTTTCAAGGACTGAACTAGACACTCATTCCAAGAAAGATGGATCAATATATATTTTTTAATTTCTTTATTCTGTAATTATTATTCTGTTGTAAATTTTTATTTTATTTTTTTATTACTGTAATTTTTTTTTTGTATAGTTTGTTTTAAACTTGCAGGTGTTTTATGTGTTTGTCATTTATTTTCAATTCAATAATTTAATTTTTGTAAGTGTGCTTTAATTTCATCTAATAGTGTTTTGATTTTTTCAAGTGTGATTTACTTTTTGTAAGTGTGATTTTATTTCTACAATTGTGATTTAATTTTTGCAAGCGTGATTTTCAATTTTTGAAACGTGTAGAGTGTGATAGAAGGAACCATTTTCTAAAGGCCTCTTTTTCTTTTTGCATACAACCTTCGAAAACTAGCCCTAAATTGACATTATTAAATGAAAGATATTGACAACACCCATCAACATGGAGGTGGACCATTGTAACCAATATGTCTAACCTCTCCTTGAGAAACCTCAATACTAAAAATATATTTAATTTATTTATACAAGATTACCTCGTATTGATACATTCAATATATTTATTTTATTTATTAACCATTGAATAATGTTAAAGGTAAATATCACCACTTAAATATTATTTGTTCCAATACTCCCCCTTAATGTTAAGTGGGATATATGTCATAGTCACCTTAATAAAAGAATTATATTATGTAAATTTGAAAGATTTAAAAAAATTCATCATGCCAATATCACCTTTTGAGACAAAAAGAACTATAATCTATAAACTACTAAAAGTAAGTTTAGACTAGCATAATCGTGAGACTACATCTCATAATTTTTCATGAATAATCAACGAAGCATTATTGAAGCCTTTTATACCATAAAGACCTCCATTAAAATATATGATCTCAAGTATTAGGGTACAAAATGAAAACTTCCACACTAGGTTTACAAAAATCACATAAAGTAATATCTTAGAATGTTTTATAATGAGAAGTATAGAGAAGAAGGAAACAAATGGCCATTAGGAAGTGACATTGTCATGTACACTCCCACTCAATGTAAAATTTGAGAGGCCCAACATTACATGAAACTGATAAAACTTAGAAGCATCAATTGGTTTTGTGAATATATCTACCATTTTTTAATTTGTAAGATAAAACTACATATCAATATCATGATTGAGGACTTTCTCTTGGATAAAATTCAAATGAATTTTAATATATTTAGTTCTTTGGTGCTGCACTAATTTTTTTGCCAAATATATACAATTTAGTTATCACATAGAAAGGTGGTACTATAACAAACATTTAAATAAAGTTCTCTTAAAAACTTTTACATTCTTATAGATTTTTTAGTACTTTTATAACACTTCTGTACTTTACTTTAAGAGAAGAGATAGAGATAGTAGGTTATTTTTTTCTTCTCCAAGTGATAGCACTTACACCAAACTTAAACACATATCCATAAGTAGATTTATGATCTATAGTATCACAAACATGGTCAATATCACATGAACCATATACTTTATCATTATTAATAAATAAAATAAAAAAACCAAAATTTAATTTTCCTTTGATATAATGAAGAATACATTTAGCTAATTTCTAATGATGTAAATATAGATCCTACATGGATCTATAAGCAACATATATAACAAATGAAATATCTGACCTAGTAATGGTTAGATAAATCAAACTACTAATAAATTATCTATAAAGTGTGGGGTTAACTTGTCACACACATGTTTTGGATAAAGCTCAAAACTAAATTTAATAGGAGTATATGTAAGCTTACAATCAAATATATTAAATTTAACAAGATGATTATGTGCATACTGATATTGTGATACAATAATTAAATTTTTATCTCAAAATATTTTCATACTTAAAAAATGATGAAGAATGCTTAAATCTGTTATTTCAATCATTTGACTTAATTTATTCTTATATTTAAGAATTAAACTAATTAGATCACCATTAATAATAAGATCATCAATTTATAAAATAATTAAGATAATATGATCATTTTAAAATTTTACAAAGAGATCATTATTAGAATAATAGTTAAAGAAATCTAGTTCATTAAAATAACTTGTAATTTTAGAACACTAAGCTTGAATAGCTTGTTTTAAACCATACAATGATTTCTATAACTTACAAACATAATGCTCTTTGTTGGGGTCAATGAAACCTTTGAGTTGAGTCATATAAATTTATTCTTCCAAATCACCATTTATAAATGCATTTTGACATCCATTTGGTGTATAATCTAGCCATTCTAAGATAAAATAACAATGGGTAGTTTAATAGTACTCACTTTTGTTACAATAAAAAAAGTTTCAACATAGTCAATCTTGGATTTTTAAGCAAAATCATGAGAAACTAACATTGTTTTAAATTTGTCAATTTTACATATTGAATTATATTTTATTTTATAAATCCACCTATAACAAACAATATACCTTTTAAGTGGAGGTGGTACTAGACCCCAAGTCTAATTTTTAATTAAGGCATTATACTCAGCTTGCATAAAATTTTTCCATCTACCTTCTTGAATAGTCTCCTCAAAATATTGAGTCTCACATTCATACATAGTCATTAAAGTATGATAAAAATATTGAATTTAATTAATTTATTAAGATTATTAACTAAAAAAGATCAGATTAGGGGTTCTACCCGTTTAAGTCTTTTAGATTGAACATAAAACTCAATAGGTTCCTAAAAATCTAATTTATCTAACAAATTGTTAACTTATTTTATGGATTCAATTTCATCATAAAGGGAAACAAGAGAGTTAGGTTCATCGAATGAAGAACATTGAGGGGGTTGTATATAGGACTAACAATTTTTTTTTTCAAGGATAAGAACATTATTATTCTAAATTATTCATCTTTTACATAGATCATATATTCTTAATCCTTTATTTTTACCTATATAACCTACAAATATGCATGAATATGAGATAGGATTAAGCTTTTTACTTTTAGCTTTAGGAACAAAGATGGAAGTAGGACTACCAAAGATCTTAAACTGAGCCACAATGAGTTTATTATTAGAACACATTTATCAAGGGATAGAAAGATGTAAATATTTATTATAGACTCTATTCAAAATATGCACAATAATATTCATGGCTTTGGCCCATAGACTTAGGAACATTTATAGAATGTAACATTATTCTAGCCATTTCAATAATGTAGTTTTTCATTTCAACAATACCATTTTGCTATGAGAAATAAGGATTTGTTAATTTTATTTGAATTAGATAACTAATGGAAAAATAATAAAATTATTTACTAAAATATTTACTACCATTATTAGTTTTTAATATTTTAATATAAAAATTAAAAGCATTTTTAACAATAGTTTTAAATTCTTTGAATTTAGATAATACTTCAGATTTTTTGATTTAGAAAATGTGACCAAATCATTATAGTATGATCATAAATAAAAGTAAAAATATATAAATAACAATTAAGAGATGTAACTTCAAAGGGTCCTGTAACATCACTATGAATTAAATCTAAAGGATGTAAGAAATACACATCATGATTGTTTTGAAATGATTTAATATGTTGCTTACCATGTAATCACCCCTCAAAAACTTCATGATGAGATGAAATAGAAAAAATACCAAAAATAAGATTATGAGAATAAATATAATGTAAACTTATAAAATTAACATATCCTAATATTATTCTTTAACATAGTATTCTATCTTCCACACAAGTTATTTTTTACACACAACTATATAGAACTTCTCTCACACATCCTTTTTGTAGGATCCTCTCTAGTCAGGGATCATGAGGATAATACGATGATAAATAAATTAGTCTCTAATTTTACATCAATGGTGAATCAATATTAATTATTTAGTGATGATCTCTACTTGAGAAGGTCACTGGGTAAGCTTGGTTCAGGCCTAGTGATACACCAAAAATAATGCAAAGGCATATCAGGGTTCAAAGATTATAAGGGTTTTGGGCATCCATAGTCGATGGTGGGTGGGTGCCTTAAATTTTTTGAGCTTGATACAAAGGGAAACAAACTTCATTGTTGACTGTTATGATTTTAAATAGTGCAGTAGCGTTATAATCAAATTTTGATGCTTCAACATGGGATAATTCTTTTACTAACATGGTTACCGAGGGTGAAAAATCAATGGTAGGCACGAAAAAAGTTATTTTATTTGTCTTTTGAGGATGAGGATTTAGAGGAGGTGATGTAAAGTGAGGAGTGGTATTTAAAATGGGTCTAATATGTAGATTATATATATTTTATCCTAGCTTCCTTGTTCTCTATCAATGGATTTTAGATTCATGGTGACATTTAATGGAGGATAGTCTAGAATTATATCCTTGTGCTAGAAGTTTTTTTATTATGGTTTTTGACTGTCTTTCAGATCATAATAAGGTGGTTTAGGCCAAATCTTAGAGCTGGAATCAACATCTAATTTTTATTAAACCCTAGTTTCCTTCTTTCAATACACTTCAGGAAAACCTTACTGTCATGTTTACTGAGGTGAGATTGTCATATCTTTCTCTTTAGTTTTGGGTAGAATCTTGTTTAGTAACTATTGGTAGATCTCTAAGCAATCTGCTAAAAATAGATGCATCCAATTCTAATTTTTCTTGAACCAAATTTATCAATTTTCTTATCTATTTAGATATTTCTCAATCTCTCCCAGTAATCATTGAGTTAAAGGTCAAAGGTCACTGCTAAACTCAAACCCTCGATTATGAGGGGTTACCTTTTAGATGTTAGAGATGTTTTGAAATAGGTCATTTGGATGATTCTTATCTTAGGTTTAAGCATAAAGTAGATTCTTCATGGTGTAAGGATGTTATGAATGATCATCTCTCAATTCATCCTTTTATTATTACTTCTAAGCCTAAAATCAAAATAGTTGGAAAGTTTTAAGGGGAAAATGTTACTATATCTCTTCTTATGAATCCATCGTTGATTCCTAAGGAGTCAATTTTTTTTGTTGTGGGTTCAATTGAGCCATTATTGGTAACAAAATCATGTATCAATGATGTTTTTAGTAGCACCACAAATGATAAATACTCTTTTTCTGGAGTTGCTTAAGAGTTTTTAGATAATCAAGAAGATTGGACCGTAGTAAGGTGTAATACAAAAAGATGTCCTATCCCTAAACCTTCCTCTATGATTATTCATTATCTTCATAATGAGTTCAAGGGAAGAACCCAATTTGGTTAGATAAGTTTTTTTGGTTTTTTTTTCTTTTGGTTTGTCTATTTTTGGTATATGGTTACTTTTAGGCATGCCAACTAGTCTGGGCATGACTTAATTGAGGTTAAAAACTTTGATTTGATTTTTTAATCAAGCTGACTATTTTTTGTGATATTTTATTTATATGGGAAATGAACTTGTTAAACCCTAGTATCAATTAAAAAAAAAACATCTTAATCTTATATGCCATAATTGTGATTCATTCCTACTATGTAGTGAAATACAACATGCAAAAGCTAAAAATACATATAAACCATTTTGTTGAACACCTTCAGCAATCAAAGAACTAAATTGATTTCTAATAGACTAGTTATCCTTAAGAAAAATTAAAATGAAATTATCATTCGTAATTTGAGATTATGATACTATTTTTTTCTTAAGTTTAGACATATAGAAAAAATATTTAACAACATTTACAAAATTTATTTCTATTTACTTAGTAGCTTCTAAAAAAGAATTATCACCTAAGTAAATATTTTCAGAGATATCTCTACTATCAGATAAAGTATGAGATATTAAATTTATATGATGTGATTTACCACTATCTAAAATCTATTCATTCTCATTAGAAGTAAAAGGGAGCATATAAAATAATAACATTAGAATTATGTTCTTGATTATTATTCTAATTATGATTTTGATTCTTCTAATGATTCTGATTAGATTTATTCTTTTTGTTATTTTTAAATTTTTTATAATTAAATCTTATCTTTTTTTATAATAATTTTCCCTTCTATGACCAAATTTATCACATAGATTTCAATTCCCATTAAACTTAGGTTTATGATTATTAATGCCAAAATTTTTGCTCCCATTATTACCATTTATATAATTAGGGTTAGATTTATGGTTCTTATTATTCTCAAAAATAGGATTGAAAGTAAGAATTCCTTGAGTGGCATTCTCTTTAAAATTAAAATTTGACATTATTGGAGTTGTTCCCAGAATTCGGATAATGCGAGTGCAATGGAGATGTGATCTCACGAGATGAAGCAAGTGCACACCACATAGATGCTAAAGCAATTTGAAAATAATACAAGAAGATAAATTGCACAAGACAAAAAGGAGAAAACTAAATCTAAATTAGCATGAGATGGCCAAAGTGAGGAATACAAATAGGAGAGTACGTAAGTAACTCCACAAAAGGTGGACAAGGCACCCCAAGAATAGAATGTAACTCCTCCATGAAAGGTGGTGACAAAGTGCTGAGAATAGAGAAGTAACTCCCATCAAGGGAGTTACTTATGAAATTCTTATGACACCTATGACACATCTATGACACACACCTCTACATAAGCTAGCCTATCCCACAAATGTAGGAAAACTCCATGTATGCACAAGAAATACAATTTCCCTAATTAATAAATATGAAAAAATAAAAACCTACACTAATAGACATCACTTGTTCTTATTGAATCAAAAGTGTAAATAAAGTAGTGAGGTTGGGGATATCTTGCTCTGTTTACTATTTTGAGTTAAGAATAGAAATTAAATTGTGAAAATTTTCATGAAACTTTTGTAAACTTTTTAGAAATGTATGTAGATGTTAATCAACTCTTAAAAATTGAAATGATGACCAAATATTGCTATTTGAATTTTAAGTCGATATACAGGCACTAAATGTGGAGAGGAAAAAATTCTAGGAGCTTGAAATGGTCTTCTCAGGTTCTAAAAATTTGTTAAATCCCTTGAAACTCCACAATGATGTAACTAGAGCCTTAATTTTTTTTTGAATCCAAACAAATGTTTTTTGAATTTTTTTAATGCCACATGGCCATACAACCATACCCAGGCAACATAAATCTTCAAAAAAATCTAGTTACTTGAAAGGAGATATAGAAAACTTTAATGGAGATTGTAAGCACATATTTGAATCCACAACATAAAAAATGAATCAATATAGATTTATAAAAAAAAAAATTCTTCCAAGGATATACCGCTCCTCTTATAGGTTTAAGAAACCAAAATAATTGATTGAATTTGGTCTTTGGCTCCTTTCACCACATCCCACCAATTAATTATTCATCACCATTCTCTGATACCATGATAAAATTCATTTAATCACACACACACACACACACACACACACGATATCTAGATGCACAATTAATAAGCAAAGATAGAGATAAATGGCACAAATCAATGACACAATATATAGGTGGGAAAACCTCCAATGGAGGTGAAAAACCCATAGTTGATATTCATTAATGAGAAATACCACACCCTAACACAAATCCTTTTCCTCTCACTCTTTCAATGATAAACTTTAATAAAACTCTATTTATAATATTTGCCACATGCAAATATAAATAATATTCTTTAAAAAGTTCATGAGTATCAATATGACATTCACCAAGGGTAAAATGTCTTTATATATAAAGGTGTGGAGGTGGACCATTGTAACCAATGGGTCCAACCTCTCCCCAAAGAACCATATGGTAAAATATATTTAATTTATTTACATGAGATTACCTCATGTTAATAAACTAAATATATTTATTTTATTTATTAACAATTGAATAATATTAAAGGTAAATATCACCACTTAAATATTATTTGTTTCAACATAAGAGTGTATCAAAACTAACAACATTTGAGACTAATGAACAATACAAATACATTCGAAGCTTCAATTATGATAATGATGATGATCTGGTGAGATGTCCTTAGGATCCTCACTATATGGATTAGTATTTCACATATCATAATCTAGTGCTTCATTTTTTAATTGATAAATGGAGGTTGATGGGTCCCTTAACTTATCATTAATATCAAAATCAGCCTTACATAATATCAAAGTTATCTTAAGGGAAAAAACCATTAAAAATCCAAATATTTTTAAAATCTTAAAAAAGATAAACAAATATTAAAAGTTTCTTAGTAGTCTCTTTCAAAGAAGATTTCAAAAACCCCCCAAAAATCTCAAGTGTACCCACCGTAAAAAAGCTAAATATTCTAAAAATCTTATAATAAATATTCATATAAAACTTATTTCTACCTAAACCAAGTCTTCGACATCAAGACAAAAACATTTAACTTTTTAAAAATATAAAAACCCACACAATATGTGTTATATAGCTCAAAACCTATGCAATGATCCAAGTATAAGATTCAATACAATAAACCTTATAAAACATTTTCACAAATATTGCACATAAACTTGTATATCCTAATCCTAATAAAAAACTTACAAATCCAAAACCCATTAAAAATATTTTTCAACCACTATTAAGGGTATTTTTTAGCTTCAAAAGCTCTGTAACCAAAGACCCAATTATTTTTTTAGATTTATACAAACTACATTCTACCTTGACTCTTACCTAATCCAAGTTTACCTCTTTATCCAGATATTATTCCCACAATTAAAAAACATCTTCAAAAATTTATAAAAAAATGGAAAAATACAAAACATCCCCAACTCTTACAAGCACATGAGCCCATGGCAACGTTTGTTGGGAAAACCCAAACAAGGCCAAATCAAGAAGAGATATGGACAAATAGGATTGGAAATAAGAAAACCCACAATTTTACAAACTTATATTAGATTTGGGATTTAAATAACCAATTATAAATAGGGGTATTATTTCCATGCCATGTATAACTAAGATCTTCTACTTTTATAACCCATAATATTTATAACTTCAAAAAATATTCAAGAAAAATAATCTTCTTTAACCCCTGCCTAGAATTGTTATAACTTATACCCAAATTTTTTTGCATTAAATCTATCTTATGTAGTTGATATAAAAACTTACACCGTATAATATACATAGTAACTTCTTCAATGCCTTTTTAAAAAACCCACAAAAAATTGAAGACTAAGATCTAATGTAAGGTTATGCACCCTTCATCTTCTGATAAGGAGTTTTTGTAGCCAAACTAAAATAAGTCTTCAAAAACACCCCTAAAAATTTTACATAACTATATGGATTGAATTTTATCTTTAAAAAAATCGTTAAATTGCCTAACACCAAATACCTATTATATATATAGTCTCTTATCCCAATAAATCAAGATCTCTAAATTTTTTAAGACCTTCACATAAGCCTAATCCTATGGCAACAATTTATAGGAAATAGGAGAAATAAATTAGTAGATTTTGAGGTAGTCAAACAACCATTAGGTTTGAGATTTCCCCAAAAATGCATCATATAACATATCTATCAAACCTTATCAAAACAAAAAGAAGATTCAAACCTTTAAATAGTTATATATTTGACATTGAATCTCCAAACAAGGATATATCTATAGCCACCATGATTTGAGCACATATTATAGCCTTATGCAAGCCTAGATCCATACCTTCACATATCAGAGCAAAATGAGCATAAAAAAATAGAGATGGAGATCATTACAATAAATCCCACTACCAAACAATACTAACAACTTAGTGTGGATCACATAAAAACCTGGAATGTGGACACAAAAACCTATTAGATGGATTAAAAGCATTGTTTTACTTTTATTTGGGTGATTCATAAACCAAAAAAATATATATATATCTACATATAATAAGTAAAATCAATAAGGGGTTATTTATCACCTAGTAGGCACTTGAAACATTCCCAAAAGCTAAGGAGTGAGGGGGAAAATAGAAAAATCAATGAAAAAGATTTCTAAATAAAAATAGGAGTTAAAAAAACATGGGCATATAATGAAAGATTATAAGAAGTGGATTGCTGAATGAAAAATAAAATAGTGGCATGACTCTTTTCATCTAAATTAGAAGCTCTAAGACACATGAATGAAAGGGAGAAATACTTGGGAAATCATTGTTTCTTGTCCACTAAGTCAAGACACATTTTTTAATTATCTATTACTTTATTGATATATGTTTATTGTACCATATATAATTATTATACATAGCTTATTATATATATATATATATATATATATATATATATATATATATATATATATATATATATATATATATATATATATATATAAATCTTTCATGTGATTTCCTCTCCCTAAGTTTTATTACATTATTCATATAGTTTGGACATCTTTGGCACATTCTATCTATTTACCTTGATATTTTTCTAGCCCTTTAGTTTTTCATTTTTTTGGTTATGTTGTATTGGCCCTCACTCTTTGATTGTTTATTCCATCCTACATACTTCTATGGATTAAAAAAAAATTGAACATGTAGGAACCAAAAACCTTATTTTATAACTATCAACCTCATAAAAACCTAAAAAATATAATATACATTGATATCTTTCATACTACTATGTACCGAGTTATAAGGGAAGTGGTAGGTGGTTTGGAATTCTCTTATTCCTCCTCTTATTTTATCATGCACATTTATATTTTGGTTTGTGTCATTTTTTGCTTGTACCCCTTGGCTTATTTTATTGATTATAGAAAATTATAAAATTCAAAAAACATTAGAAAACAAATGTTATTGATTGATACATATCATGCTTATATACCTATGTTAGAAGTTTTTCACATCTATATTTTTGTTTTATCAAATTTTGGGAATTACTGAAATAGATAAGATAAAATATTATGTAAAATCAAAATGTTATAGATATGTAATAAATAACACAAATTAATTTAGAACTTATGAAATTTATAAATATGATAAAGGGGAAAGTACTAAGGAAAATACATCTTAGTTAGGAAATTGGAATGTAGGATTGTGTTTGAGTTTGAAATTGATTGGGGAACTATGTTGATTGGCTATAGATCTGAAACAAGGTTTTGCAGGGTGTCTCTACAAGAGTGTTAGATATAAAAAGGGGCATAGGGCATTGTTGTCCTTAAGGAACACTCGTGTATTATAAATGATATAATTATAAGTTTTTTATGATAGGTTTTTTTTCCCTAGTGTGTTACATAGACTATGCAAGAACCTCGATCTAACATGAAAACCATTATATATCTTCTCCTTCACTTGTAACCCTAGCTCAATAGACGAAGAGGAAAAATGAAATCATAGATTAAAAATAGGTTAGCAGTTGAATTTTTGATTGACGTCAACACCCCTATGTTGAGTGTTGCCTACATATCAATACTTTAAAGAGGAATACAAATACATGTAGCTCTCCCATGCTACATTGGTGTGTGTGAAAAACTAGTGTAAAAGATTGAATGTTAATGTAATCCTAGAGTGATTAAGTACTTCAATCATGAATTATGACCTTAAAAGTGTACTCAAATCACATATCATAGTTATTATGGTTTTACATATTCAAAATTGGGAGAAATATGGATTTTTTTTCTCAATATGCTATTATAATTCTAGTGTTTTTCAATGTGGAACCCTCATGTGTGAAAAAATGGTTTGAAATGTGGCTTTATAGTGATATTTTGGGAATTCCTTCAGATGGGGATTGCTAAAATTATTGGATAACATGTTACATGATTTTTAAATCTAATAATTAGTCATTATTTTGTGGGAGGATGAGTGGTAGAACTAGACACTATCAGGAAATGTTGTTTTCTAAGTGATGCATTATTATCCTAAGAGAAAAGTTGTTAATATGGGAGTATCAAATAGTCAATGGATAAACCTAAACTATTTTTCATGAGGAATAGGGACATTATCTAATCATTATTTTGCTCATAGGAATGGTTCATTCATGTGGAAAATGAAGTAAAGTGGTCAAAAGGTCATGGAATTAAGCATGAGCTAAGTGTGTAAAAAGGGTGGTCACAATTGCATTATTTTAGCTTAAATTTTAATTTGTGTCTAAATTTTTACACGTGATTCTATTGGTAAATTTTTTATTGGGTTAGATGATATATATTTATATTATACCATATATATAGACTATCATATATTATGTGGCTATTGTGTTGCCCACACCTTTGGAGGTATGATCACATTGGTGGTAAAACCTACTTTTTTGGCATCCCTATATAATTTATTTTATGATGGTATTTTTCTTGTTTCTATTTATCATATTGATCCATTTACATCAATTATATATATCTTTATATTACCTATATATTACATATTACATGGATGTGCTGCATGTTATATAACATTTTGTGATCAATACTTGCCTATTCCCTATGACTTAGTACCATCTTATCCATTCTTCTATGA
Organism: Torreya grandis; assembly: GCA_037957365.1. Lineage (NCBI taxonomy): Eukaryota > Viridiplantae > Streptophyta > Pinopsida > Cupressales > Taxaceae > Torreya > Torreya grandis. Next base: position 799,096 of record JARHVA010001585.1, on the reverse strand, counting down.
AACATATTACTATACCTAGCTCTTTTAGGGGAATATTTATTACACTAAGGCATACCATTAGTTCTTATCTTATTTTTCCATTAGATTCATCATACCCTTATTGATCTCTTTGAGACTATTATTACATATATCTTGTGCATACAAAGATTACATAAGGACATAGCATTTGTTCCTCTCATTTTGGAGCATATTGACTACATCTTTCCATTTAGTACATCATATAAATTTTTCCTACATTTGAATTACATGAATATATTATATACTTATATTTCTCATTTATTTTGGGGGCATTACACCTAAATTATCTCATGGGGCCTCATTTGTACTATCTTATTTTATATGGAGTTAATCACTTATGTGCCCTGTATTATTACATTGATAGGCCCATAGAACCTACATAATACTCTTTCATCTTGTGAAATTATGGCTATATTACTTGATACATACATGGTTATATCTATTATACATTGGTATTCATGACTTACACACAAAAAAAAAGGGCATCATACCCTCATATTCCTTATGATTTATATATTTGTAATATCCTGTGCTAACAAAAACATCTTTGCCTTCCATAAATTTCACCATATAATGAATCATGCCTATGGCATATGGGGGAATAATACCCATAGAACCTACATAATACTCTTTCATCTTGTGAAATTATGGCTATATTACTTGATACATACATGGTTATATCTATTATACATTGGTATTCATGACTTACACACAACAAAAAAGGGCATCATACCCTCATGTTCCTTATGATTTATATATTTGTAATATCCTATGCTAACAAAAACATCTTTGCCTTCCATAAATTTCACCATATAATGAATCATGCCTATGGCATATGGGGGAATAATACCCACACTTATTTTTGAGAAATTTATTACTTATATCTATATTTAATTTATATATGTGGGCATCATACCCACACTTAGTTTTGATAGATTAATTTATGATATCTATTTTACCTATGGGTGGCATCATACCCACATTTTATTTTAGCTTCATTGACTATGTCTAACTTTACCTTTCCTATGGAGGCATCATATCCACACTATTTTTTGAGAGCATCATTCAAGATATATATATATTTACCTTTCCTATGGGGTAATAATATTCACACCTATTTTATGAGCTTCATTTATTACATATATCTATATTATCCCATTTGGGGGAAACAAACCTGCATACCTATATTACTAGTTAAATTTGTAACATCATCTACTCTACTCGTTCACATATCACAAAGTTTAAAGTGGAACCATATTACTATTATCATAGGAACCTTTGACTAAAAATAAGTTTTAAGGTGTGAAGAAGGCATTTTAATGGTTAAGATAATATTTGAGACTCAATCTAATTTTTTGGATCAACAATATTTCCTTATAAATAATCAAACAAATTAATAAAAATGAGAAATTTCTAATGAAGCTATCACAATCAACATGAAATATTCTAAGATAGTCTTTATTTAATAACATATACTATAGTTTTACCAAGTGTTATCAATCTTGTCAAACATAGAAAACCTCTTGAAGATGTAACCCCTAAAAGGATTAAATACTCTGATATATAATCTATAATTAAATGATCAATATATATTTGTGTAGATGAAATTTTAGCACAATATGGATTTAACTATGTAAATTCAAACCCAAAGATCAAACTACTGGTTAAAGTGATAGATCCATTAGAATCATAATGCAATAGGTGAATAAAAATTCAAACCAACATTATAAAATCCTAAAGCTAAATTATCTACACCATGATTTAATGGAATAAAAGACAAAGAGGATTGGAATTTCCTTGAATCAGCTTTTTGACATGGATGCTTGATCAAGGATGATGGATGCTTGATTATGAACTCCTAAGATTGTTTATTAGTCTGGCGTGGATTTATTATGAAGCTTGGAAATGGATTTTCATGGAGGAGAGGAGTTGTTTAAATTTAAATAGGAGGAAAATATCTATGGTGGAGATTCAAACTTGGATGAAGGAGATAAAGGGTTGGGGATTATCCAAGGAATTTAAAATTCCTTAGAAGCCTCTATATTTAGAGGCTTCTAGAGAGAAGGAGTTAGAATAGAGAGGATTCTAGAATCCTCCAATTCTAGAATCCTCCAATTCTAGAATCCTCTTAGGGATTTATTAGGCTTAGGGCTAGATTAGATAGGGATTATATGAGTGATTAGGGACTAAGGGTGTAAGAGAGCCTAAGAATAGGCTAGTAGGTGGATAGGTGGGCCATGAGAATTTAAAATTCCCAAATAATAGATAAGTGGGGATTAGGATGGGATAATGGGGAATTAGGATAAATTAATGATGAAGTGGAAATGAATAAGATTAGTAGATGAAAGATAATAGAAGGGGTATACTAGACAAATAGATAGAAGGGGTGATTTTCGGATAGGATTAAATGAGATAAGTATAATTAGTGTCGACTAATAGTAATATTAATGATAATTAGTGAAGCGAGAAAATTTAGGTGCATAAATTTTTACTCTCTTTGAAATGGAATTATGAGTGGATTGAAGTGGAAGGAGTAATGATATTTTAAATAAAAACCATGTCATGGTTGAATGTTAGTAGATAATGTTAGGGGATATGATGCTTCCTTCAGGGGAAGTGTAGGAAAGAATGAGATGGATGGCCTCTCAAAAGAAGAAATGAGGGGTGGGATGGAATGGAGATATGAGAGGATGAAGTGATATATTTGAGATAAATGGTGAAGAAAATGAAGGATTCAACTCAAGTAATGAGCTACAAATTGATGATGCCCTTGGTAAGGATACATGCATAGGGATCATAGATGATGGGTGTCATGGTTGGTGACACATCTTAAGGGGGAATAAAGTGTAACATGATGATGATTATATTAAAAGGTCACAAGATTTAGATGTATCCCAAGCAAGCATGCATGCAAGGGAGAGTTTTTGGCCAAGACAAGATTGATTTGATAAGATTAATAATGGGTGTAGCTCAAGGCTAAATTGATTAATATGATTTAGGTGATGATAGAGAAAGATTTGATCAAGTGACCAAAAGATATGACTTCATTTCATTAAACCAATGATCCATAATATGATTTGTTGTCCCCCAAAAATATCACTCATTTTTGGGACAACATATGAACTATTTTGGGCCCTACAAGACCAAAATTGTCTCTTCCCTTTTCAAAATTTATTTTGAGCATTCAGGTTCTTCATTTTTCAAAGATTTTTCAAAAATCTACGGACTCTGTAGGCTTGAATCTATGGACTTTGCTGGCTTGGAACTATGAACTTCACAGATGGTTTCTACGGACTCCAAAAGCTAGATGTTTATAGACTCTTTTAAAGTTGGAGAAAACTACGGACTTGGTTTCTATGGACTCTGCAGGTAGGCTCAAATCTACGGACTCTCAAGCTTGGTTTCTACGGACTCTGTAGGAAATAAATGGGTTCAACACTTAGCCATTTTTTCAATTGATAAGTTCAAAGGGGTCTTCGAAGAGCCCAAAAGACAAGTGCCCTTGTGGAGGGTAATGAGCAAAAGTGGACAAAATTTGGAAATCCCTTGAGAAAATAGCTAAGTAAAAGAGACTGAAAGAATTCTTTTAGGAAGATTTTTCTCAAAAAAATTCTGAAGGCAAAATTCCTTCAAACTTTTTGTCCAAAAGAATTCACTCAGAGAGAAAGTCTGAAGAAATGGAAAAGAACAAATGGCTAAGTAACATAAACTTTCCTTCAAACATTTTATTTGAAGGAATTCTTTTGGGCTTTTTGCTTGATGGAAAAAGCTTGAAAGCCAAAAGACCACTGAAGAAGCAAAGAACCCACTAGGGAAGTTGAAGCCTGAAGTTTGCCTAAAAAATCTTGAAGGATAGGTACCTTTGCAGGGGCACTTGACGATAGAAAAAGGACTATTTTAAAAGCTTGAAGGCACACCTTCCCTTTGGGACGTTCTAAAGGCTGAATAAAGATGTAGAAAGGAACCTTTAAAGACTTAGACAAAAAGGGTTTCAAAGGATGAACTGAATAAACTGATTGAACCATTGAACCATTGAAACAAAAATTTCAACAAGTTCATAGGTTGAAAGGTTTAACCAGAGCTTAGAAATATAAAGGAAGCAAAGATTGAGTGAGACATAGAATGAACCAATGAACTGATTGAACCTTAAATTGAAAGAGTTTAAAGTTTAATGGTTCATAGGTTTAAAGGTTCAAGGGCGGCCTCAGCCAAGGAAAAAAGTAGCAAATAGGTGGTTCAACAGATGGTTCAACCAAAGAATGGGGAAGTGATTGAACCAAGAAGTGATGGAACAAAAGAGACTGAATGAACCAATGGACCAACAAACTTTCATAGGTTCACGGGTTCAAGGTTCAACATGGTTCAAGTAGTTGGTGACCATTGACGGTCCCATGGATGTCAAATTCAAAGGGAATATCTGTGGAAATTCAAGAAAAGTGTAGAATTTAAAAAAAGAATCAAGCAACTAACTGAAAAGAGAGCCTAAAGACTTAAATTGCTATAGGGGAGAGAGGAGCGAGACCAAAGGACTAGAAATATTTTCAAAAGAGTTATTTCCAGTAGGTGGAATAGTGGATCAAGTAGACTTAGACTTCTGAACACACCAAATCAAGGATGAAATCCTATTTTTCTTCCATAAAGTAATGGTGAATTAGATAGCTACGCAAATATCAAAAAAATGACTAGACATTCCATACTAAGAAGAGACATATTAGAAGAATGGACACACCATAGTTATGGCAATACACTGTTCCCAGCATGGTCCCTCCAGACAAAACTGAAGGTGCATTGAAGATGTTGAATACAACATGGGTCATCCCATGGGAAAGAATGCCAAGCCTTGCGTAGTTGCTATAAGTTTGTAATTTCTCTCATTAGTAAAGGAGACTTTTCATTTTTATAGGAGTGAAACTCTACCCAGTTGAAATAAGAATACTGAGAATTTGAGCTCAGATTGTAATTTCATTTCATTTTATTTGAATGAGAAAGCAAGTTATTTTCAGACTTTGTGCTATTTTGGATTGTATGTGTTCTTGTTTATTTAATTTGACAAGTAGAATTAGTGAAGGTAATAAGGGAAGTGTCCTGAAGCCAAATTTGGGAAGACTTTGTGCTTTCACAATTATTTTCAGCATGTGTTTTTATTTTCTTTCTGTGTTGAGGATTCTGGGAGGACTTTGTGCCCCCATTATCCTTTGTGTTATACTCTTTGGGCAGTTGAGGTGGAAACTTTGTGTTCTATTTCATCTTGTTAGTTATTGCGCCCTTTTGTCACTAGTTACTTTTACTACCTGAAAGAAAATCCTGTTGTTCCCTATAAGAACACTTTTGAAAGAAGACAAGTGCCTTCAATGTTTCCACTAGGATTTTTATCCTTTGTGTGTTAACATCATATCTAAAAGAAGAGATATGGATGATGTATTTTGCCCTTGAGTGTTATCTTATACTTATTTATATAGTATATAACGCCGCATATTTAATAGGGAACCTCCCCTTGATGAGAGGAGAGATTTGTCCCCATTGGATGTGGTAAACCTGCAACTTTGGATGACCAATCTCCCTATGCTATGGTGATAGGAACTATTTTGCTCACCAGTTAGCTAGTCGACAAAATATTCACCCAACATGATTAATAATGATGCCCCTAGTAAGGACACATGTAAGGGAGTGATAGAGGAAATAGTGGTTAAGTTGTCCTTGGGCACTAAAAAGTGGCCAAGTGATGCCTACATGGTCTTAAAAGACCTCAGGTTGATGTAGTTATGACTCAAAGATGATGATGATGATTAATGATTTGAGGATGATGTTAGTGATTAGAGGATATGACTCAGATGATGGGATGAGGATAAAATATTGGATGTTAGTTAGGTGGGTCAAGAGGATTAGATTAGTGATGGGAATAAGGATGACTAGATAGTTAGATAAATGATGAGGGTGTAGATGATGAAGCCATCATAATTTTCATAAGGCTCATAATAGTCTAAGTAATATAGTAAATATGGTACTTGACAGTATGCCCCATGATATAAGTATGACTAAGAGGCCATTGTGCTAAAGTGCATGGGAAAATATCAAACTCTACATCATCAAGGGCACTTTTTAGTGATCTTGTAGCATCTTCATTCATTGCCCAAGGCAAAAAGACATGATGCAAAAAATAAAAAGATATATAAATGATAAAAGACATGCAAAAAAGATAAACAAAACAAACAAGTAACACACATGAGCATTTACATGAAGTGTCATAATGTCTTGTTTAATGATGGGATGAATGATTGGGTGATGGGTTGGATTAGGATGGACTAAGAATAGACATGGATTGGGGATAAATTAGCGATGATGATGAGGATTGAATAGTAATTTAGATAAAGGTATGGACTTGGATGAGAGACTAGGATTAGGATAAGGACATGGATGAGGATATAGATGTGAAGATGGCCAAAGATTATCGAAAGACAAAACCTTGCAAGATTCCAATCAAGCAAAATATTAGGAAATGTTGGGATTAAAACCTTTCATACTAGCAAAGAGTTATTTGATGGGTGCTAGGTATGAAAAGGCAATGATAAAGTTAGTGATGAAATCAAGTACCTTCCACACTTAGCAAGGAGGTGATTTGATGGGTTCTAGGTTTGAAGAGGAAATGATAGGGAAGTGATGGGTGCTAGACTAAATTATTTGACAAGGTTGTGTATGTAGATAATACTTAGCCAAAAGGGATGATGAGGAAGATATGGATGGGTGACCACTAGGATTTGGTTCTAAGATAAAGTATACTGATTGGAAAAAGGGAACATGGATATTATATGTTTGTTCAGGATGGTGATAAGGGAAATGGGATTTATGGGATAGGTATTAGATGTGGTGTAGGATGGTAAAGTGGATGATATAATGTGACTAGGGGTTTATGCATAAGACAAGACACCATGGACTATTTTTTAATTTTTCAAAATTTTATGATTTTTAGGGATTTTTTTGACATATTTCAATGCTTAGGGATTTTTGGAATATGTATGTACACTATACAAAAGGGGGTTACTAGAAAAGGGAACACCAAGCCTAGCCACCAAGATGAGGATGAATGGAATGATGGATGAGTGACAAGAGGATGGGGATGATGTAGAAAAGGGGATGAGGACCAAGGAAGAAGGGACTAGGGATTGTCAATGACCACATTGTTAAGGAACCTGATGTTTAGTTGCTTGAGTGTCCATTACAGGATATGCCAAGATGATTCTAGAATAGTTCTCAAGATACCATTTACTTAATTATGAAGGTCAAGACAAGGGATATAAGGAGAGATAAGATGCATGATATGATGGCAGATGATGGATAGGAATAATGGATGGAGGTGATGGACAAGGGATAAGATGGGTGATATATATAAGGTGGAAAGGAGATGGAACCAATATGGATAGATGAAGGATATGGATGGATTTTACCCCCATGTGTTAAGGTATAATGCAGATAATAGATTTTTTTCCATGATTCCAAAAACTATTTTTTATCATGGTACTTTTCCAAGGCACTAGAATATTGGTTTTTACCTTTGGATGAATGATTTTTTTTTATTTTTTTATGGCATCTTGATTTATTAAAAAAGGGTGAGATGCAGGATTATCAAAACTAGATGTGATCTTTAACCATTACCTATTATAGAAATGTGTGATGTTAGGACCATGTTATTACTACCAAATGTATTAGGGTCTATATGACCTTCATCGATGCTTGATGGAGATCCCACTAGATATCTAGACTAGGTGTCTTCATTGGCCCTAGGAGAGACAATGCTACTTAGGGAGGTGATGTGAGGTATGGATTTGATTAGATCTTGATTTTGATGGAGGATAGGATTAAGATAGGATGATATGATGGGTGATAGAGTATTAGGACTAAAATTAATGTTAAGATCATGATAGGATTAGGTAATGGTGATGGAAGATTAGGACTAATAGTTGTATACATCATTGGAGGTGTGGGACATGCTTCATTTGATTAGTGCCAATTGAAAAAAGACTGTAGGAGATCCAAGACACTTTAACTTTGTGATTCATCTTTGATCTAATCAATTGATGGATAATTTTCCGTGCTTTTGACATTATTTGGATTTTGACTACCCCCTAGTGCATGATTTTGGGCTTCACTAGGCGAGATTGATTTTTGACTTGATAAATGATGATTTTGACTTTGACATTTCTCTAGTACCTGATATTAGGCTTCACTAGAGGAATACATTTTTGGATTAAGCTGATGATTGATTCTTATTGATTTTGACTGCTAGGATTAAGGATGTCTCAATTATGATTTATGACTTTTGGAATGGGGTCTTAGACCTCTGTACTTATGGCACACATTATATTACTTGAGTAAGGCTCCAATGATATATGTTCCTATTCATCCTTATGGAGGGAGGTGATTAAGTGATCATCAATAGGGAGAAAAGGGTACATGATGGATGAAGGTGGTGGTAAGAGCATGATGAGGTTAATGAGTGGTGATGGGGTAGAATAGTATTCATAGGGGTTCTTAGGAGACCTATTTTTGATATCAATGAAAATCTCCTCAAGATTAGTAAAAGAATCATTTTGAATAGATGGGAGACACACATTTGAAGTAAGAGTAGATTCACTTTTGATAATATTCAATAGATAAAGCTTACAAGAACTCATTTATGAATTCATTATCTTGATCAAGATTTAAATATATGCCTGGTGATGTATTGGAGGTATCTTCAATAAAACATGTATTATCAACATCTACTGCAATTTCGATGGGGGATGATGTTTTTGATGATGAATTTGATTTAGATAGTGGTGTTAGACATGATCTTGATGAAGATTAGACTTTTGATCCTAAATTTGATGTACAATATGCAATGCTACTAGTATAAGGCTCATTATCCATGATTGACCTGTCAATAAGGGGTATTTAATGTGATGGGTGAGAGGGTTCATGAGATATGGGGTTACTAGGCTCATGGGGAGTAGACTCAGCTTTGATGGAGGATTTGCTAAGGATGGGGGGATCATGTAGGATGGGTGTGGAGTCTTAACCTTGGCTTGGAAAGGGAAGGGATTGATCATGATCAGGAATGGAATCTTAGCATTCTTCTTCTTGTTTACCTAGGGGTATAAATGCATTTAGTTCATCCTTAATTACTATGTCACCATGATCAATGAAGTCTTGGACATAGTCTTGAAAATGTTAACATCAATTAATGATATGCCCCTAGGTTTGGTGATATATGTAGTATTAGTTATCTTTATACCAAGAGGGCTTGGGCTTAGTGGGATCAAGATGTTAGATAGGTAGATAGACCATCATGTTAGTGGTGACTAGTTGTTTGAAAAGGGCTTCCAAGGACATAAGAAGGGGAGCGTAAAGGTCCTTTTCACTGTGTGATTTAGATGTGGAATTATGATTAGATAGTAGTTCATAGGACTAGGGGGATATATTTGAGGTGGCCAATATAGGATTCCCTTTGCTAGTATGGGAAGGGGAAGTTGGTGGTTTATGACTAATAGATGGATGATTGATGTAGGATTCACATGAAGGGGCTTAGACGGGAGGTGCAATGAGTTGAAGGGGGTCAACACCTTTAAGGAGTCGTACACCCATCATAAATAACTTCAAGAGTATCTTATCCTTATGGGAAGTTATGTATTGGTCAATGAAAATGGGGTCTAACTCCATGGTGATGGATGATAAAGGATGGATGATTAAAAATAGGCTAAGGATTATGAATGGTGCCTTGAACAAAGAAGGTCCAAATGATTGAGCTAGTATGATAGGTGATGATGATGATGAGGTGGAATAAATGTGAATAGGATGATATATGACTAAGGTTATATTTTACATGGATATTTTAATAAACACTAACATCCTATAAATGATGCCTAGTTGTCAAGCTAGCAAGAAGATTGAGGATTTTATGGGTACCTAGATTCAAACTAGCAAGAGGATGATATGATGGGTGCTAGTTATGAGTAGGCAAGGATGATAGAGACTAGATTGATGATGGGTTTTCTAGATTAAATTTGACAAAGTGATAAGATTATAACATCATATTGAATAGATATCTGACCAATGGGATGAGTGATAGTGGATTAGGATGATAGGAGCATGTGGATAAGAAGATTAGATTAATCCTTAAAACCAATTTTCCCAAGATGGAGATTGGATGGGATTATGTGATGAAGGTGATTGGGATAATATAATACGGAAAAATATGATAATAGGTGATGATGAAAGGATAAAAGGGTAAGATGAGTGAGGTGGAGATGGTTTAGACCCATATGTGACCTAAAAATCCAACTAAGATGAGATAGGATGAGATTAAATTAGATAGGTGATGAAGAGAAGGTTAAGACAAGTGATGGGGGATGGACTTAGGAAAATATGTGGATGAGAGATGATGTGATTAGGATATGTAGGTGATGGGAGGATAACCAATTATGGGTGGATTTAGGATAGGATATGATTAAAAAGATGTGTAAGAGAACAAAAGCTATATATAAGTGACAAGATAAGAATGTACAATACAAGATGCAGGTGATGGGGATGTGGATTAAGATGAGGGTGGATAATGGTTAGAGTAGAATGAGGGTAATATAAAAGGACAATATATACAAGATGATGTCTAAGATGTACAAGATGAGATATTAGTGATGGGGGTGTGATTAATGATGCGTGGTTCTAATGATAAGAGGGGTTAAAAGGATGTAAAAGAGAAAAATGATATGTAAAATAGGGTAAGACAAGGATATATAATATGATGATTGGAATATGTAGGTGATAGGGGATGATCAATGATGAGTGGAGATGGTTAGACTAGGAGGGGATGAAGACAAGGTCAAGACAAGTGACAAGATGTGGATGATATATGATTTAGGATATGTAAGTGATAAGTAGGGTCTAATGATAGGACATGATTAGAAATATGTACAAATTATGTAAAAGAGGTTGATTGAGATAATGATGTATAAGACAAGATATAGGTGATGGGGAGGATGGGATAAGGAAAAGTATGATTAAATGATGAAGGGGTAATAATATAAGACAGGGATATTTTAGATTAAAAAATCCAACTAGGATAATATGAGGATGAGGTTAGACTAGATGGGTAATGATTGGCTAGGAGGAACTTGATGGAGATGATATGTGATGGGGTATGGCTGATGATGAAGGAGACTAGGATAGGATGTGACTAGAAGGATGTACAACAAAATAAGGATATGTACAAGAGGGGGTAAAATAATGATATACAAGATGGTGGAATAATGAGACAAGATGATATGGGGATGATTAGGACTATGGTGGGACAAAGGTAGATAAGAACCAATCAAGTTTGGACTAAGGTATTAAACAAGTCAAGGTGAGGTGTAATTGATTATGGATGAGGTGGACTTAGGATAAGATGTGGATGACTAGGTGTGACTAGGATATGTGATAAGGATGATTAGAATATGACTAGACTAAGATAGGATAGGATAATGGAAAGGGTATACAAAGAAAATATGTACAAGGAAATAATGATAAGGATGTATAATATGATAGGATATACAAGAGGAGTAATGATGTAAAAAATGGTAGAAAGATGAGACAAGGATATATAAGATGGTATGTGCAAAGGGATGATGAAAAAATGATGAGGAAAGTATGTACAAGATGATGGATTATCCAAACACCTAAATAGGTGTGTATAGGTTTGGGTGAAGGCTGACTCAACTCACAAACATCATGGGTCAACACAACACACACCCAAATAAGCAAGTTACAAACCTATGATTAGTAAAATATTAAGGGTGTGTAACCTGATGCTCGCACCATCCAATGGCTTCATAAGTGATGATATACATTGATGACCCATTATGGTATCAACCAAACCCTCTCAACCCTAATTGTACATGATGGATACTTTAGAGTTGATATTGACTCCTATAGTGGTGCACCTGTTATAGCTGTGGTCTCATAATCTAGGTATACACAAAGGTTTCTAGGTGCATCCCATATATACACAAAGGTATGATGAGGCCCAAGTTTGTATAGGATGATATTTGATTGCCCTATATCATTGAGCTTAACCACCCATCACTCCATGGAACCCTTTATGGGGAATTCCATTTAGGCACATAATGATAGCTCTCCTAATTTTTAGACTCTGATAGAACATAGAGTTTGGTCAAGTACATAGTGGTGAAATCCACATCAGTGAACCCTAGAAAAATAAAAAAGGAAGGGGTTTATAGGCAGTTTTTGATCTTCCAAAAATCACCACAAGGATGTAAGGAGGAGAGCATACACCAATCATAGCCTTAAGAGACAATCAAGAAAGTCAAATGACTATTTAACTGATTAAGATTAAGTGTGACATATTTACAAGATGAAATAGATAGACAAGAATATATAAGTAAAGATATATATAAGATAATGATATATATAAGGGAAAGAAATTAAAATGATTAAAAAAATGACTTTTAAAGTGCCCAAAAGATTCTTTAACCGGTGGCTTGCAAGCACACAGGTTAGTAGTTTTATTTCAACACTCAAGAAGGGGGGTCTTGCAAGACAAAGATTATTTGTTTGATGGATTTATCACTAATCCCTATAAAACCATAGATACACTATCAATTTAAAATGAAATTACAACCATAATACACAAAGCCATAACTGAGGGGTCAAAATCGCTAAACATGAGTTGTGATTTTTGCAAAAGGTTAAATGACCATGAAGGTTACCTATAAGAGTTAGGTAAAACCAAAACTTTAGTCAACAAAATTGCTATTTTAACTAGATCAATATTAGCGATTTTATTATAAACTAAAAAAATTATACTACAAATAACAATATTTATATTAGCTAAATATTGAGAGTCATGATTTTATCAAAATCTTGAAACTTTGATCTTGGATAGAAACAAACATATTAGGTAAATGCTAAAAAAGTATACATACATACCTATGATAGATTAAATAGATATATCAAAAAATTTAAATGGATACTTAGATTGTTTACCAAAATGACTCAAGGTATTAATGAAAATATATCTTCTATCAGATTAAACCTTAAGTCTGCCTTTATGAGATTTTAAAAATAACCTACAAAATGGAAAATTTATGACAATACCACTTGATAGATTAAATTTGTCACAGTTCATAAAGAACTTATAACTAGTAGGATCTCTCCTACAACACCATTACCACAACCAAATAATCATGGAGAACAATACTAATTATGCACAGTCCAGTCTCATTATTCCTCAAAAGAATAATACAAATCCATAGATCTTTCTTCACCAATATGATAGGATAAGAATAGGGAGTGCCTAATAAATATGTAAAATGAGTTGGTTTCATGAAATGATAATTTGTTACATGAAACGAAGATTAGTTGATATGTAAAATTTACACATATAAAATAACAATGCAAATATTTAAAAAATATCAACTAAATAACCAACTCCCAATTAAGCTTAATGATTACTTCAACAACCTCATTTAAGCACAAAATAGGGAGTAAGAAAGGAGAAAGTAAAGAGACTGAATGGGTCCTGGCAACAAGGCCTGATCAAGTACCCATATAAAAATCATAGTGAAATACAAAGTATCCCTATGGTAACCAATCCATCTTACCAGAGTACATGGATGTTGAGTCACTGTAACTACTAAGTCAAATAGGAACTGGTACTCTGTATAAGGATCACTTTGTAAAAACATTGATCACCAAACCAATAAAAAAGAGTTACCAAGAATGAAAGGTATCACTGTAAGGTACTAAAAAACTAATAGAACCATAGTGAGATTGAAGAAGAGAACATATTTTTTAAGGCATCTCAAGAAGAGTGACTCAAAATATCAACACAATACTATAGTAGGTGCACTTGATGAAGTGAATCCCATCGAAAAAAGATGCATTGAATCAACTACCTCAAAAATAAAAAAGTGGTGCACTAAGGGATAACAAGGATCACAACACATAAAGTAGTATCTACACACCCCCCCATAATGCTGAAGTGGGTGACTCAAAAAACCATCTGAATGAGTGGGCCAATCCCACTATGCAAACACTAAAATGCTGACACTGGGCTACACTAAACTAGCTACGCTCTAGAAGGAGAATAAGCTCCACCAAAAAATCTGAAGGAGACCATCAAAAATTAGATATACATATGAAATATCTCATGAATGATGTCCCTATTGATGATGGGATAGTCATGCAATTGGATAAAAAAGTGCTCAATCATGGAGCACATACATGAAGAAAAAAAATCCATGATTCTTAGTGTGACTACAAACAAAAGTCCCATCCTACAATAATAGCACCAAGTGATGTAAGAAACTCCAAAATGCAATCAATCTATGGAATACATAATCTATGCAATGAGAGATGTATGCTCAAAAGAACACATTTAAGTAATCAATGAGCTCAAACAATAAGGAGCATCAATAGGTAAAAGGAGTAATGTGTAGTTGAAGAAGCTGAATAGTGGAGGGATGATGTCTCTAGTGTCATCGCTAAGAATGATTCTTACACTTCCAAGAATGATAAAAAATACACCCCAAATGAACATGAATGGTGGATGAAGATGCTTGCATATGTATGGGTGTAAAGTCCATGATAGAAGAATGTGATTCAACGGCCAAAGAAGTGTCAGGTACATCATGTCTGACCACTATAATCTCAGGGTTTTTAGGCCTAAGTGAAGGTGCAAAATATCTCATATGAACCTCAATATCCTCATGAATATTGGAGTGAATAAAAGATGAAGATATATCACCAAATGATCCCCATAAAGATGAAACACCTACTAAAAAACCAATGCCATGCCAAACAATCCATGTAACACGTTGAATAGGGCTATAAATACCCCATAGATGCTTCCCAATGCTTACAAGTCCAATAGTGTGACCCATAGAATGAAGCATGTAAGAGTCAAAACTAGTGGTATGCTTCTCAAAAGAAGAAGACATATATGTAGGTGGAACTTGAGTGGGATGTGTAGAGTGTGCAACAAAAATAGGCACATAAATATCATCTACAATAATAGGAGCAACATGAACAATGGGTTGATCAAAATTTGGTAGATCAAACTATAAAAGTGAATCAAGTTGATGCATACCAGATTAGATACATGATGTAGTATTAGACTAATGCTCTATGAAAACAAGTTTATTTTGTAAATAATAAATGAGGGCATCCTTTTCATGAATCATAGAGCACAAAAGAGAATTCTGCATCAAAAGTTTCCTATTTTCTTCTTGAAGTGCTAGGAAAGAGGCCATAGGATCAATGGGTTGCTTAGGACTTGGTAGGGTATTATAAAGAGTCATATCAAAGTAAAAAATAGAAGCAAAAACTACAATATCAGAATGTGCATTAGTAGGTAGAGGAGGTGAAGGTACCTCATCCAAATGACCACCAATAATAAGTGTCTCATCCTCATAAAATGTGTCCTCACTAACAATGTAAAGGGGACAAGAACTACTAAGAGAAGATGAAGATGCCAAAGAGTCCTCATGAAAATCACAATCAAGAATCATACCCACAAAAATGGGAGAAGATGGTGGAGAGACAATGTCACCAACAGAAGAATCCTCACTTTAAGAGGAAGGAGAAGAAGAAAGAACATGTGGAGGTGAAGTGACCTCATCAAATAATGTCCCATGCTTCCTTGGGTGATGTGGCATGATAGATATGAGACTAAAAAAAATTCAAAACATGGAGGTGAATAAATAAAAGTGCATCCTTTTGTATGGATGCAAGCCATAAAATATCATCTTTATCTAAAAAAATAGGAAAGTCACTAAGGACAACTCTTCATAATCCCTTCATCTTTAAGTGTTGCATTATTTTGGTTTTCTAGGTGGTGTAGATAGATGAAATAAGGGGTTCAAACATACAATCATCCATATTTAGAGTCATGAAAAACCAATAGTGGTGAAAAATGGCCAAAAAAGGACGTTGGTTACCATAAAAAAATGTCCTTAAGTATAATAGGTGGCAAAAAAAGGATAAAACACTCTAAAAACTCTACCAAAAATACATCCTATATACAAATCACATAAAAATGAAGTGTTTTGTGTGGAGGTCTCTTCGCTTGTGAGACTGGACCTCACCCTCCATCTTCAACTAATGAGATATAAGGTAAGTACATAATATTATGCATATATTGAAAACCTTCTAGTACAATTGACCACCACTAAGTTATTTTACCATCACTTGAAATGGTCCATCCAACACAAATAATTTGCACCCCCACTCTATATTAATAATGTTGAATCACCATAAAATAAATGTGCTTCCTTTAAAATGTTTTTCTACTTCGACAAAAAATTCCCCTCCCATACTCAACATTTTCCCCACTAAAAATTTTTAGCCCCACCAAAAAAATGTCCCCCACTATAAAAAATACATCACCTCTAATACTCCATTAACAAAATATATTCTATTTTAATAGAGTCTACATTAAAAAATGAAAAAATATCTCTATCATTAGCTTGACGTGTGGCACAGTTGGTCAATTCCTCACGTCAACTATGATCAATGAGAAAACAAGAGAGAATAAAGGAGGTAAATGCTAGATGTTGGAGGAGAGCCAAGAGGTTGTGGATGACAAGTAAGGATAAAAAACCATGGATGGAGGTTTGGTTGGCATGGAGTTGAGTATAGAGATCTAGTCAAATCCAAAGATTTTGAAGTGGATATAGCTCATGAGTTTGGTGCAATAGAGTATTGATTCAAACTGATGCAATGTGCTATGTGTATTTGGAGCTTTGGTAGAGAGCCATTGAGCCATAAACCATAATAACAACTAATAGTTTCCTTGTTTAAGTCAATATTAGTGCTAATAACAAGGTAGACAATAATTTGAGAGTAAATCCACATCTATATCAAATATCAAAGTCTTAGTTAGGAGTTCATACACGAACAATATCACCCACAATGATAGTATGTGAGCTTAAATTTGTAGTCTCCAAGGTAAAACACATTCAAATGAACCCAAAAAACATGTCACTCTTGGTGCCAAATACAAAAGATGATGTAAATATAGGTTCTAATGATGTCAAAAAATAGTGGGTGAACAAAAAAAACATAGCATGTCATAGAAATGAGGTGAACCCAGTCAACATATCTGTATCAAAGAGCAAGTTCAACCAAGTTGATAGTGGTAAGGCACATGTATGATCCACTGATCTTTGTCAAAAAACTCATCAATCTATAGAACAAGCTTTCAAAAATAGTGTTTGGCATTCACCAATATAGGGGTCTTGTAATGTCTTAGGAATATCTCCTGATTGAATTCAATTCAACCGGATCACACTCAAACTTGACATATGGAAGCCATGCCAAATGTGAAAACAAAAGCAAGGTAAATGAGAAGTATGATCAAGAATAGGAGCACAAAGACTTGTATAATTAACACTCGAGTGGCTAAATATATATATGGATAACACTCAAAACTAATCAAAATTTTGACAATATAAAACTCCATAAATTCCTTAGTTGTGCCATTGAGTAATGGATACTAAATTTCAGAATTCATAAAGAACTTATAACCAATAGGATCTCTCCTGCAGCACCATTACCACAACTAAATAATCATGGAGAAAAATAATAATTATGCACAGTCCCATCTCATTATTCCTCAAAATAATAATACAAATCTATATCTCTTTCTTCAACAACATGATAGGAAAAGAATAGGGAGTGGCAAGTAAATAGGCAAAATGAGTTGGTTTCATGCAATGACAATTAGTTGCGTGAAACCAAGATTAGTTGATATGAAATATTTGTACACATAAAAAAGTGATGCAAATATTCAACAAATATCAACTGAATAACCAACTCCCAGTTAATCTTAATGCTCAATCCAACAAAATTTTCCACTAAAGATAGAACAAAAATCATGGTTTTGTTATAGACCTTAAAACTTTTAAAATTTTGGATATTTGACTCAGACAAGTTATAATAGATTTATTCAAGCACATAGAAATATGTATCTGATTGATAATATATATATTCAAGAAATTTTTAGAAAAAAGGGATGACAAAACATATAGATATTCCAACAAAAATATTAAAAATCTTGATCAAAAGGTGTTAGATCAAATTCTAGGATCGGTCTAGTAAATATGAAAATAACAAGACCAGTGAATAAATTTGAAATGGTGAGATTAGACCATCAAAACCATTTCCAATACCTCAATACCATATTTTTATAGTGTATAATCATGTGCCTAAATATTATGTGATCAGTGATTTTTTTGGTGATAAAAAAGTTTGGCATCAGGTCTGGGAATGTTCCTTCTGGGCTGGTCTTGCTCCCTATTAACCCTATACAATGAGCCATGGCATGAAAAAAAACTTGGTTATTAGTAAAAAGATATATGTGAAGAAGGTATTATTGGTAAATTTGGATGTTGATTTCCTTTCCCCTATGATGTTGAGGATGTAGCTACCCAGTTAGAGCTGTGACTGTCAACTCAGTAATGTTGTAACCTAGATTTTTTTTGCTTGGTAAATTCTTGCTACCATTTTCCTATCTCACCCTGCACCAAGACACAAAGGCTACATTTTTGATGAAAGAATTTAACATAAGTATTTATGGATTTTATGAAATAATGATAATAAAATGAAATAAAGGATTTAAATGCTCCATAGAACCCTTGTAAATCTGTGACTCATGGTCCCAATATTATGATTCGTAGATCAAAGCTACTACTCATAAAGTAGTGGTTTTATTTTCTAAACTAAATCCTATAGAAACAAGATTAATAAAATCATAATTAAACCAATAATATCACTATTCTTGGGAGGAAATCATTATTGGTGAAGTATCAATTTTGTCACAAAGGCAAAATCCTATAAAATTTGAGACTATTAGCAGTTTGCAATTAAAATCGCAACTAGGTCATGAAAAACCATGATTCCCAAATCAAAATTGATATTTATGAGTTGTGGTATTGTCAAAAGGAAAAAACCCTACAAAATTAAAAAACTGTTAGTGTTAATTCAAGTGGATAATTACAAATTCGTAACTCCTAGGGACAATATCACTAATGCATAGGACAATGCCATGAATACTAGTGTAAAACCACTATTTCTACCTATAAGTGAAAAAACATCTAAAAATTTGAGATTTTATTTGCCTAATTTGACATAAATGCTATTAAAACATGTCTAACAAGTAAATATGGTTAGTTGGGAGGGACTTGTCCCACCGTGGTCACCAAAATGTAGATGAAATTTGAGTACAATATGAATTTAACTATGTAAATTCAAACCTAAAGATCAAACTACTAGTTTAAGTGATAGAGACATTAGAATCATAATGAAATAGGTGAATAAAAATTTAAACCAACATTATAAAATCCTAAAGATAAATTCTCTATACCATGATTAAATGGAATAAAAGATAAACATGATTGAAATTACCTTGACTCAGATTTTTGACATGGATGCTTGATCAAGGTGATGGATGCTTGATTATGACCTCCTAAGATTGTTGATTAGTTTGACATGGATTTATTATGAAGTTTGGAGATGGCCTTCCATGGAGGAGAGGAGTTGTTTAAATATAAATAGGAGGGAAAGATCTATGGTGGAGATTCAAACTTGGATGAAGGAGATCAAGGGTTGGGGGTTATCCAAGGAATTTAAAATTCCTTAGAAGCCCCTAGATTTAGAGGCTTCTAGAGAGGAGGGGTTAAAATAGAGAGGATTCTAGAATCTTCCAATTCTATAATCTTATTAGGGATTAATTAGACTTAAGGATGGATTATATAGGGATTAGGTGAGTGTTTAGGGACTAGGGGTATAAGAGAGCATATGAATAGGCTAGTAGGTGGGTAGGTGGGCCATGGGAATTTAAAATTCCCAAATAATAGATAAGTAGGGATTAATATGGGATAATGGGGATTTAGGATAAATTAATGATGAAGTGGGAATGAATAAGGTTAGTAGATGAAAAATAATATAATGGGGATACTGGACAAATAGCTATAAGGGATGATTTTAGGACATGATTAAATGAGATAAACGGAATTAGTGTCGACTAATAATAATATTAGTGACAATTAATGAAATAAGTGAATTTAGGTGCATACACTCTTTATATGAAATACATTTTTATATTGCTCCTTATTATTCTAGTCAAAGAATAATAAAGAAGATAAATAATCACACAAAACACACAAATGAAACAAGGAAATAAGAAAGAAAACAACAAACACTAATTTGAAAATAAAAGTAAAGTACAAAAGAGGAGAAGAATTCCATCACTAATATAAAAATGATACAAAGAAGTAAAGAGAACGATACTAGATAAATACAATTAATGTTAAGTTAGTAACTAAACTAAAAATAACATTAGTGTATATAGAAAAAATGAATATTAACTAAATAGAGTGAGAGTATAAACATAAAATGAAATATGAACTTAAGTTATGATAGAAAAATATTTATTTTATTAACAAACCATGAATTTCATAACCGATTTATAGTAATTATAAGAAGAGAAAGTTACAGATAATGAAAACTCAACAATCTATTCCACAATTTATGAAGTGTTCTTCATTATTTAGACAACGCAAAATTATGACCCATGCATATGAATATACTATTCTATAGTCATCAAGAAATTAATAATGTTAGCCAATTTTAGATAATCATTTTATAAATCAAATAATCAATCTGGTATACATGATTGTACCAAGCAAGAAACTTCATCAATAGATAATGTGTTATTTTCTATTCCTACAAGTAATACTTGATCTCAGATATTTATGACAAAAGAGAAAGCACAATATGAAATTTGAACTTAAGTATTAATTAATCCCTTTTGAATGATGTCCTTCAAGTCTTTTTAAATTCTTTTATTTAGAAGTTAGTTGTACTTTAATTTATAACTAACCTTTTAGTTAACTTAGAATAAAGTTAATTTATTTTATTAAAAGTTAACTACTTTATATTAGGATTTTAAATAATAACTTCATAAAGTGAACATATCATAACTCAATATATTAATTAATTAAATAGACCAAAACAAATTTTATCTATCTTTGAATCTAATAGGTTTTATATTTTTATCATAAACAATACAAAAAGTAATAGTGGCATCATATTTTGTTATATATTTATATTTTAATGTCATTTTTTTATTTAAATGGGAAATGCACTATGATAATATAACCTTGATAACTTATTAGAAGGTCTTACATAGTGTGTATTTTTCTCTCTCAGTCTAATAAGTTTGGTAGTAAAACTATTTTTTCACATGGATATATGGAAATGCTTTTGAGTTAATTAACCAAATCTAAATCTTCTTTAGGTTTTCCAAAACACAATTCATGTCAGTATTCAACATATTTCTATTCATGTATGACTTTTATAAGTAAGGTAATAAAAAATTTATATGCTTTACCTTATTATAAAGTTTGAGAAAATAGCCAAAGATTTTTTTTCATTAGTAATACCAAGAGTTGTGTTGTCATTCAAAACGTGCACCTGTGGATGCTCTATGGCACAAGAAAATTTATAGGTAGGGCACTAAGCATGAAGGCCTTGTTCAAGGTGAAATATTCAAGGGCACTAGACATGGAAGTATTATTTAATATCTACACATGCAAGAATCAGTTGTCTTGCTAAAATGATGGAAATGTCCCTAAGGCATTAAACCCTTGTGCTCCTTGGGATGAGTCTCTGAAGTAGTACAAATTCCTTCTTTGCTAAGCACACCTAGTTTAAGACTGACACATAGACCTAAAGAGTAGAAGGTAACATACTGATAATCTAAACCTAAAAACTTCAAGGAAGAGGGAGGAATAAGGTAAGAGAATGCTACAATTAAAAGGCAATATACCCAGAATAGTGTGAGCACTTCTACTACTATAAACACAATGCAAGTGTTTGAGAACAAGACAATATCACATATTTTCCACCAAGCTATTCTAATTGCATGATTACTTTTCACAGAGGCACGGGGACACAATGTTATAATGAGAGGGACGAAAAATGGTCTACATATAATGTCAACACAGCTCGAGTATGCACAGAATGCAAATAACAAGTGAGCTTCAAGTTCAATAAGGAGGTGAAGGGAATGAATGATTAAAGAGAGGGGTAAACATCACTCATAGATAGAAATCAACAAACAAAAAGAGAAAATAGATCATTAGAATAATGAAAAGAGGTGAAATTAATTATCATTAGCATACAAAGATTTAGCCAATACAAGTGCTCATGGAGGGAAAATTTTTATGGTGTGAGGATACTAAAAATACACAACATGATGGAGTCATTCATCAAAAGGGAGCTTGGTCAAATAAACTCCCTTGAAATCTCTTCAAATGTAATCAGGGTATGCCTCCTTCATAGTACATAGATGTTGTTGTACCTCTAACCATCACATATCAACAACAAGAAGGAACACAAGACAAAATACCTATGAGGCTTCTATTTTGATCTAGGAGGGTGAAGGCCCATGTTTATAGTTTATATATAGTAGATTAGAGTAGATTGCATTTCATTTCCCTAAGTGCCTACACATACATTATATAGTCTTAGTTTAGTTTTGATTTCTCAAATTGCATTTCAAACATTTATTACTTGGTATTTCTCCTTTGTTTTGATAAGGGAAGAACTCATTTTAGTTCATTTAGGTGCAAGGCCAGGTAGATTACAACTTTAATGACCCCACACCCAATGGATCACTTCAAAGCCCATTAGATTCTTGATTAGTAAGCAAGCATCCTATAGAGGTTGCTAAAAGTGTTAACTTTCTAAGTCACCCCTTGATAAATTCAAGGATTACTAAGGTTTATAAATAGGTATCATGTATGTGAGGGCCCAAGCACTCTAAGCAAAAAATGCATAGACAATTCTCATTTATGCCTAAATCTAAGATAGAGGCATAATTCTACGTAATAAATCAGTGATGCTCCACACTAAAATTAATCCTTTAGTACATGCCTACATGTAGGATTATATAGTTCTCAAGTTAAAGGGCACACGAGTTCAAGGATGTAGGTCCCCAAGTTCCAAAATGACTAAGTGAAGAGAAGGTGCAAAAGCAGCCATAAATCATGAAGAATGCACCTAAGATTATCAATCTTTATGTGTACACTTATTTTAAGTCTCCTCATGCTTGGATAACATAGTTCTATGCTATTTCATAGGATCATATATCTATACTTTATCACTGTGTAGACTACAATCTAAATCCATGCACCACCTCCTTTGTAAACTCACAGTTCTAAGGGTCTCTCACATGTACTTTGGTGAAAGAGTATTTCCAAAGCAAGGGCATGTGCACAAAGTCTACATGCATATAACATATTAATAAAGGAGCATGCACCAATTTTTTGACCATGCATAGTGATAACGTGGCCAACTAAAAGGAAGTTATCATAGATGGTGCCAAGAGGTAAAAAGAGACAAAGGGTAGTTGGAGGTAATTGAGTGAGGCCCGAGGCATGTCAAAGATATTAAATGTAGAAGTGGTTACCAGTCATTAGGATGTGCATCCACACCACCCTATGACTCTATCAGAATAGATCTTTTATTTCCCCATGCATGTGTGCCCAACAGTGACCCTGCCACCAACTCTAGGTCTAATCAACCTACTAGTTTCTAAAATCAGTAACACAATGTTGTAAAGAATTAAATGTTACATATTCTAACTCCAAGTGATGAATTTATTGTAAAACTAGATTGATCTTCTATAAAATCCTAGTTTTTCCATTATAAAATGGGTTGAAAAGTCTCTCCCTCAATTGGCTAATGTCCTCAATATCAAACTAACTCTTCTTAGATCTCTTAGTGCCTAGCCATGATCTTTACTTAGACTTTACCTCCTGTAGCTCAAAGAACCTATGCTTGATACTTATAAAGCTCATGAACTCGATAGGATGTCTTTGTAGGCCCATTATATTTTATATGGACTCCCTTATAAGGTGTTCATGATAATGGACCTAAAGTCCACCTACTACCATAACCTTCCCATCATTTCCATGTTGCTTACTATGAGGCTAAGGCCAAAATGCATTTATGATGTCTCCTAGGGGTGTACAAGCATATGCAGGGTCATTAAAGAGTTGATAACCATCATTGAGTATGTCAAAAAAATTAGTGATTGACCCTTGAGAAGGTTGATTTAATAGGATGCCTCTTTATCACCTCTTAGCCTTTATAATAAAGGCATAGTCCTTGACTTTGGCCATATCATAGTTTGCTTGCCGAGGGGCATAACCTATGCACATGATTTGGAATAAATATTCCATCTCCTCATCATTTATTAGCACCTATGCATTGCTTAAAAATTGATCAGGGGGGTTCCTCCTAAAGCACACATTCTTCTTGAAGGCTTTTCTTGCCCTTGAGGTCTTCCTCCATCGTACAGAGTGGAAACTCATCTACCCAAGGAAGATCTAGCTTGCCTTCCTAGGTGCATTTTAGAATGACATTAATTAGCCCCTCATCATTATAAGTATTTTATTCCATATTAAATGGAAGCTCATCTACCCATGAGAGAACCTCATTGTATCACACTTGCATGCTGCTCTATTTTGAAGGTTGATGTTGTTCATCTTCCTCCTTTAGTAGCTCTAAAGTCTTTAACTTGTTAACATAGAGAGGGCTGCCAATGATGATTTCCTTATCATACTTACTTGAGGTATCACCTTCCTCATTCAAATGGTCTTCACTTGCCTTCCATACAACTGGTCCTCCTTTGGAAATGGAGATGGTGGGAGGGTAGGAGGCTTCAACTATTGTGGAAGAAGGTGATTCTATAAGGTTGGATATTATGAAGTCAGGATGCATGGTCTAAGAGGGTTACCATGACTATGATAGAGGTTATTGAGGAAGGATGGATTCTCAAATTTGTGTGGGCATACGCTCTTAATTCAACACAAGCATAAGATTCTTGAATTTTGGCAATTTGAAAGTGGGAAAGATGTTTGGAGGTATGATGAAGCTATCCTACCTAAAGATAGGGATTTTGGTCATGAAAGCTTTATGTCCCATTAGTTGGCCTATAGGTGCAGGGAGAATCTGCTTGAAGCTAAGAAAGGAAGGAGCTAGGCTACTTGGTTGCACTTCAATATTTTGCATCTATGCAAGCAACTGACACATCTACTCTTCTTTGGCAGTGATCTGCTCTTCTTTGCATTCTTTATATCTATGCTACTCTATCATCTCTTATTAAGCTTGAGCTTGATGAGAAAACTCCTCTTTTTCCCTACCATACCTCTACTCTCTTTAAACCTCCCTCAACTATCTTTGGAAGTCAAGGTCAATGTCACTAATGCTCTTTTGAGGTAGGTTAGGAGGGTAGTAATGCTAATTGGGGGTAAGTTAGTTAGCATAGGGATGATTAGAAGCATAAGCAAGTTTCCATAAGGGATAAACTAGGGGAAGGTTATATGCACTTTCATGAGATTGATATGGGAAATAAGAGGGTGTAAATATAGTATTTTCATGGAATGCGGTGTAGAAAGACATACTATTAGGTACTTAGGCTACTTAAACCAGTAGATTTAACATTCAGAGTCACCAGGTGCCCTTTAGAGTGTATTCAACCCTTGATAACTAAGTGTAGCACTAATTCCTTAGATTTTATTTAATTTTGGTCCCACTGGGCATGCTAAAAAATATTATCATTCTAAATTTGCAACTATGGATGCTCTGCAATGTGGGAAGCTTTATGGTAGGGCACTGAGTGCAAAGGCCTTTCATGAGGTGCAAGAATATAAGGCACTGGGTGCAGAAGTATTATAGTGGAGCTACACACATGAGCATCAGTTGTCTCATCACAATGATGGAAATGTCTCAAAGGTGTGAGACCCTTGAGATCCTTAGGATGAGTCTCTAGAGTAGGCTAGATTCCTTCTATTCTAAGTGTACCTAGTTTAAGACCGATATATAGACCTAAAGAGTAGAAAGGTAACCTACCGCTAGGCTAAACCTAATAACTTCAAGGAAAAGGGAGGGAAAAGGTAAGACAATGTTGAAATTAAAAGGCAATGCACCTAGAATAGAGCGAGTGCTCATACTACTGTAAACATAATGTGAATACTTGAGAATAAGATAATATCAAACGGTTTTTACTAGGTTACTCTATTTACATGAGTACTTCGTACAAAGGCACAAGAACACAAGTGCATGTTTTGAACAACAACAAGTTGTACATATCAGTTTGAAAGAACCAAGATGTTTTTTCATGACTCATCTATATTACCAAATAATTTGGAAATTTTGTCTCCATTTAATGAAATGAGTTTAGTGTGATGATTCCTAATGTCATGTAGATTTTCATGCATCCATAGATCACCATGCTACACATTTTAAACATCATAATTTGCTTCATTATTAGTTAGTTCATCAAGTTATCTATATTATTATAGGACAAGTATAAAATCTCTAATTTAGTTTCTATTTTAATTAGTTATTTATGAAAATTAATAGCCTTTTATGTGGTTTGTTTGAAATAAATCTAATAATAGGTTGAGGATTTGTAGTCAAGACTTGTTTTCTTTCTTGTTTTAATTGCATATTTATCTAAACTTTATGGTCTTGAATTTTTTTTGAAAATATAAAGTGTTCCTTTATTTTTAAGGCTTCATCTTCCTTAGAATTTCTAACTCTAAATAAATTTTGCATATGTTTGGGATGATTACACAAACTAAAGCATATTGAGTGTAATGCAAGATCAACTTATTTTTTTGTAATATTAATATTGAACTAAATGATTTGTGTAGGATCAGTAAAGGTCATAAATATAATGATCAAAATAAATTTTTAAAACTTGAAATAAATTGAATTAAACTTTTAGCTCCCTAACAGAATCATCAATTTTGTTGACAATTAAATTTGTAATAACAAATCTATCCATTTACCTATCATGAAGGTCAAAGTGGAATCATACCAGTCTAATCATAAGGACATATGACTAAAAATTAGTTATAAGGAGTGAAAAGATCATTTTAATAGTTACAAGAGTATTTAAGAATTAACTAAATTCTAGGGATCAACAATATTTTCTTTCAAATAATCAAACAACTTAATAAAAATGATAAACTTATAACAAAGCTATCATAATAAACATGAAGTCATCCAAGATAGTCTTTGTTTAGTAGCATATATCAATGTTTCACCAAGTGTAATTAGTCTTGTTCGATAGAGAAAAATGTTTTCATAGGTAATCCCTTGAAGGATTAAATTAAATGATAAAATAATAATAAAAAACTCTTTATATGAATGATATTATTATATTGCTTCTTTATTACTTGGATCAAAGAAAAAGAAAGTAGAGAAATAATGACAAAAAGAAAAGAAATGACACAAGGAAATAAGAAATAAAATAAAAAACACAAATTTAAAAGGAAAGGTAGACTATGCAAAGAAAAGAAAGCCATCACTTATCTAAAAGTGATACAAAGAAGTAAAGAGAACAATACTATAAAAATATTATTAACCTAAATTTAGCAATTGAACTAAAAGAAACATTAGTGAATACAGAAAAGAAAAGTGAATATTAACTAAATAGATGAAAGTATAAATGTAAAATGAAAGATGAACTCAAGTTATGATAGTTTTTTTTCTTTTTTTGAGAATTCATGAATTTCATAACTAATTTACAATAATTCTAAAAACAAAAATATGTAGATAATGAAAATTTAACAATATACACAATGTATGAATGATTCTTCATTATTAGGGAAATATAAAAATATGATCCACAAATATGACTATATTATTCCACATTCATCAAAATATTAAAAATATTGACCATGTTTAGATAATCCATTTATAACTCAAATAATCAACTTGGATATACCTGACTGTATCAAGTAAGACACTTCATCATCAAAGAATATGTTGTTTGGTTTTCCTGCAAGTAATAATCAATTAAAATATTTATGATAGAACATAAAGAACAATATGAAACTTGAACTTAAGAGCTTTTGTACTTGTATGAGTTATTCCCTTTTGAATGATGTCCTTCAAGTCATTTTAAAACCTTTACTTTAGAAGTTAGTTGTAATTTAAGTTTTAACTAAATTTTTAGTTAATTTAAAATAAAGTTAAGTTACTTTATTAAAATTTAACTAATTTATATAAGTATCACACAGGGCTCTGGGTGGAAGGGGGGGAGGGAAGGGGGTGACAACTTAATTGTAGCTCCCACACATGGTTTTTTAAATTTCTAAGAGGAAACCATATGTAATCCACACAACCTATTTCTAGGATGTGGATTTGACACTTTTGGTAGGTCTATTTATTAGTATTTTACTATATGTTATGTGGTTTTGGTTATATTTTTTGTTTGAAACATACAACATCTTATTCATTTTCTTAGGAACCAAAAACTATTTTCATTTCCCTTATTGTTTTCAATCCTCTCTATTTCATGGATCCTATTTTGTATTAGTTTCATATGTGTTCCTTAGAGTGGTGGACCAAATGTGGCCTCCCATGAACTTAGTTTGATTTTGTTGGTTTGTTTGGATGGGGTTTCCATGATGAATGGGATTCTTGTAGTATTTGACATGGCTAAGTTTGGATAGAATTTTATTGTTTAGTTGTGAGCATGATTTTAACTATAGATGTAACACATTTTTTAAATCTTTATAGAACCCTTCCCTAGGTTTTTGGATTACCTTGGATAGACATGGGGTTTTTGATGTGTATTACATGGCCTTGGATGGGCAGTTTTAAGTTTTTAAGGATGATTTTTTTGTTTATATGGTGGTGTATTGGAGTGGGAATAAAGGGCTTAGCCCCATGGCTATTATCTTACCCTCCTCTTGAGAACTATTGATGTCTTGGTTTGGAAATGACTATAACCAATTAGGTAGGTCTTTATTTCAAGTCTTTTATGAACCTTTCATTGGATTTTATCTTCCTCAAGGTGTTAAACCTATTGATGGTGAATTAGGGTGGTTAATTTATGGTCTCATTTTAAGATTATGGGGTTCCTAATCTTTTATTTATGACCCCTTTGTTTATTATTGGTACTGCTAGTGGTGAGGCTTGAATGTTGTCAAGTATCTTTGAAGAACTATGTAGGATTTTGCTCTATTTATTGTCTAAATTTTATTTTTGATGTTTTTTAGTAGTATTCTTATTGTTCAGGCTTTGTTTTCCCTTTAATTTACTATCCTTTTTGAAAATTTATTTGTAATTTCAATTCATTTCTCCAGTCAAAAGCATTTTCCCAGTTCATAGCTCCACTTAAAAGTGTTTTCCCTTTATAAAAAAAGTTAATTACTTTATATTAGGATTTTAAATAATAATTTTGCAAAGTGAACTTATAATGACTCAATATATTAATTAATTTTAAAGACTGAAACAAATTTTTTATAATGGGGTGGGGCCCACTTATAACAACTTGATTAATCACTAATAGAATTTATCATGAATTCAATCATTCATAAATAACTATTAATAAATCCAAAAATTCTATTTTTAATTTATCAATCTTATTCTTCAAGAATGATAAAAGCATAATAAGCCAATATATAATTATTCAAAACAATCAATTATAATACATATATTGAAACACTTCATTAAATTTGATGAAAATTCAATTGGAAAATGAAAGGTCACTCATTGCTCCAATGGTGTAATTTTTAAAATAAAATAATTTAATTTTAAAATTATAAAAGACATTGAAAAATGGAGCATACAACTGAAAATGAATCAAAATTTTTTTAGAATAATAAATGGCGGTGTTTGGCTTCAGTAGAGAAGCTTTCCAAGAAAACTAAATGATCGATTGAAAGGAAAACAACTAAATATAACCCTAGTTCCTAAATCCATATCGAATGTAGGCTAGATGGCATAAAAATTGCCAAAAAATTGTCATCAATACTTTTGAAATGAATTCTATGTCATTTTTAATTTTAAATATGCTCAAAATGAAATTAAAGTCATTCAGTAAAGTTTGAATGTGACACTAAAATTTATGCACTCATAGTCTTTCAAAAAGTATTTAAAGATCCTTTACAAATATAAACATATGAATAAAACTTAGTTGATGTTAAATACATAAGTCAAGAAAATGTGCCAATATATAAATGCCAACATGATTATAGTTGATATCAATAACATCTTAAATAATAACTTTAGATAGGTTTCGAGTCTTTTTTTTCCCAAAGAAAAGTTACATTTTTTTTAGAGAATGGAAAACACTTTTTAGAGCTACACAAAGCACAATACAATAAAACATTGTGTCAAATATAAACCCTTGAATTATAAAAAAGTATAAACCAAATAAAATACTAGCCACCACAACTTCTCAATATTCTACTCATAATAATAATTTATGATAATATAAATCCTCTTAGAATATTCAAACATGATTCCAAATATGCTGAGACTCAAAGACAATAATAAATGTCTCATAAATAAAAATAAAACACTAAAAAGTGTCTGTAATCCTAGAGAACATTAATAAAAACCATTGTGACTATAGTGTTTTTTTGGGTACTCAAATTGATTACCATCAAGAGATTCAATAAATAGTAAGTGCCCAACTATCATTTGTAAACCTTTCTTTGATGAAAAGTTTGCAGTTATATTATGTTCCCTATATATATGGGTATGAGAAATATTTTTAAATGAAGCATAAATCTCCTTCATTTGTGTTGCTAAAAGAATTAAGACCACATTATGGATAGTATTTTCATTTCCCTTCCACTTAATGAATATTTCTAATGTCCTTGTTTAATGCCAATTTTAATAATTCTCTTAAATCCAAAAACTTAGTAAGATTATTTGTCCCATTTCCAAAGTTTGTTTTGAATTTGTAAAAATGAGTCTTAGAACAAAAGAGGATGCCTCCAATCCCAAAAATTTGATTTTGACCCTGACATGTTCCATCAAAAATTTCCCAAGGTCTATTTTATTTAAGAAATAGTTTTCCAATCTGCATTAGGATTTTATTTTTATTTATTTTCAACATAACTAAAAAATAGAAACCCCCTATGTATAGATCTAAAAAGTTTGAGCATGAATATTTTAAAATATTAGTGAATTTTGGGCAAGTCAAATGCCCCATAATACCAAGAAGGGAATAAATATATAATTCTTAGGTTTCTATCTCTAGAACCAAAATTTTAACCATTCTTCAACAATAGTTCCCTACCATATATTACCTAAATTTATCCACTATTTTATTTCATGCCATAACTATTTCGTAAAGGGACATTGTAATAAAAAATGTGTGGTAATTTCCCTTATATCATATAAATAATATAGATGCATGGTCCCTATTTTTTTTTTGTAATTACTCTTAATTTAGGACCCTATTTTTAATTGTAAGCCATATATATAGTATTATAATCTTCATAGATATGAACTTCCAAATATTGGTCCATCACTAACTTCTTGCTCCATCAATAGTAGCTTGAAGGACCTGATATCTTAGTCTCACTAAACAATCACTTGTAGACTTATTCTTAAACAAGTCTATATGGTTAGGGCCATCCCTAAGTTTGATATTATGTATATGAAGTTTAAATATAAATATGTTCTAATCTACATCCATATCACCTCCAAGTCCTAAAGCCTTAACAAACCACCACCCCTACTTCTATATGTCAGTAGTCCCATGTCTACCACTTAATTTAATGTGAAATAACCATTTGATGGGGGTAAATAGATATGATTGTCACAAACCAATATATCATCAAATCCTATTATAACTTATGAACCATTACCTACCATCCAGGTTAGATAGTTCCCTATAACTAGAAAATTTATCATGAAATCTTTTCACTGATTTGAAACATTTTTAATGATCTTCCTATCAGTCCTTATCTAGTAAAGTAGTATGTCAAGTGCAACATATTTTTTAACTATTATTCTCTTACACAAACTATCCTTAGTGATCAAGTTACAAATACTTTTGGTAGTTAGGGAGTTGTTAAAATAATGGATATTATTTAAGTCTCATCCTCCCCGCCACACCCCGCCCCCCCACCAATTGATTCTATCAAAGCTTTAGACATATCTAATTTAAACACCATGGCTGACATTGTCTTGAATTTAATAGAGTGTAATACCTCCTAGGTAGTCCCAATAGCTTCATCAATGTGTCTTTCCTATATAAAACCAAAATATTATGGAGAGATTACATATGAAAATACCCTTTTCAGTCAGACAACCTAGATCTTGGAGATTATCTTATAGACTTAGTTATAAAGTGAAATTGGTTGGAACTCATCGAAGGTCTCAGGTTTATCAGATTTGGGGACGAGTGAAATATATTTGAAATTGAAATAAACCACAACTTTCCAAAAATTCCTCACCTCTTAAAATACCCATTGGATATACTCACCCAAAGTGTCAAAAAATCCAAGGACAAATTCAAAGATCCACTCGTCAAGCCTCAAGCTCTTATCTTTTTATAATAAGGATAGAACATGATAAATCCTCTCTTGTGATTACATCAAATAATTTTTGGTTGTATTCCTCAGTCACCAACTATGGGAAATAAGAGGAAAATTTGATGATCTTTATAATGTTTTTACCCTTAGGCTCCTTATAGAGTGATTCAAAGTGTTTAATATCCAAAGTTGCTAAATATTGAAATTTGCAGACCACATCACCTTCATAATTTTCAATTTCCTAGGTAATGTTTTGGATTTTTTGATGGTTGTAAAATTGGTGATTTTTTTCAAAAATTCATCACTGAGTTTTAACTAAACTACTTGAATCTTCAACCTCCACTCATATTCATAGGCTTTCAATAATTTATTCTTTTTAACTTCTAATGCCATAAGTAATTTTAGTTCATCTCCATTAAATACACTAAGATCATTATGGTTATACATATCAATGATCTCCATCTCTACTTCTTTGAGTATCTTATTGTTATTTTGTTAGTGATTAGTAACCCATGTAACCAATTTACCTTTAAAAACTTTTAATGAAACAACAAATTGTTCACTTACAAATAGCCTTGAAAAGGAATCAAAGTGATTTCATTCCATTTTAACCAAAACAAAAAACTCATCCTCTTCTAGCCACCCTAGATTAAATTTAAGGACTCAAAGGCCTATCATATTTATGATCAAGTTGGAATAAGATTAGATTAGGATTCGAGCCTCCATCCTAATCAACCCAGATTAAAATTTATCCACACATTGTAAAAGATAAGTTAAGACTAGGAAATGGTATAATATTTTAGACACCCTATCTCTTCCCAATTTGTTATTCCTCCTAGAAGGCTAAACTATGACTGGTTTCACATATACTAACTCAACAATTTCCATTTGGTGTAACAGATAAGCCCCATGACTATCATCCTTGGATGAGAAACCCCAAACCTCTTCTCTACTCAGTGTAAAATTTAGGTAACCTCTAATGATCACATGGAAATATTTAATTACTTAAAAAGTAAAAAAAATCTCCCAAAATTATTATTTCCCCTCATGAGGCCCATACATATTCACCACAGTAAAATCAAGACATAAACTCTTACTTGTTAATGTCATGCACAATATAGATAACACTACAAAGCTATTAGTCATGGCCAATATTAGCCTCCAAATAGTAATAAGTCCTCATAAAATCCATTTCAGTCATTAGAAATAAACTCCAAACCCTTGAGGAGTTCCCTATGTCTTTCCACTACAACCTCACCACTGCTCATAGTTTCTTATAACATGAATAAATCAGTATTTTATAATTCTAACAATATAGACAAAGCAAGTATCTTATTATCCATACCTAACCCCATAATATTTAATGAATGTATCCTCATTAAAAACCATCCTTATGGGGATGACCTACTCTAACAACCATGTTATTGAACATTATTTTCCCTATAATGTTTCCTTGATTTTCTTGTTTCGAACATGATGTAACTTTGACTTTCTACCCACCAAAGCTAAGTTAATATCCATAATAGTATCAGTCCCCAAAACCCCTAAAATTTTTTACCATATATGGATTGTAAAATTTTTGACCTTAAATTGTATCTACCTTTGCCTTTGTTTACTAATTCAACTAATAAGACCTCTCATCTCAGTGTGCGATCCTAAAGGTCCATTTATAGGTCTATACTTGGATACAAAAAAATTAAAATTTCTATCTTCTAACCATAAAGTTCAGGTAAGGATATATCTTTTTTATCCCTATTATTCTTATTTGTGTAATTTCTTGTCAAAATGACACCCTCAGCCAGGGTGGGCCAATTTGAACTAGATTGTAAATACTTATCATTAGGAAATTAGAACCCATTCTCTAAAAAAGGTGAATTGGGGTTGGCCATAGTTTTTAAATAATTTAAACCTTTATTTTCATTCCTTCCTTGTGTTTTCCCTTTATCTTCCTCTGGAGGTGATTTGACTATATTTATTATCTCATGTTGTGTGTAATTAACAAACATGTTGACTTCTCCTGGATTTTGTGATTGGTAATCCTTTCTTCCCTCCAATCCCACATGAGCTTTAAATGCCCCTACTAATGAATGTACTCCAACAAGATTTCACTCCACTTGAGTTAGTATCTCCTTATTGATGTGTAGTGTTTTGTTAGTATTATGTTGCCCATCTATCCTAGACTACAAGGTTATATTGGTAACCCATTTATTTTTATATATTTCATTAAATAATGGGAGAGAACTTATAAATGCAACATGTCCATATTGATGACATATCACACAATGAAAATGAACATTTTCATAGTCCAATGTTTGAGCATGAACCAAATCACCAACTACTATGTTTAAATAGTTAGCCAAGCCCTCTTTTAAGTCAAAATCAACCAAAACTTTTGCCATCAATTGATTAACACTATATATATAGGCTGAGTCCACTGAAATAGTATTACCAAACATATTTATTAAATCATTTATAAAGTTATTAAACCACAATTTAATTGTAATTCTAAGTAATTTGACCTAGATGAGATTATGATAAGGTACCTCTAACCTCATATTAAAGCATGGGTGCCATGGTTTTAGTGAAAAAATTACAAACATAAAACCATTTGCCTCCAAATATTATTATAATATATTCATCTCTATGAGAAATGAAGCCTATCCATCCTCAAGATAATGCATGAAAAGTGGGTCCATAACCAATTTTGGAAGCCCACTAGGTCTATGGCCAAACATTTAGTGACTCTAAGGATATATGTTACTAATAAGAGATTTTATAGCATAAGCGAGTGTTTGGTTGACTCTAATGTCCTCACCAACCACCATTTTCACACTGGAGTCTTTTTTCTAGATCAATTTACAATATTTTATATGGAAATTACTTGGGACTCCTGAGTTAGTCTTCTAATTAATAGAAGTACCACCAACCAAACATTCCAAATCCATAAATTATTGATTGAAACCTTCCCCCTTAGACATCCTCATCCTTCCTATAACCTCCAAGTCTATTGTCTCTTGGGACCATTTGAGTACCCTATCTTTATGTTATAAAAGTGTCCTTCAAGAAGTATCAATTTTTTTAGGAGCCCTGATAATCAAATAAATTAAAACCTTGTAGAGGGTCTTTAGATTATTATATGACTTGTATCTCTACATCCATCCCTAAAATATTATCCTAAGATCCATCCTCCTCAAATCAAGGGGGTTCAACTCATTTTATACTCAACCCACCCTTCCTCTCCTGTAGAATCCTTATTGTAAGGATTATTTTTATCTCCAAATGCCACCAAAAATAATAGATAAATAAAATGTGACCTTTTTGACTCCCACCTCTGCTCTCTCTTTAGGAAAGCTCCCAAAAATACCTTTCTTGTAATCTTATCACAGTCTTTCCAAATATTAAGTATTATATAATACCTCAACTCTAGAAGATTTTTTCAATAGATCAAAATAAAATTCTCCTTATCTTTATTTGTTCACCAAAGAAAAACAAGATAAAGGTTGATCTATGCACCTTACACATGAAAATAAATTGCATCCTACCATCTCAATATTAATATTGTTGTCTCCCTATGAGATTTTATCCTCAATACAATTGAAATGAGGTAAGACATTTTTTAAAACACTTCTCTTGTATAGTCACAAGACCATTTAGGTGCCGGTGGATAGAATTTAGTATGTTGTTATTCCTATAAACTTCATTCCTTTAACTATGTGAGTTGGGTTTCAAATAGTTTTTAGACCATATAAACATTGATTCATTGCATCTAGCCTTAATGTGTTTCTCTTCTAGGATCAATGATGGTTGAATCTATAGTAAAAATTAAAAATAATCCTTTGACCTCTAAATTGTTGATCAGTGGCCTGGATTTGGTCATGAAACTTCTTGTTATTTCCAAACCCTTATAATCTAATCTAGTTTCTCACCCTTTTTATAGTTGATACAGTGGTGATATATGAAGATGCAATGTTCTATACTTGTTTCAAGATAGTGATCGATTTGAGACTCCCTCCATATTTTCAAACATAAATATTATTTTAATATTTATGTCACAAGGGTAAAATTCACTCAAAACATATTATAAAAAATTATTTCAGCATTTTGTGAAACACGTCATCTGTAATCATAAGCCTACTCCTAATTGTTGGAAGGTAGAGAAGGAACCCAATTGAGTATGAGATTCAAATGTATAAACACCACAAAGTATGCAAATACATTACATAAGCCTATAAGCTATAACATATTTTAGATCAATAGATGGGTCTCAAGGTTTATCTTCACCAAATAAGTCATACTAGCTACATGCTCTTCCACTCTATTGCTCATACCTGATTCTATAGTCCTCAACATGTCCTATTTAAGACCATCAATACACATGTTATTTCTTGGTCTGCATCAATAATTTAACAAAACTTTACCCATGTCTCTAGATGAGGTCCCATGTTATTTCATGTGATGTTGATAACTACTAATAATAAATTATATAAATATATTTTTTTCATCAATATTTTCCATAGGTCTTGAGTCTTTAAGATAGGGTTTAGGATTTTATAATTAGAACATTAAGTTTTAAACCTTAGAAACTAGGGTTTTTATGAATATTAAAACCATTAAAAATCATGAAATACTTGTAAAAATTATGCTTACATCTTGTATTAAACGCAAATAAATGTAATGCAATGTTGAAATTGAACAATATGAGCTCATAAACTATTTTAGAGATGGTTAACACACCCACGAGGACTAAAATTATAGACTCATAAATAAAAGGTTAAATATTATTGAATATTTTATCTAAGATCTTACCATATATGAAAATTTTATTCATTTGTTGATGTTTTTAATTTCCTCATAGATGCTCTTAGTGTTGATGAACACTTCACATTTTAGGGTTATGAAAATCCAAAGTATGAATTATGATTTGTGACAATTTTGGGATGTCTATGGTGAAATAGAAGCAGAGTATGAGAGTTGTCCACAATATTTGTTTGATTTGGTGGTTGGGAGCCACCAGGGTCCTATATTTATATCTTTGTGATATTTATTGATCTACAAGCTAAGCTAAATGGTTATTTGACAATGATTCTTAAACTAAAATGAATCTTGATAAAAATAAAGAAAAAGGAGGATAAGGTAGAAAATAAAACATAATTGCAGGCTTCCATCTCAGACATTATGACAAAGTTCCTTATTAATTTGAACATGTGTAAACCAATTTATGATGCAATATAGTTTAAACACAAATTCCACCATAAATCAGGCAAGATCCAAAGGAATTATGAAGATCATAAGTGATAACTAGATTTAATTTAAAAGTTTTACTATTACAACATGAATAACATAAGCACATTCAAATCTAGAGCAAAATATAGAAAAGGAAACCCAAAACCTTTCAACTAATTTAACACAGTAAAAATTAACAACCCTGTGATAGAAAATATAGTTCAAAAAACCAAAGAACAATTCACATCTAAGATATTCACATGCAATTGAGAGATAACATTAGCTTTATCATACTATTCAAACAATCCTTTCATAATTCTTTAGTTGTATTAAAGGCTCTTGGTATACAATTTCTCAAAAACTATCCCTTAGAAAATGGTGACCCTTTCCTATTTATAGGAAGCATAGGTGGTTTATTAGTTAACTCTCTCAAAATATCCACATGCAAGTGAAGGACAACTATCCTTGATACAAAGATACAATGCTAATTTTTACAAAGGATAAATGTATACTAACAGACTATCATATGTTTTACAAAAGAATATACTTTTATGCTACATTGGTGGGACCTTTAAGTTAATATCTAAGGATGTTCTTTGCCTTAGTGTATTATTCATTGATGAGCTCAAAATATATGGCATGCTTCATCAAATAATCCTCTTCTTGACTTACCAGTGTGTCAAATTATTTATCATCTTTGGCCTTGAGTTCCTAGATGCATTGGAATTTTGCAATCTACCTTCTGGATGTGATGATGATACCAAGGACCTTGTGATTATCTTTGGTATCCTAGCCTTGGTTGTATTTAATGCTCTAGATGTGTAGACTAACCCTTTGTTTAAACTTTTCATCTTCCATCAGGCCTATGTCATTGGTCTTGGATGGTCTTCCCAATAGGTCCTTCAAGCGATCCTCCATCCTTGTTGTCAATCCTTTGTCCTCCTCCAAAAGGCTACTAACATTATCACACCAATTACTCAAGTCTAATATCTTATTTTCAATGACTCCTAGGAGGGCATAAAAGTGTTTCAACTTGATGATCCTGATGCCTTGGCTTGCTTGGTGTTGTGAACATTAATCAATTTAACTGCTTGATCCTTA
The DNA here is from genome assembly GCA_037957365.1 of Torreya grandis. Taxonomy (NCBI): domain Eukaryota; kingdom Viridiplantae; phylum Streptophyta; class Pinopsida; order Cupressales; family Taxaceae; genus Torreya; species Torreya grandis. The sequence goes on along the minus strand of JARHVA010001585.1, from coordinate 760,364 downwards.
GAATTTTTCCACTGAGTGATTAATGTTTGTGCCTTCCCACATTTATGGGATAAGATAATTTATATAGATTTTAGGGCCTTAAACCTTCAAAAATGTCTAAAAAGGACTTATTTATAAATATTATTGTATCTTTAGGGACCAAAAGTGGGACTTAGACTTCAAAATCCTACTTTTCCTTCTCCAATTTGGTGATCCTTTATTTCATTCCTTGGATTCTAGCCAAGGTCATTACTGATTATGCCACCACTAAACTAGCCACATCCTCCTGATGGATGGGATGATCCCCTATTGCCTACCTTTGGATAGGAGATAGGCTAACAAAAGGTTCCACATTTTGAAAAATGAATTCCTTAGTGCCAATATTATCTTTCTTAGTTGTCATCCTCTCAAACCCTATTGTATTCAAGTTATAAATGATAGTGGCTACTGGTTTAGAGAGTTTGACTACTTCTAGGGTTTCAATCCTAGTTCCAATTAATGCTCCTTGATCTTTTATCATCCTACCACTTCTTTTATAGCCTCAAGAATTCTCTTTTTTTTTATCCTTCTTGAGCTACTTGATCTAAGGTTTGATATTATCATGGAAATCCACACATGAATTGATATTGATTGCCCATGAATGAGAGTGGGATAAGATCTTTTGGAATTTATTTTATATGAACCAGTTTGGGATAATAGGTCCATGTATTAGGAATTCATCACTGAATAGGTTCACTTCACTAGTGGGGTGGGGCCATGTTACCTTTAGTCTTTTGGAGGACATAGGAACAAGGTCCATCTTAGCTTCTCTCTTCTTCTGAGTGATGGGGACCAATTCTAATGCCACTTCTTTCCCCTTTTCTTCCCCAACTATTTAGGATCCTTCAATTTGAGCCACCTTAGTTGTGGCTTCCTCAACCTCTTGATCAGATCTATAGGCTTCTACAAGTTCCTTGAAGAACTCATCCACCATCTCATATGGTTCCAAGGCAACCATATCAATGTGCTCTATAAGGGAAGATGGTCTTGGAGGCTGGGTTGATGATGAAGGGCATTCACTTGGCCTATATTATAGTCCTTTTTCACCTACTTCTTAGATTTAGAGTGTTGCCTATGGTGGTTATTCCAAAGGTGAATTTGAAATGGAGGGAAACAAATGATACTGTAGTGGGTTCATTTGCCATCTCTCTTTAACTAGTTTCTCATCCCTTTGCAATCTATGCTTAAGCTTGAAACCATGCTATCTGATCTAATAAGGACCTCCTCAAAGTTTGCCACTTTAGTATAGAAATGGTCATAAGGACCAACCATGTGTTCATAAGTCACCTAGGTCAATTGCTTTGATTGTAAATGAGGGATAACTTTGTTGTTTGGATCCCATTCCTTTAAGTCATCCTTTTGAAATAAAAAAGCATTCCTATGTCTAGACATGATGTCCAATTGCTTTTAGTCTCTGATCAAGGTTATCCCAATAAAAAAATGGGAAAGGATGTAGTATACCCTTCCTCTTCTCTCTGTATGTGTTATTAATTCCATGAGAAATTCGGTACATAATTTCTTGTTTAGCCAAATTAAGGGGAATGTAAACTGAAAACCTATATGGTTGGGTCATGGTACCCTCAATCCTAAGGATAGTGTAGTCTAGATAAAACCAAATATCTCCCATGAGATCAACATATATTTTGATGAGAGGGTGCATCTTAGGCATTAGATATCCTATGATGATCTAGAATAATTTGGGATATATACTATCATATATGAATTGCATATGATCCCTATACTTGAAGATATAAAGCTTAGAGTAATGATGGGAGATGGTGATTTTACTGTGGGAGGACCAATTCTTAACACTAGGAATATGGATGGGCACCATCAATGAGTCTAGTAGATAGGACATCATGGTGAAATGTTGAAGTGTATTCTTATTAATGCCATAAAACTACCTTCCTAAGTGGATACTAATTATTTCCCCAATAGGTGGAGTCAATTTTTCTTCTATCATGAAGTATACATAGTAAGCCCACCTAGGATCAACATAGGTGGTGGTGGCTACTCTAAAGGCTCTATTTAACAAGGTCATAATGATACTTATACCCTTCCTGAATTGGATAATAGGGATCCTACCATCATGATTTCTAGCTACATGAGCCCCTTAGATTAACCATGGTCTCAAGATGACATCTAGATTATACTGAGTAGTCCACTCTTTTATGAAGGGGAGGTCAATATGGGCTTTGGGGAGTTTATAGTAAACTTTAAAGGCTATTGGGGTAACATAATTAATATTCATTGACTTTACTTCATCAATAATCCTATCATTATCAATCCTAAAATCCATAAACAAGGGTGACAAGATGTTAATACAGGGTAGTGCCTCTAGTTTGGTGGCAACTTGATGAAGATATATCATTTGGACTACAACCAGGTCATCAAACTTCCTTTTGGTGATTACCACCCTTTTTTCACTAGATGACAAAGGCTACAACTCTTTAATGGCAAAAAAAATCTCAGACCAATTCTTCATTCCATTGGCCAATGCCCTTGTGTCTAATTCAATGTCCCTAAAGCATCTCCCTTCATGGTCTATGGATAGATACAATTTTATCTCTTCCTTCCATTATTTCCTTGTTGCTACCATGATTTTAATTGACTTAGAATATGACTAGCCTTGATAATCAAGATGATAATTTGAGCTTGCTTAATGTAGTTAAGTCTTTGATTAGTCAAGTTTCAGGGCTTTAATCTATTCTAGTAGGGATTTTGAGGATTTAATGGTGAAGGTGATAGATTTCATAAATGTATCCATGCCTTAGATCTTATGAATGGTGCCACTTATGAAAATATTATCTTTTTAGATGTGTCATATCTTGAGATTGCCTTTTAGTGCTTACATAGACCTCCTTGAACATGTTTCCATGGAATTTCATAGGATTTTTCTTTTATACTAGCCATTGTTTTTAAAATAAATCCCTTTCATTTCACTCTATTGGATTATATCCAAGGATGAATGTGAGCCTTTGATTAAGATCTTGGAGGTTTGATTTGATTGGGTGTTTGAATCTTGGATGGCTAGGTTACACCATGTGGCACACTCTAGATTTATTAAGAAATGACTGAATGTGACTTATCCAAGTGTCAAGTCATCAGACCCTAAAGTCTTGAGTTGAAAGGTCCACCTCCACTTCTTGTAATTAGATTAGGATTAATGATTGAGTGAGAGCCGTTGATCATGATTAAGTTGATTGGTTGATAGGTTGATTGTGTTTAAAATTTTACATTCTCACTAATGTCAAATATGTCCTCATAAATGTCAAATAATAGGAGCATGACTATCAACTTTAAGATCATGAGGTTTTTTTAACTGAATGGTAGCATTTCACACATCATATTATCAATACTCTTGGGACTTTGGGGTTAATGTAGGCCATTAGATCAAGCTCAGTGATGAAGTGCAAATCATTGATTGTGATTTGAAAGGTCATTGTAATTAATCCAACCTTTGGTAAGACTTTTGATATTGCACCATTGGATTAGGATCTTGGGATGAATGTGGGCCATCAGATTCTGTAAGATGCTTGAATATTAAGTTAGTTCACAATGTACATAGGCTTAGGCTATGGGATTAATTCTTATGTTAATAGTATTTAAAAAACACTATGACCTAAGTTTTAATGAGATAAGCCTAATTCTTAATTTTTAAAATGTCCCCTTCTAGACTAAAGATAAAAGTTTGGATGGGGATTATTTTGAAGGCCTCACTAACATCAAATATATCCTCATGAATGTCAAATGATGGGAGTGTGATAATAAAAATAAATACCATAGAAACTTTTGTAATGAGTGGTGTTTATCATCTAGTTTATCTTAGGAGGATATCTCATCATTGGATTAGGTTTGTGGGTGAACGTTAACTATTGATTTGCATCCAAGTTGAGACATAACATTAGAACTTGACATGTGGATTCAAGCTAAAGTTTTTAGGGTCCTCAAAGCATTACTCATGTTGAAGAAACACGATGGCTTAGGAACATAATTTTTAATGAATTTAGGGGGATTTAAAATGGGAAGATCATAAATGGACTTTAGGCATGATTTTAAACTTATGGTCTTTTGAAAGGATGAATTCCCACTAAATTTCCCCATGAAGATTTAAATTTGAACCCCTAGGGTTTCTTGTTTTGGAACCCTTCCTTCATGAAACCTGCACTTCATCATTTAAGATTTATCATTAATACGGTTAGTTAATAAAGCATAATTAACTAGGCAAGGAACCATTCTCTCTCTAGGTGGATGATGTCCCGATTCAAGAAATAACAATACCATGTAAACCATGCTAGGATATAAATACTTTGAAATATTAACAAGGGCCTCATTCATACAAAGCAAAAAAAATAAAACAAAAGAATGGGTGGGGGATGTTGGTACCAATAGCATAATTTCAATCATTTTAATTATTTATTTAACTTATCACTATTAAAAGTGGTAGAGAATACAAACTAAGTAGTATGAACACTACATTGAATGAGATATAAATCATCCACGAGTTTGGGCTAGATGAGCATTATTATAGAAGCCTAGAACATTAAATATCTTGGTAAGTGATGCTTTAAACAACAATATTTATAGTGTTACTTAATAATAAACTCATTAATCCAAATAGATGAATATTTTTAAATATTGATAAATGATAAATACTTACAGTCACATTCTAGATTATCTAGCTTAGTCTATATGGAGACTACTTCATAATTGTAGTTGAGATATTGAGTTTTCAAAAAAAAAACACAAAGCAAAATAATCAAACCAAACACAAAAAGAAGAATGAAACAAAAATAAAAAAATGAAAAGATATATCAATCATAAAATAGATTTAAATGATCAACATTAACTATATGATGCAACTAATTACCATCAAAATCATGTAAATGAAAAGTATTTCCAAAATAACAATTATTTTGTATGGTCCTAGCTATAAAGATTCAATTTTATGATGTTTTCTTGGATCTTCATGAGCTTTATCCCAATATAAAACTAGATCACCAATCTTTAATATTTTCTTGGACCTTTTCTTATCAAATATATTTTTAATTTTTTCTTTAACCTTTTCAAGTTTTTATAACACAATAATTTTTGTTTTATCTAATGTTAAGAGGTCATCTAATATTTTTTGTATTATATTAGTATTTTTAAATGTATATTGGAGAGTTGTTCTTTATAAAGTAAGCTATAACTCAATTGACATAATGGATTCAAAATCAAAAGTACACATAAAAGGTGAATAATCAGTTGTAGCTTTGACCATAGTATGATCAACCCATAAGGCTTAAAATATTTTAATATTCTAATTTATTTTGTTTTCACATATGGTATAAATTCATAATATAAATCATTTTTTTTAGTTTATTCAACCTATCTAATCCCTTGAGGGTAATATTTAGATGAATGACTTGAAATAATAGAGTAACGACCTAAGAATACTAAGTTTTCATTTGAAGTAAATTGAGGACCATTATCAAAAATAATTTCGTAAGGAAATCTAAAACATGAGAATATATGATTTTCAAATAAATGAATGACTTATAAAGTGATACAAATTTTAAGAGCTATGATGTCAAGCCATTTTGTAAACTAACTAGTTGCATTCAAGATATGTCTATGACCATTTGAAGATAAAATATGTAAATCAGAGATGGAGTTTATATCCTATTTTTTCAATGGTTTCTAAAGGGTGATTGGATTTAAAGGTATTTTAGGTATTCTATCTCTTTTTACAAATAATTGACAAGACATAAATGATCTAACTAAATATAAGACATATTTAAATAGAGTTTAGCCAATAATAGCCATCATGAAAGTCTTTATGTGAAGTTGATTTTGTAGAAATATTTCTACCACAACTACTTTTATGGCAACTTCTAATTATGTTTTGAGTTTGATCGTGTGTTATAAAACATAATAAAACCGTCTCTATTTATATAAAATAAAAAAATCAAGTATAAAAAACTTTAATTCTTGTAACCTAAGATCTTTTATTTGACATTAATCTAATGGACCAAAGTAATTTTGGTTTTAAAATTAATAATCTAGATCATAATACTGATCATTTTGTGAAATTAACCAATCTCATTCTTGAATAATATAAACAACCTTCATAGTTTTAAAATGTGGTTTAGCATTAAAATTGTCATCAACAACAAGAATTACAACATTAACATCAGAGGTTACATTCAACAATATGTTTAGTTAATTTATTACCTTTGATTGTTATAAAAGTTTCAAAATCAAGGTCATATTCTTAGACTCTGAAAATCTACTTAGTTAACCTACCATCGATTATGGGTTGCTTTAATAAATAAAATAAAATTAATGTACATGAGTAAAGGTTTATATATATCTATTTTTTAAATATAGAGCACTTATTATTGCATTTTTAATTTTGTTAAAGGTTATATCTGATCCTTATCCTATAAATAGTTCTAATTTTCTTAAGTAAAATATGTAATAGATTGGCTTTATCAATAAAATTAGAAATAAATACACGTAAAAAGTTGATCTTATCAAAGAAATACCTTAAACTAGATTAGTATTTAGGGGTACTTATTTAATGGCTTTAATGTGATCAAGATCTATATATATTCCATCGTTAGATATTATATGGCATAATACTTTAGCTTTACTCACACAAAAAAAAAAAAAAAATGGATTTAAAGATATGCCATATTTTATACACCTAATAAAAATTTCACATAATTGATCTAGGTGTTTCTTTATTTTCTTATAATGAATAGTAGTATTATCTATATAGATTTGGATAATAATACTAATCAAATCATCAACATATATGTGCATTACCCTTTTAAAATTGGCACCTACATTTATTAGTTTAAAATTAATTCTATTAAAGACAATTTCCTCTACATGTGGTAAAAGTAGTTTTATGCCTATCTTATGGATTAACAAAAAATTGATTATAAATAAAAAATCCATCTTATAATGACATCATTTCACAACTAGTAACTTATTGTAAAATTTTTATCTATGTGGTATAAGAAAACTATATCTAATACTAGAATGATTCATATTTTGCAAGACAACACAAATATGAATATCACCATTCTATTCACAAACTGGGACAAAATTAACTACCCAATCATAATATCTAATAGGATAATGATACCACTATCCAACATTTGATCTAGCTCCTTGTTGATGGTGTCTTTCAATAATGGGATAAATCTACAAGGATTTTTTAATGATATTTATACTAGGTTTAATAGGTATGTCATGACAAATTATTGTAGTATCATAACCCTTTAAGTCTTTGCATGACTAGAAAAAAAATCCATAATTTATATAAATAACTTGATAAAAATTTCCTTTTATTAGGCATTACATTGGATGCCTAGATAAACATACCTGGGATCCTGTTTAGTTCTCAAATTAATTAGAATAATTTCCCCTATGACCCTTCTTGGAAATTCTTCAGTTTTAAATATTTTAGGATAATTATGAGGAGAAAACATTGATTCGTGGCTTACTAAACTAGGAGGTAGTTTATTGCTAGTAAGCTACAAGTATTCACTACCATTCAAGATGTAATCATTATTATCAAAGTAGTTTCCTTTTATGAAACTATCGATATGTTCATCAAAATAAAATATGGGCCAGCTATTTTCTACATTGAGTATCCTAATTCTAAAAATCTCAATAAAATTATAATCGGAAGAAGGTTTTATGTCCCTTAAAGTTATATTAGAAGCATAGACATAATTTTTTTTAAAAATTATATTGAATTTTATAAGAATGAGTGAAAGATTAAATGCTTCAAAATTTTATGCCGGTGACCAAAATTTATATGTATATTTACACAAACATTATTGATTATTATTATTATTATTATTATTATTATTTGACTTACCTAATAACTAATTTAGAATCACTAAAAACCTATAAAGACTTGATGTTAAATTTAATAGATTTTCAAGACCAAAGCATAAGGATTCAAACTAAATTATATTATTAGTGTTTTGGAAAGATAACTAATATGCATATCTAGAGATTTAACCTATGGGAGAAATAAGAACAACACCAACACCACTACCATGTTAGACAAGATCTATAAATACAAAGACTCGATTATTATTTTGAAATAGTTCATGTATATTAGATTCAGTTTATCTAAGATTAAGATTCGATAAGTTCTAATTCTAGTTTTTTTGAAGGATATATTATTTAGAGTAGGTTCAATGGGTATACCATTTCAATCTTCCCTGTGCATAAAGGTTATTTCATTACATACGAGAACTCAAGTCATCTATTTCCCAACAAAAGAAATGATAGATTTAAACCAATCTCATCATAATAACATCGCATAATTAGTAGGAATGTCTAAAACTTAAATGTTGATAATACATTTAATTATTTCATCTTGAACCACTTTAATGACTATATCCAGAAATTTAATGTAATGTTTTATTTGATGAGAGTCAAAACTAGTAAGTTTTTGATTTTTTTACTCATATAGAATGCCTAATTGGTTGGTAATGAATTTAGGCATGATATTTTTTTATGCTTCTATGTCAAGAATGTAATCATGAATATTTTTTTTAGTAACTATAACAAACACATAAAATAAGGGAATATAATTAGAGGGTGAATCATTATATTGAGAAAATGCATATTCAAAATTTTTATCATCAATTTCTTCATATAAAATGATAATATTTTTAGGATCAAGATTTTTGATAGCTTTATTAATATTTTAAACTTGACTAGGTAGACCAAAAGGTTAGGGCAAAGAATAATTAGTGTTAGCATTAGCTAAATCATTGATAATATCTTAAGGTCTAACATTAATATTGATTTGAGGATAATTTATAGGTTTATATGTTTATTGATACTACATAATATTATATCCTATAGGCATAGGGTTTATTTGATTTGAGTTACTTATATTTATATCATTTTGTACTATAGTTTTACCTTTATCTTGTGGTAAGGGTATTGAATAATAAGGTTGGCTAATACCAACTTTTGTTGTAATAGAATTATCTTTAAGAAAAAAATATAATATTTTTCTCTATTTGGATAGCATAATCAATAGCAACCTTGATTTTTCCCAAAGTTTTATCTGAACTAGAAATTTTTAGATTTAATTCCAAGTCAATATAAATACTATCTTTTACTTGAATAAAATATTGGAGGCCAAGTCCTAGAAAATGTCATGTCAGCAATTCAAAATGAATCCACTACTATATAAGATGATAGTGCAGTGGTCACACACATGGATTTTACAACCAAAGTGAAGGCATTTAAAAATTATACCTTGTCGTCATATCACCACATGGAGAGTTAATAATAAAGGGTGGGGGAAAACTTACACTTCAAGTTTATTTGAAGGCATTGGTTCTAAGTACTTTTGGGGCTTGGTGAATTCCATTTTTTGTTTAATCTTTTAGTCCACTATCAAGAACATAGGAAGTGACAAGGATGAAATAGAACTGACATCTAGTTCAAAAGTTTAGAGCATGAAAAAGGTTTAGATGAATCTATGTAGAGGGGGTCTTATCAAGTTCATGAAGATGGTCATTGGTCATGATTCAGACATCTCAAAGGAATTTGTGGTAGCATGGAATAAGAAAATAGTGGTAATAAGAGGCATAAGAATTTTTGTAATTGAGGAGTTGATAGGTGAAGTTACATTAATGTCATGTGAAAGGGATAAAGCCTTTAAGGACCAATCAAAGAAGATAAAACTCATGCAAATGTTTTTTAGGACTAATGAGACCATTAAAATGGACAAAAAGGGTTTCCCCTACTTGGATCTTTCATGATACTGGCCTGAAGTTTGTTTGTAGATAATGAAGTATATCACACTCAAAGTTAATTATATTCTCATATTATCACATCATTTCATTTTGCTAAAATATTTTCAAAGATTCAAAATTATCTTACCATATTTACTTCTAAAATACCTAGAGTGTACAACACTCACATCCTAGATCAATGAAGCCAATACAATCATCCACTAGGGACTCATTCTCCTTCTAGTAAAACATGGTGAAACCATCTAGGGTAAGGATGTCCCTCTAGTGGGATATTTCATTAAGGAGGAATCCCCTATGGAATATCCTACCTTGGGTTCCCACTACTTTTAAACCATCTTTCCCTCGTAAGCCCCATATCCAAGAGATCTATCGAGGATCTTCCCTTAAAACTAATTGTTATCAATCTTAAACCCCTTATGATAGAGGAAGGAAACTCATTAGATGTGACAAATAAAGGCAAGGAACCACTATCAAAGGTGATTAAAATCAACAAGAATCAATTGGAAGGGTTTAATAACAAATTACATGAGGTAGGGATGTGTTTGGTAGGTTTGATTCAAGAATGGAATTCCATCAATAAGGAGTCCTCCAAAATGATTCAATATTATTCACAACTAAAAAAGGCTAAAGGTACTCCATAGAATCAACTTATCAAGAAGGTGAAGATTCCTCCCCCAAAGATCCCCCTAAAACACCTATCCAAGAAGACCCCTAAGAAGGAATGTCCATGAAAGGAACCCAGAATGATAATGCCAAAAGAGGATGCTAAAGTCTTGAGCAATAGAACCCAGGCTAGAATCACCAAGAAAAGATTGACTGAGTAGGTGAAGGAGACTAAGGCTGCTAAGGTACTCATGGAGGGATCCTCCCTCTCAGATTATTTTCTCTTTTTATTTATTTTTTTGTTTTTGTCCTCCGCTATGATAGTTAGTAGTTTGTTTTAATAATCTAGTTTTTGGCTCTCAGCCCATGGGGTTGGTTTCACTCTATTAAAATTTTATTTATACTCTAGTTCCTAGTCCTTGTAAAACCAAGTCTTTTACCTAATCAAATATATTTTTTTAAATTTTTAAAAATTAATACATGTATTAAAATCATGATCAATTTCACAAATATGATAATAATGTACTTTATTTTCTAACTTATTGTTATGAGTATTTAACATTTATGATAAAATCAGAGTTTGGTCATTTAATTTCCATTTTTAGGTGACCAACTCATTTCCAAGGTTGTGAATGGATTTCATAATTTTTGCATTGTTAGAAGTTAAACTAGTATAAGCTCTATCTTTGAATCTAGTATGTTTGAGGTTTTTCTCATGATAAATATAAAAGGTAATGGTGGAATCATATTATATAATATATTTATCTTATAATTCCTTTTTTTATTGAATGGAAATGTATTATAATAATATAACCTTGATATCTTCTTAGGAGGTCTTGCTTCATGTTAAATTTTATGCCCAAGTTTAGTGAATTTGGTATTGAAACTATAGATTATTTCACTAGGATCTATGAAAATGTTTGAAATTCTATTAACAAATTATAAATCTTACTTGTTTTTATAAAACATAATGCAATAGAAGTTTAAACATCTTTCCATTCACGTATGAGTTTTACAAGTACGCTAATAAATTTTTTATATGTTTTACCTTCTAAATTTTGAGAAAATAACCTAATATTTTTTTCATTAATAATATTAAGAGTTTCACATGTCATTTTCAAATAATCAAGATGATCTTCCCATGACTCACATGTATTCCCAAAAAATTTGGGAATGTTAACTAATTTTAATGAAGGGAGTTTGATAGGATGATTTTAAATGTCAAGCATATTTCCATGCATCCACTGATTGACTTGTTACACAATTTTGACATCAAAATCTACTTCATTATCAGTTAATTAATCAAGTTATCTATCTTATTACAGCCCAAATATAACATCTATAATTTTATTTCTATTTTTATTAGCCATTTATGAAAATTAATAGTCTTTAGGTGGTTTTTCTGAAATAAATTTGATAATAGGTTGAAAATTTGTAGCCAAGATTTATTTTCTTTCTTGCCTTAAATGTAGATTTATTTGAACTATATGGTCTTGAGTTTGTCTTGAGAATTTAGAATATCTCTCTGTTTTTAATGCTTCATCTTCCTCAAATTTTATAACTCTAATTATATGTTTTATATTTTCAAGATGATTTTACACTGACTAAAACATACCAAGTTTGATGTAAGATCAACTTGTTCTTTTACAATATCAATATCGAGTTGAATTACTAGTAAACAATAAATAATTGGTCATATAAGAATGATAATAAAAGTTTAAAATAATTGAAATGAGTTGATTTAAAATTTTTACTCCCTAACAAAGTTACCAATGTTTTTTAAATTTTAAATTTCAACATCAATTACTCTACCTGTTCGCCTATAGAGAAGGTTAAGATGGAACCATAATAGTCTAATTGTAGGGACCCATGACTAAAAATAAATTCTAAGGAATAAAAAGTGTATTTAAAGGTTGAGTGTTTGAGGCTCAACTAAATTATAGGGATCCATAATATTCCTATTTAATTAATCTCACAACTTAATAAAAATGAGAAATTTATAATGAAACTATCATAATCAACATGAAATCTTCCAAATAGTCTTTTTAGTAACATATATCATATTTTTACCAAGTGTTATTAATCATTCTTGATAGAGAAAACATATTTAAGAGGTAATCTTTTGAAGGATTAAATACTTTGATATCTAATAAATGATCAAAAGATATCTTTATATGAATTATATTCTTATATTTCTTCTTTATTACTCTCATCAAAGAATAAGAAAGAAGAGAAAGAATGGCAAAAAATAAACAAATGAAACAAGGAAATACTAAAGAAAACAACAACAAAAATCTAAAAATAAAAGTAGACTACGTAAAGAAAATAACACCATCACTAATCTAATTTTGATACAAATGAGTAAAGAGAACAATACTAGAAAAATAAGATTAATATAAAGTCAGTAATTGATATAATAATAAATTTGCAAAAATAGAAAAGAAAAGTGAATATTAACTAAAACGAGTGAAATTATAAACGTAAAATGTATGAACTCAAGTTATGATATAAAAATAAAAACTCTATTGAGAAACCATGAATTTCATAATTGATTTATAATGATTCTAAAAAGATTTTTTTTGTAAATTAATTGTAAAAATGGGTTTTTGAAAGGTCCTAAACCCTTGTACAAAATAGAACAAAAGATAAGACAATGAGTACCCAAAACATAAAATTAAAACAACCAATAGCACTGAAAAATAAACCAGGTGATTAGAATGCTAATAATTAATAATAAAACATCAACAAAAGAATAACATAAATAAACAATACAGTAAAAGGTCAACAAATGTTAAGGCATAATGAGATTATTGAGGGTAGTTGTATCTTCCCTTTCTTCCTTCAATAACTGGAGATGGTATTCTATTTATTCATATTCAAGGTCCTCCTCCTCTATAGTTTGATTCTTCTTTTGAGTCTTGGTTATTTTATTTGGGCCTCCTTTGACTGTCACTTCTTTCCTCTTCCTCAATAATTTTTACAACATTTGTATATTAGTAACACATTTTTATGGTAGATTTGAAAATATTAACCATTTTATCTAGTTTATCATTAATGGACAACATTTCACCATTCAATTTTTATAAACCACCTTTAACTTAGAATTTTCCTCCCTTAATTGATAAAACTCATAAAAAAGTCTTCATTGCTCCCTTTCTGACTATATGTCCTTGGAAGGAGTATGTGATTACCTATTTATCTAGTCTAGGGGGACTCAATTTTATCTGAGTTATTTTTTACTAAAAACCATTTTAAAATACTTAGCTATAAATTGATTCATTCTCTAAGGACTCAACCCTAATTTGCATATCATTAGTATTAACCACCTTTCCCATGATATTTTAGTTTATTCATTACTCCACCAAAAGTGAGACTATTATGTTTGTATATTGGCTCATGTTCCCCATGTGTGAGGGTTCTTCTTCATTTTAAGTGTAATCTTGATTTAATAATTTTAGGAATATTGGAGTCCTATTCCTAATTTAGTTAAGGGTCTGTGACAATAAAATTAGTAAATAATAATGCAAAAATTTAGATACTAATTTGTATAAATTAATTATAATTTTAACCATTCTATAAATAGTAGTAAATGTAAAGAAAATAAGACTTAGCTAGAAACTAACTGAGATGGATGTTATATGGTCTAAAATTCACTGTGCAGGATAGGGATAATGTCACAAATTAGGATTTAGCCTTCATTTTATGAAAGGATAGGAGCACCAAAATAGGACACCCTAGGGTCTGGTGCTATAGTCCTTTTCTGCCACTATTATCCAAGAGACCTAGCTTTTTAGGTTTTTTTCACTATGTCTGTGTGAGCCTACCTATGAAATTTTGACTACTGGATGTTTGTAGAACTCCCTATAGAGCTGATTTAGTATTTACACCCTAGAATCCATTGTGATTTGACAAAATTTGGGAAAGAGGGGGGGTTAGTGTATGTAAAATGCACTAAACGTGTATCTACACCCCTTGTGTGGGCACACTACCTACATACTAATACTCTGAAGAGGGATCAAGCCATATGTAGTTCTCCTACTTGATGTGCTTTGTGAAATAATGTGTATGAAGATGAAAATACTAAAATTGGGTATGCTTAAGGTGGCTAGGGATTGATGTGAGGGTTTTAATAAGCTTGTATTTATATTGGTTGGCTATATGTGGAGAATAGGAAAATATGCCTGAGTAGTCTTTCTTGTATTCTTCCTTGCTTTGTGATATTTTCCAACCCCTTCTAAATGAACTTTGAATGGGATTTTATAGGGATATATTGGTCATGTGTCAAATGAATTCATGGTAGTATAACAATATGGAAGACAAGAACTAAAAATAAATGACTATTGGGGGTAAAATGCACTTGGATAGGAGTGCCAAAAATAGACACCCTAGGGTCCGATGTTATAGTCCAAATTGGGTGCTATTGTCCTGAAGGAACATGACCTAGGGGGATGGAATAATCGCTATAAATGCTACTTAAAAGAGGTATAATCACTATCTAAAAGGCTATAAATGACTGAGAATCAGTGAAAAGATGCTTAGGAGGGTCATGAGAGAAGCAAGAGGAATCTATAGGTCGGGTATCACCAACCACACTCAAGTTATTAATTTTCATATTTTATATGACTAAATTTTCCCCCCTTTATTCTAATGATACATTAAAGTGAAACACTAAGATAAAGGAAAAATAGAAAGCATACTTGAACTTACTTGTAATGGTTAAGCTCATGAAGCTATGTGATACTAGGTATGTATAGAGAGATCATGTTGTAAAGTGTAAATCTATAAGAGAAAATAAAGAGTAGATCAATTCTTAATAGATATGCTATATCTAAAATAAGAAGGTAAAAATCTAGGTAAGAGAGAGAGGAATAGAAAGGAATGAATACACCTCACCGATTATGCAAACTAATACAAAACCTATTATGGTGCTGAGTCATGTTGGATGATACTAAGTAATGTTGGGTATGTACTATACTAAGAGTAATATCATGAATGGAGTTGAGTGCTCAATTCCCTAAGAGTGGCTCAAGAATGCAAAGGCTATCCCTTTCGCTCCATCATCACTCACTAAGTGAAGCTTTGTGAACATGCATATGCTAATTTATGTTTGGACTGTGTATCCAATCCCTCTAAGTAGGTGACTCAAGAATATAAAGGCTATCTATTCCTTTGGCTCTATTGGTGCCCACAAAGTGAAGCTATAAACTAATACCAATATGAATGTGTGTCATATGGGATGGCTCCTAAATCCCATGAATACTCTATAATCTAACAATGTGGTATGAATAACTGAATGTGTACTGGAAACTAGGCCAATCTTGGCCAACTAGGAAAAGGTGGAGATTAGGCTTATATGGAAGCCACTCCAAAACTAGGCAATAGGCTTAAGTGGAAGCCACTTAGAAATGTGGAGGTTATTCTTGTATGAAATCCACTCTAAAATGATGCCAACTACTTGTAGATGGAGTAAGGCACACAACTATTGAGAATGCCTAGGTAATATACTAAACTCAAAAAGAAGAGAAGTCAAATGTGTCACACACATTGATCGTAATCACTAGTGTCTGAAACATGGATTCTAATTTGAAAGTTATACCAATTGCCTAATCTAAAACTGGAAGTGAGAGCTATCATGCCATGCATGATCCCCCTATATCTAGATTTTTTGAGAAAAATTATACTGAAACTACTGAATCTGAACTGGTATGTATTTGTAAAACTGTATCTAAGTTTATCTTTTTTCCTATTTTTAGAAAATATAGTATTTTTACTATTTAGACAAGAGTGCCAAAAATGGACACCCTACTATTTGGTTCTATAGTCCAATCTTGGTGCTATTTTCTTGGGCTAATTTTGATGATTGTTTTGTAATTCTCACTATCTACCTAGTTTGTTTTGCTTGGTTTGAAGTTTGGTTGCTATTATAGGTATTCTAAATACTAATTTTTTGATTGGTAGGAGCTCCGATCTCTGTAACAAAACCCTCATTTGTTTCCCCTCTTTTGAGGGTAGGAATTAAGACCTTGAAATGACTATCCTCAAAAGAAAGATCCCTACAAGTGTGTTATGATATGAGAATACATGATATAGTAATTATAATTTATAAGATATCTTAAGATATAACATGGTTTGTAATGGAGATTGGTAGATCAACAGGGGTATGCCTAGATAGATATAACAATGTAATAGTATGTGTAATATAATAAACTAGAACTGATAGTCTAGTTAGTTGTTAGTTTTTAGTTGTCATGGAGGGATGGAGCATGATGTCCATCATGGCATCCAAGAAATCAAGATAATGCATGATGTGGATCATGACATTGAAAATACTTGAGAATAAAATCAAGCAAAAAGCATGAAAGGAAAGAAGCATACAAGAGTGGCCAAGGGGCCAAAAAAATAAGGGACATGGGCACATGTCACTCAAACTAGAAAGCAAGCATACAAGGCATGTTCAAATTCCACATACACATATAACTGATACAAGCAAGTTTGTCACAAGGGCCACATGAACATAGAAGAGTAAAAGCAAAAGACATTCAAAAATGTCTTAAGGCACATGCAAGAATATAATCAAAGGACATTGGCAAATGTCCTAAGGCACATACATGAAACAAAGTAGGAACTGAGAAACTCAATCACATCTGGCTATACAAAGCAAGAAAGTAAAGCATGTAAATACTATAAATATAATCGTATCTAACTAATCAAAGGAAGAAGTGAAAGTATGCAAGGCATGTAGTACAAGAATAGGTATATGATAAAAAATACATAAGTGATATATGCTAGTGAGTGTCGATAGAGTAATCTATGTAAGCTAGTAAGTAATGTACATCAACATGATAACTAGAGTATGTGGTGTAGGAATGACATAACCTGGATGGTGTAGTCATGTAGAAGATGCCCTTGGGGGTAGGTGTATTGATGTATGTCTCGAATGTAGAAGTGGTATGCCCCCTCAATGGGAGAGTGAAGTAATCAAGGATATAGATGTCACTACACACACTCAAAGAAGATCAAGTGAATCATGGTAATGTAGATAAATCGACAAATAATAACAAATGTAAGTCTAACATGGTAGTAGAAATGTAAAGAATAGATAATGCATACAAATGAAATATTTTTGTGTTTTTTAAATTATTTGAATGTTTTTTTATTTTTAATTATTTTGATGTTTTTAGTATTTTGATATATTTGAATGTTTTTGGTATTTTTGATATAAGATATATACAATCAATCATAAAGAGACTATGTACAAGAAATTGAAAATAAGCTATGTACAAGTAAGCATAAGAAACTATGTACAATATAATTTGAAGAACTATGTACAAGGAAATTGAGAAGAAATGATACTAACCGATGAGTCTCAGAAGAGACTCCCTGTCATGTTATCTTGTATCAAATAAAGGAATCATGCATGATTTTGAATCACAAAGAAATGCCTATGAATATGACGTTAAATATTTGGATTCATTGTTGGTATCTTAGAAATCATAATAACCTATATTGTTCCACTCATCACTATCATCTTGCTCTTGAACCAATGTAATGCTAGTGTTTACCTTTGTTGTATATGGATCTTTTCCTTTGAAAAATTGTGTCTGTGAATGATTTGTCTTAGGATGTTTAATAAATCCAAAACCTTGGTGACAAACATCATCAACTAATAGAATAGGAGTAGTGATGATTTGAGCATGCTTTCCCAACCCTTGACCTTGATAATCAAATTGTTATAAGTATTTTTGACCAAACCCATACTACTTTGAAAGTTGAGCTTTATTTTGGAGAGGTAGATTTGCATAATTTTCATGTTTTACCTATGTTTTTGGTACTATTTATTTCTCTAATTTTTATTTTTATCCTTTTTTTGTTTTGAGTATGATTTGGTAACCACTTTTATACTATTTTTGAATTTAACCCTTTGTGAATGTGTTCCTATGTAACTATGGATTGCTTGACTGATTTGCCTTGTATTATTTCCTCATGAGCATTTATTTGTTGTATATGTTTTTTCAATGCCAAACATGAATCTGTGTGATGCCCATGCATTCTATGATATGCATAATAATATCTGGATCTTCTCACTAGATGTAGAGGAGGTGATTTGATTAAATTAGATTTAATCATTTTATTTAGTACCTCACTTGAACTCTTATTTTATCTTTGAATGATTTTTGAATCACTTGTTATAGAGTTACTTTGTTGTTATTTCTTATTTTGATATGTAACATTGCTTGCAACTAATTGATTAGGTGAAGGTACATATACACGATTGGCACTAGGGTGCCTTTGAGGCTTTTGCATTATAATATGATTTTCTAATTTTGTGATCATTTCATGTAATATCTGATTATACATTTTTAAATACAAAAACAACTTACTCATACTAGTGATTTTATCTCTTAAAGTCTCTTAAACCCTAGTTGCTTCCGATTGAACATGTAAGCATATACATTGAAGAGGTTTTGAAGAAGCTATAAGATAAATGTATGCATTAAGAACAATAGTATGGGCTGCCTCATCTTTTGAATGGGTGATATCATGGACCCAGTTAGAGGGAAAGTATCTATCACCCTCTTGGGGGAGAGGAGGAGAAGGAAATTTTTTCCTATGTCTAGTAGTGATAGGGAGATACTCAAAAGTAACCAAAGAGTTAGATACATCTAAGTAGAACTCATGAATGTGAAATGAAATGCATGAAATTAGAGTTATAATTTGTATGATAATATGTTTATAAATAACATTCTATATGAGAGATAACAAGCAAGGGAGAGAGAGAGAATGAATTTGTTCATTAATGCAAAAAGAACTTTGACATGTGTTATGATATTTCTAATATGTTTAGCAACATAAACTTAAAAAAATTTCCATATGAGAAATATAAATCAATGGGTAGAGATCATGAAATTGTGTATGAATGCATAAAAAACTTTGACAAGTTATATGATATTTCTGATGTGTTTGGCAAGAAAAACTTGAAATTTTTTCCATATGAGAGATATAAAAAAAGTAATGAAATCTTGTATTAAAGTTAAGTAAGCATTATTTTGAAGGAGAGGGATCTTATTATGTTTAACAATAAATTTATTTATATCATATCATTTTATGAAAAATAAGCATGAAATTCAAAGAATGAAGCTATGCACTAACATATGTAGACTTCATCATTCATGTACATGATAGGACCGAGTATGGACTCCTTATTTTTTGTAAGAAATGTTTTGAAAGAAGTGAGATCCATTTTTGAATTTATGTGAAATTTGAATTGGATGTAAGGTGATAACTCAAAAATAAAGGGACCTAGTAGATGAAAATAGGGTTTGAAAGAAATAATTTTCAAAATTACTAAGGAATTTTAAAAATTAATGCTAATTTTTTATTTAAATATGCAGGTAAAAAATAAAAAAATATTGGAAAAATTCTTGATTTAAAGGGACTTAGTATATGCAACTAGGGTTTGGAAGAAAATAATTTTTTTAAAAATTACTATGTAATTTTAAAAAAATAAAGTGATTTCTAATTTAAACATGCAAGTAAAAAATTAGAAAATATTTCTAAAATTAGCAAAAAATTATTCCTAGGGTTTTTAGGGTTTTGTACACAAAAGGACCTGGTAAATTCAACTAGGGTTTTAAATAAATTATTTTTAAAATTAATAAGGTAAATTTAAAAAATAAATATGAATTTATAATTTAAATATGTAGGAAAAAAATCAAAAAATTATTGGAAAAATGAACAAGGAATTTACCCTAGGGTTTTTATGCAAAATAAAGTAAGTCAGGTTCACAAAATGATTTAACAATTTTTGGAATATTGGAGTCCTATTCCTAATTTAGTTAAATTTATAAGACAATAAAATCAGTAAATAATAATGCAATAATTAAGCTACTAATTTGTATAAATTAATTATAATTTTAACCTTTCTATAAATAGTAGTAAATGTGAAGAAAATAAGACTTAGCTAGAAACTGACTAAGACAAATGTTGTAGGGTCTAAAATTCACTATGTAGGATAGGGGTAATGTCACAAATTAGGATTTAACCTTTGTTTTATGAAAGGATAGGATCACCAAAATATGACACCCTAGGGTCTGGCACTATAGTCCTTTTCTACCATTGTTGTCTAGGAAACTTGAGCTTTTTGGGTTTTGTTTGATATGTCTGTGTGAGACTACCTATGAAATTTTGACTGTTGGATGTTTGAAAAAATCCCTATAGATCTAATTTAATCTTCAAACCTTATAATCCATTATTATTTGATAAAATTTGGGAAAGGGGGGGTTAGTATGTGTAAGATGCAGTAAACATGTATCCACACCCCTTATATGGGCACACTACCTATATACCAATACTCCAAAGAGGGATTAAGCCATATGTAGTTCTCCCACTTGATGTGATTTATGAAATAGTGTGTATGAAGATAAAAATTCTAAAACTAGGTGTGCTGGAGGTGGTTAGGGACTGGTGTGAGGGTTTGAATAAGCTTGTAGTTGTATTGGCTGACTATATGTAGCAAATAGGAAAATATGTTTGAGTAATCTTACTTGCGTTGTGATATTTTCCAACCTCTTCTAAATGAAATTTGAATGGGATTTTATAAGGATTTGTTGGTTATGGTTTGAATTTATTCATGTTAGTCTGACAAAAATGAGGATAAGAATTGGAAGGAATGACCATTGGTGGTAAAAATGTACTTAGATAGGAGCACTAAAAATAGACACCCTAGGGTCCAGTGCTATAGTCCAAGTTAGGCACTATTATCCTAAAGGAATGAGACCTAATGGGATGGAAAAATCACTAGAAATACTACCTAGAGGAGGTGGAATCACTATTTGGAAGGCTATAAATGATTGTGAATTAGTGAAAATATGCCTAAGAGGGTCATGAGAGCAAGCAAGAAGGACCTATGAGTTGGGTATCACCAACCACACTCAAGTTACCAATTTTTACATTTTATATGACTACACATCCTCTTCATCTATGATTTTAATGAATTTTTTGTTTTTCATACTTATGATTCCCGTTATCTCTTGGGATGTCACTTTGAAAATAATGTCTCTAAGATGAGAAAGTTGTAGATGATGAAAAATTAATAACCTGTCACACAATATAAAAAGTATTCTTCATTATTTGATAAAATTAAAAACATGTACTATGTATATGACTATATTATTCTATAGTCATTAAAAGATTACAAATCATGGCCATGCTTAGCTAATCAGTTTATAAATCAAATAATCAAATTGGATAAACCTGACTATACCAAGTAGGACACTTTTCTATCAAAGAATATGTTGTTTAATATTTTTGAAAGTCATACTCAATCTAGGATATTTATGACTTAATAGAAATCATATTATGAAACTTTATCTTAAGATATCTTATACATGTATGAGTTCCTCCCTTTTTAATGATGTTGTTCAAATCCTTTTAAAACCCTTACTTTAGAAATTAGTTGTACTTTAAGTTATACCTAATTTTTTAGTTAACTAAAAATAAAGTTAAGTTACTTTATTAAAAATTAACTACTTTATATTATGATTTTAAATAATATGTTTTTAACGTAAACTTATCATGGCTTGATTAATTAATTTAATAGACCAAAAAAGAAATTTCTAATGGGGTGGGGTCCCACTTATAACAACCTGATTAATTAACTAGTACAAGTTATCATGATTTCATTAAATCATAAATGACTAATATATAAGTAATAATTATTTAAATTCTATTTTTATTTTATCAATATTATTCTTTAAGAATGATAAAAACACAATAAGTAAATATATCACTATTCAAAACAATAAACTATAATACATGAATTTTAATTAAAAAATGACATATTATATGGATAATCAAACCATAACCAATATCTACCAATATTACTACAATATCATAATGACAAAAAACATTATAAAAGTTTACTACAATAATATATCTACTATCAAATAAAAAATACTGTATGTTACAAAGTAGTTCAAGTCAAACTAAAAATAACCATCAAAGTATAAAATATATAGAATATCAACACCAAACAAAATAATAGTTTATTCATCATCATAAACTAAATCAATCAAAGGTGCCCCTTGTTCATTCTAATATTTAGTGTATTCAAGAGGTACTTTAGGCATCTCAATCCTGGTAATATTTATAGATTCATCATCCACTTCCAACTTTATTTTATTCATGAAATGTGTTACCACATGGGGGATGAAGGGATACTAGTACATTTACGACTCGAGAAAGTTACATTGGTTAGATCAATGACAAGTTTAGAGGCTTAGAGAGTCCATAGGGAATTATTTTTAGGTTCAATGTGAATAGATGGAGTTATCACATTACTTGCAGGCTAAATATGATGGGTTGAAGTAATTAAAGAATTAGGTCCAACAGAAAGAGATATACAATTACATTTGTGAAAAGGGCATCAATCACAAGTACCATTGTATGATAAATATCTAGCATGTAAAATATTTTAAATATGCAAAAATGAAGGATAAATATCATCAAAATGAAAGGAAACACAAGTTACATAACTGAAACCATGTGTAGACATGCTAGAGTCCCTTCAAACTTTAAATAGTCTACCTCAAAATTATCTTGAACACACACTCTCAATTTTATAAGATTCTACTCCCAAAACATTATTTCTATTAGAATTTTGGAAATATCTACTCCTACCTGACATGCTACTTATATAATGGAAAGAGAAAAAATATAATAAGACAACTTTATTATGTTTTTTTCAAACCAAATATCACTAAAATCTCTAAATTTTTTTTTGAAAAAAATGACTTCTCAAACATTTCAATGTTAAAAAAAGAATTAGTTGAAATGAAACAACCTTCATATGTAGATTTCTATTTTTTGAAAAAGTGTTCTTTATATCAAAGAGAAAAAATTAAACTAGGGTTTATTGTTTGAAATTTAAATAGTCAACACAATACACATTGCCTTAAAACATTCATTTTATTTTAAGTATTTAATATGACATACTATTTGAAAATAATATATGTGAATTGAATTATTACATTATTACTGAAAAGTAACAAGAAAATAAGATAAATATCCATAATTAATGAATATTATGCATTAAAATCATTATAATATGTCAAAAAAAAAAAAAAAAAACTAACATTCAAAATTTGTTCTCAAATATTCCATTGTTTACTCAAAACCAAATTCTTTTCATTAATTGATTTAAGTTTTTGTTAACTATCAAAAAATTGATTCAAAATATGCAAAGAAAATTTATGCAATCTTTCAACATAATATAGAATATTTTCCTCAAGAAAATATTGTATGAAAACTCACAATTTCAAAGTTCCAAGTTTGAAATCACATTTTAAAAGAAGAGAATAACTTGGAAAATTATAATTAAAACCCTTGTATTAAAAACATCAACCCTCTAAAATATATTCCTAAAAATTATGAAGTATCAAAAGCTTATGAATTGACCAAATAAATTTGTCATCATTTTCACAAGAGTCTATAGCAAAAAAATCATAAAATTGAATCTAAAAATATCAATCTTTGTAAAAATAATCTAAATAAACTTACATCCAAAATCCCTATTAAATTTTGTATACTTTAGTAAACATTTTTATTTCTTTTCATAAAATTTCATATATAACTAAATTTTCAAATCAATAATATTGATTGTGTTCACATTTATAGCTATAAATTTTTAAAAATACCCATAAAAGTGTAATTGAAACCCTTCAAACTATGTTCACATCTAGAATGATTTGAACAAACTAGAAACCATTTAAAATTGTGCTCATTATTATAGATAGGATGACATAGAATGAACCTATAATATTTTCAAATATTCAGAGACAAATGAATCACAAATTAATGTAAAATCCACTAAGAGTAAGAACCCAAATATACATGTATGATTTAAAATGTATGATGTTTGTATTCAGTAAAATATATCTATGTATGTTTTAATACATAATCTAAGCTTTGACTAGAAAAAATCTCAAACTTTCCATTTTTAAAACCACATGAAACTAAATATGCATGTAGGGCTCTAACTATATTATATTTACATGTAATCAAACATAATAATGTATTCAATATTTGAATAAAAAATTACTCATAACTATATATTTTAAAAACCAACTTATAATAAGCAAAGAAACCCAAAAGAACCTTACAAAACTATACGAGATTAATTGTGATAGTTTCACCAAAAACCCATTAAGAGGAAGAACTCCAAAGTGCATGTAAAGGTTTTAAACTATATAATTTTTTTCATTTTGAAAAATATATGTGTATATCTTCCATATACTGATTGATATTTTAATGCAATGATAATCTCAAATTATTATATTTATAAAATCACATGAACTTGAATATACATGCAAGGTTCAAACTCCATAATATAGGCATGCAAACAAGTATATCTAAGTATTATTCATATAAAACCAAGATTTAAATAAATAATCCCAAATTATTATGATTTCAAACAACTTAAAATCACCAAGAAATCCAAAGAAAACATTTATAGACTATAAATATTTTACACATCACTTGCAATTAAAAAACATCAAAATAAGAACTAATAATATGCATGTGGATTCAAGATTTATAAACTTGCATGCACATATGCTCCAAGTAAGTACTAGATTCAAAACTCAAGAAAAAAAGGAAACAAATAGCCAAGATTGAATCTAAAGTCACAAGAAAAAAGTCTACATGTAAAAGTATAGGATCTCAAAAATAACCATATCCATATTTCATTTAAAGCTTTAACATTTGAAAATAGCCAAATTTTATTCAAAACTTTTGAAACTAACCATATTAGATGTAGAGAGATACAAATTTGAACACATGAATAAACTACAATCCACAACCATTTTAATTTGAAATTGAATATTAAAACCATTTTTAAAAACAATATGAGCTCATACTTTCACATTTAAAAAAAAATAGAGATTAAAATTGATCTTGAAGACCTTGAAAAAGCCTTATAAACTTCCAAGAAGAACATTCACTAGCTTGCAAGTCTTCAAAAATGATCTTAAAACAATAAAATGATGTTAAAAAATGGAGCAAAATATTGTAGAAAGAATCATAAAATTATCAGTAGAACAAATGACAATGTTTGGCTTTTATAGATAAGCTTGCCATAAAAATAAATGACTGATGAGAGGAAAATAACTGACTATACTCCTAATTCCAAAATCCACATTGAATGCTCAAAACACACATATTATGAGTGAATGGAAGTGATCACCTTTTTTTTAAAATGTTTTTCCCCCAAAAAAAATGATATAGAAACCTTCACTAACTATCTTGATAGTTTATCAATGTTACCAACTTTCTCTCTATTGATGCTAACGTTAACTAAATTTTTTGCCAACTTTTCTCTTTCCATTATTCTACCAAAAATTTCTATCACCACCAAACAACTTGTGAACTTAAGTCATTAAAATGACATGATAAAAAATCTCATTGAGATTGCCAATAAATATTCAACAATGCTTTCAAAATGAAGTATAAGTCCTTCGTAATTTTAAATATGCTCAAAATGAAATTAAAGTCACTCAATAAATGTTTTAATGTGAAACTGATCTTTATGCATGCAAATTATTTCAAAATGGACTAAAATATCCTTTATTATTTAATCATATGAATAAACCTTACTCGATGTTGAATGCATATGTCAAGAAAATACATTAATATGAATATGCCAACATGACTATAGTCAATATCAAGAACCATTTAAATCATAACAATAGATAGGTCTTGAGTCTTTAGGATAGGGTTCATTATTTTAGGATTATAACATTATGGTTTATAATATTAGTCTCTAGGGTTTCAATGTAGATTAAAAGTGTTATAAATATGAAAAACCCATAAAATATATGCTCAAATCTTGTATTAAAGGCAAATGTGACGCAATGAAGTCTGTATACTAACATAATATGAGCTCCTAAAATGTTACAGAGATGGAAAAATTGTCTATGAGGACTAAAAGTATAGACTAATATGAAAAAAATGTTCATTATTATCGAATATTTTATCTAAGATCTTAATTGATGTTAAAATTTTATTAATTTCAATCATTTGCATTTTTTTTCAACTTATCAATGTTCAAAGAGGGTGAGCATACAAACTGAGTAGTATGAACACTACATTAAAGAAATAAAATTCACTATTATACATACTTTTAGATCAAACATGTTATGATATTAGTTGGTAATTATGTTAGAAATATTTGAGTATGATAATCAATTCAAAATAGACACATACAATGATAAACAAGTGTTTAAAATAAGTTATCCCTCACCATATGTAATGTTTTGAATGTGATACAATAAATGTTTCGATTATTAATTTTTTTAACTAGGGTATTAATTTTTTTATAACAACCTCTCCAAGACTTACATTCATACATTGCCTATGGGGGAATTAAACCCACATATATCTCTCCACGAGGTTTATTGCTACAAATTCTCCTATATGTTAAACTTATCATGTTCTTGTGTCTTGTGATTTTTACACTATCTACATAATTAGGATATGAAATTATCTTACATACACCTTGACACATTGTCGGTATTAAAAAATGACACATGTTTTTATATCTCGTGCACTAGGCATAATATTTACCCCTAAAATTTCTAATTTTAAGCATTATATGATGTTATCTATATTTCCCATTTCTATAGACACATTATTTGTCCATCTCTCCAAAAGTGGGGCATGTAGTTTATGCCTTCTTCATATCATCCTCATAGAAGGACATGCACACCTACTGATATTTATGTGGTCATACACACACACACAAACACACACACAATTTCACATGGATGTACTATGTGTCTATCCTTTCACTTTTGATACTCATACTCCCTAAAATTAGATTTTTCAATGGATTTTCACATGATGCTATCTATTATATATGGTTACACTTGGAAATATTGTGTGTCTATCTTACTATTAAGTTTCACATGAAGACATTTTATGATAATTGCATATATTTTCTTATGGTTATTTGAAAATATTTTCAAATCTTCAACTATATTTATTATAACACATGTTTATTTTAATTCTATATTTTAAGTTGAGTGATCATAAGAGTAGGTTTTACAATTCTTCACCTCAAAATGGGTGCATATATGAAAATATTTTCAACAATTTATTTATAATTGAGAAAACATATTGAGAAAAATATAGAGTAAAATATATTGAACAAAAGGTATTGAGCAAACTTGAGAAAATTGAGAACACCAAAAAATGTCCATTTATCTACTTCCTTGATCAATTAGTTGATTAGGTTGTAATAAATCATGAAAATTTATCATTAGTATTGTGCATAATTTTATTTTTAGTAATCAATAGTGAAAATTTTACCACCAAGTATATTCATTCATATTCTCCCCATTCAATTTAATTTTTTCACATTACTACATTTTCACATTGATTAAAAATTTGCTGCTTATTATGATTGGCCATTATTTTTAGGTATGTCCACATTCTAGTATATATAACAATAAAGGTGTGGACGGATGCATGTATAAAGCTTCATCATTCTCTTCCTAGTTAATTCAAGGCACATTCTTCAATTATTTATTATTTTTCTCTTATGCACGCATGCATTTAATCACAACTTACATCAAAGTAGGGGTATTATGAAGACGCTTAATTTTAATATAAGGCTTGTTTTTAATATTATTGAAGTATTTTTTAATATGGGTAATTGGTTAATTATAGGGATCTTATTGGCACTTGCTTGTGTTCTTTTGTCCTCCTTCTTCTCAGTGTAATACCATGGTTTTCTTTGATTTTATTTCTATCTTATAATTTTTAGGTTTTGTTCCTATAGTTTTATTTATCAACTCTACCTTTATCTTATACTATTTATTCTTTTCAATGGATTCAATAAAATGGATTTGTCAATTTTATTAAATTTTTATTTTGTATTTTTATGGGCCCTTTTATTCTTACTTGTGTCCTTTTGTTGTTTGAAATCATGTGTGTCTATTATTTACTTTTTCTTTGGTAAGCTTTCATGCCAATAAGTATTTAATTCAAATTTGAGAAGACTATATGTAAATCATCTAATTATTTTTAATAAGGAGTATCAATGAACTATAATTACTTATCATAAGGATACACAAGCCTATACACTCTCTAAAAAGACTTATTTATACTCTTAAAGACCTATTTTCAAAGTGAAATTTCATCTTGTAAAAAAAAGATAGATGAATGTGCATGTACTTGCATCTCCTTGTAAGAAGAGGAGTTTGAATCCCTCACTTGAATATTTCATAGTCATTTCAAAAAACTACGCGGGATCTAATTATGGCATGTGAGATATGTAAATGCAACTAATCTTGAGGTTTCTTGTCCCACCACTTCTTACCTTAGCTTTTGTAACTATATTTCAAAAAATTAGGCCAAAGAAGATAAATAAAATAAAATGAGATATTTCCTATAATTATAGAGAATCAAAAATACAATAATGTATAACACCAAGGTAAACTTACACAATAAAATATAGAGCCCATAAAGGTGTACAATACACTTTTGTTACCCATATTTGTTAGTCTTAGAAGCACAACACCAAATCTACCCTAGGTAGATTCATTGGACAGATTTTAGGTACTGAATATGTTCTTATACAATGAGTAGTCCATATTTCACATAGAAATCATTCCTTCCTTCTAGATAATGGTTACACTTCTAGAATTCAAAAAATATATCAAGGTATGACTATTTCATCTCTCTTATTTTCCATATTATCCATTGCTTGTCAAAATAATTTTAATTTTATGTTTTTACTATTCTTAGTGACTAGAGTAAGTTTTATTTAATATTTTAGGCTAATATAATTTATATGTACCTTTTTCATCTTGATTTACCATTATAATAGTGTAATTATGCCCTAGTGTCATAATTAATTAAAATAAAATTTTATCCACTCGCAACAAATTTATCTAAGTGTAGGCACACTCTAAAAAGATTCTTTTTTTATCAACCTATTTAATTCCAAGTTTTATTCAATCTTATACAAAAATAATGATAGGTGATTTGAATATAGTTTCTCCACCTAGGAAGAGGAGGTGAAATCTTTCACTTGATTTATCCATTCACACTACACAAGAATTACATTGGGTCTAATTTTACCATGTGAGATATGTAGTTACAAATATCTTGAGGTTTCCCAACCCAACTACTTCTTCCCTTCTATTTTGTAAGTATTTATAAATAAAGGTCAAATTTTAAAAAAAAATCTACCAATGCAAATAAGTGCAAATATAGTACTATGTGACACCAAGAAGTAAACCTACATAGAAAAATCTAGAACCCACAAAGGTGTCATGACCTAACTTTATGCCATATTACCAATTCTCATCTTGAGATACTATTATAGCATGTTGTATCGAATTCTAGTTGAAATTTGACTGATTGATGTAGTTATTTTATTTTGTTATCATGCTTATGGGTTATGATTAGCATATTAATTATTTATTATAAATGTGTTTCTAGTTCAGTTAATATGATTTAGTCATTATGATTAAATTATGCATGCTATATTTAATATTCTAATTATATCAAAATTTTATTGATATTCGATATTCATGCTTGAACAAATGTTGCCAATGTTTTATTCCATGGTTGCAGGAATAGGTCAATGAGTTAGGCTTGAGGTGGACTTAGGTAGCTGGGATAATAATGAAAGGTTAAAAAGCATTGGGTTTGACCCTATTAGGTAATAAATTCTATGTAAGATATTTAAAAACCCATTGGTCACCTTTTTATTCTATTTGATTGTTTGAATTATAGTTCAATTTAGTTTGGCTTGTTGCTTTACTTTAAGACTATTCTTTTAATTTACCTGGTTGTTTCCATATTTGTCTTGTTGGTATTTAACTTGTCATATTTGCATATGGTTATATTTTTTGTCATTGATATTCTTTTGGGTTAAATGCTACCCTTGTATGGGTTTGTGAGTTTCAATTGAGTCTCTTGTGGAACTTAGGCCATCTACCTATGGGAGACTAACACTATTACTTGAATCTTGGACCACATGGTATATAACATTGTTACTTGTAATAATTGTCTTTTAAATCCCTTCATGGGCTTAATTGGTACCCCATACATCATGATGCATTTCAAATCTTGGAAGTTGACTTATTTTATTATTATTGCCATAATGGTCTACCCTTAAAAAATTCTCTAGTAAACACTCTCAGATAGGAATGAGTGTTGTATGAATTAGTTTTGGGGATAAAACCATCCCAAGAAAAATGATTTAAGTCATGAAGGGCTGGAGGGTGAAAACACATGGCCTAGTCATGTAGGGGTTTGTAGTCCACAGTGGTATAGGGAGAAGGAAAAGGAAGAAGGGGGAATGCTTCTCTTTTTTTCATGGTGGCTTACATAGACTACATGCGAGGGATTTGGATTGGGTGTTAATGGATAGAGTAAAATGGATTGATCATTCAATTGGGTATGGTTGAAGTGATGAGGTAGAGAACAAGTCCTAAGAAAAACCACATTTTCCTCCATGATGGCTTGGAAAGCATCAAGAAAGTGTTTTGGGTTTTATTTATGTTGATTTAATCTTGTTGGTTATTGTGTTGAATTAGAAAGAATGTATAGATGTTATAGGCCTATTATAAAGTCACGAATACTTTTTAAAGGACATACAACAATTCAAATCAATTATTAATCCATTTTGATTTTGGTTTCATTGATCATATGGCAATTGGGTTTTCTGGTTTAATTTAGGTTTTATGGTTATGATAGATGTTATTGATTGCAATTTTAAAGGGCCCTAGGGTGACCTTGTTGTAGATTCATTTATAAAAAATGATTAAATCTACCCCAAAATAAAGGATTTCAAAATGTTTGTGTTCTTTGTCAAAAAATCTAAAAAGGTTGAATTAGAGCATAATAAATCACACTTAGTTTGAACCCTTAGGTGTTTCATTGGTTGTGGTGGATCATAAATTCAGTTACTTTGATTTAACATTCTCTATAACTTGTTGGTCTTTTTATGTAAGTTTATTTTATTACTATTCAATCGTGAGCAATTTGTTGATATGCCGATTATAATGTTGTGTTATTATTGTTTAATTTTTCCCTATTAGTGTATGGTGAGTTTTGTGAGCCATAGTGAAAATGGAAGGACATAATTGACCCACCTATGTCAATATAAATACCTTCCATATTTGAAAAACATATCGAATCATCCTAAATTTGATTTATTGGCTTTTGATGGTGTTTTCAGATATTGGTGTTATCGATGTTTGTGCATGGTTTGATATGAGAATATTTGTATATATGTATGTATGTATGTATATATATGTATGTATGTGTGTATATATATATATATATATATATATATATATATATATATATGTATGTGTGTATACACACACACACACGCACACCCACACACCCACACATACATTATATATATATATATATATATATATATATATATATATATATATATATATATATATATATATATATATATATATATATATATATGTATGTGTATACACACACACACACACACACACACACACACACACACACACACACACACATGTTCATGACAACTCTATATAATTATGAAGTCATTCTCAAGTTGTACTATCCTCTAATTAGAATGGTGAATGGGCTAAGTGTATATTTTATGTTTGTTGTAATTAATATTTTTTTATGCATGGATCATGCATCCATTGTTGAAGACATAATGAGAATGAAGGAATAATTTAATCTTTAACTATTGATGTGATTGTAGTCATTATTATTTTACAAGTATTCCTCAAAACTTGTTATTTTTTTTAAATGCATGGTTCTCAATTGGGGGAATTTCTAAGTGTTGTTCAAAGTGTTTTGTGGGGTATGGTAGTGATTATATCTATTGATTTTAAATGTCCCTCACTTTCATTATTTGTTTCTAAAAATGAACAGTGGATTAAATCTCTCTCTTGCTCACTCAATTCACCTTTTCTAAAACCCAGTTGCCTGACTCCACCATCCAGCTGATGGTTGGGGTAGTTAGGGTTTCCATATGGTTGGGATCATTAGAGTGTCACTTCAGGTATGTTATTTTTCTTTTGAGTGCTCCTCCTTAATTGTATCTTTGTGTTGGTGGCTTCTTATTGGTGATAATTGTTGGTATGTAAATTACTGCTGATGTATTTTTTGTAGCTTTAGCTACATCAGTGTTAGTTTTGCAATGTCATAATTGGATAGAAATTAATTGTTTGAAATTAATCTCCTTGGTTTATGTTGAAGGTCTTGGTATTGTTTTCTCTTGGCTTGAAATGTCATTCTTGCTTAGTGGTTATCAACTACTCATAAAATATATATTGAAGCCTACTATACTTGAGGTAAAAATAACATTTGCAATTGCAAATCCATAACATGTTATATGATTTATTTATCTATTAATTTATACTTCACTTTGATAAAATTTTGATGTTATTAATATAGTTATAATTTTTTTGGATCCTAATAAAAATGGGAGTAAATATGAAACATGTTCAACTGGTGATTTGTATCCTTATGCATTTGAAAGTATGATTGGTTTTTTTATTAATAGATAACTGTTATGATGTACATCTATATTTTTGATAGCTACTTGAAAAATGAACTTGATCAAAACTATTTTATTGAGCTCTAATTCCAACCATCAATTAATAAATTATCTTAAAAAAAGGTTATACCTACATATCTAACTATCTATGTTATCAACCTCAGTAACATGAAGATTGATTGTTAAACCATTATATGTTATGATTTTATTTTTGGCTATACCTTATATACTAAATCAATTTTATATGGTGAGATGATTTTGCATTAGTGATTGGATACCTAAATCTTACTTATATATAGTTGAGAATAGATGGAAATCTTGAATTTTGTAAATTTAAGACTTATCAATAAGTTAGATTTATAGTGCTTATAGATTTTAGATTTTCTTATCTGGTGAAGATGCAAACTTTGTGTTTATTGATTCTACATACATCATTCTTTTAATTTGGCTGAACTTGGTATTAAATTTTCAAGTAAATGATTAGAAGGAAAAATATAATTTGAGGATCCTATCAATGGAGATTACCTAATATAATCTCATTGGGTTACATTATAATAAGTGGATCCTATATATTTATATCAGTATTATTGTATGATGAGAAAGGGGCTTTGTTAATTGGTAGTGTGTCTAAACCAAAGAGTTACATCTAGTTTTTGATTAAACTCAAGACTTTGTGTTAAAATTCTAATGGGGATAATCTAAGAGCATAGAAATTCTATAAATCTCTTTCTATAATTTGTGATATGGATTTTATTAATCCCTTAATGAAATTAACACCTACTAACAATGACCCCATGACAAGTAGATTCTAGATGATGAGAGAATGTTTGAGCTCATAGCTACTGAGGGTCAATAATTACTAGTATATATATACATGCTATAGGATTGAGTTGTGTTATTCACTCTTTTAAGAGTTCAATTAATCTGTTATATATATTAATAATTTTGAAATCACACATGATAGCCTTATAATATGGAAATGGGCTATAGATTAGAATAATATTTAAATGTTCATGTGTGTATGGATTTATGATAATTGCCTAGAATCTATATTATTGAGTGAAGTAATTCTATTATAAACCCTTAGATTTTGAAGTTGTTAAATTGTAAACTAATAATTGGAATGGAAATATGGTACAAGGACCGAAAACAAAGATTATGATATGTATAATCTCTATGGGTAGCACAATCCTTATTACCAGGTAATATGTTTAAATTTCCATATTAGACCTAGAAATGTTTCTCTCATTTGGTATTTAAATCCTAGGAGGATTGATTGTTGGGTGATGGATGATGTACTTAATTTTTTTTTATCCTACTTATGATACCATGAATATGATGGATATTGTGGAAATAATAAATGAGCTAATGTCTTTATTTGAAGTCCTTAGTTATCAAGATTCTTATTATTTCCATATTACTACTTTAAATTGTAATGAATGATGTTAATTTTAGATATGGAGTATAGGATTATCCATAATTGTAATGAATGGTGTTAATTTTAGATATGAAGTATGGGATTATCCATAACTATAAGCTAAACAGG
Organism: Torreya grandis; assembly: GCA_037957365.1. NCBI lineage: Eukaryota > Viridiplantae > Streptophyta > Pinopsida > Cupressales > Taxaceae > Torreya > Torreya grandis. Next base: position 725,836 of record JARHVA010001585.1, on the reverse strand, counting down.
TTTTAAAATCCTTTGGTAGGATGCATGGTGCCATGACCACAAACCCAGATATTCAATCTATGAAGTATCAGTAGGTAACACCAATTTAGTTGTTTAATCTACCATTGGTATTTGATTTAGAACTATATGGTGTCTTATCCTATTTGGTATTACTTGGATGTATTACAAATCTACATGGACACTAATGATTGTCATTAATAGAGATTTATCATACATGTGTTATAGTAAATAAGTAACTATTATTCTCACCTATATCGTATGTTGAAGTTGTAGAGAGGATTATAAAGCAAGTTAGTCAAGCATTAGTATATAAATAATGAAACATGCATACATAACTAACTAACCAAGCCTATTTATTCCTTTGTGAATTACAAAGGATAGCAAGAAATAAATGAAAGAAAGAAATCACCATATTACCTTCCCAAATGGATTCATCATACCTATGTGGATAAAAAAGATGTTTTCCCTTGATCAAGCATCCTTATCTTTGTAAACAATGGTGGTAAGCTCCTCCAATGCCTCAAGAACACTCCATAAAACCTAGGCTCTTGGTTGTAAATAATTAAACTAGCCTATCAATGAAGCTTTATGGAAACAATTTAGAATTATAACTTTGAAATGCTCAATATTTGGAGATATTTGAGCATAATAACCTTTCACTAAAAAAATAGCTTAGAAATGATGTCCATGGCCTCTCTACTTATATATTTTTGAGATTGGTTAGGATCAACCATGACCATTTATCTCAAGATTGAGATGTGTGGTTGAGGATAATCCTAATATTTGGAATTAAATCCATAATTATCCCCAAGATGACCTTGGAAGAAGGGGCATTGAAGACGCATGGGAGGCATTAACTAGGCATGGGTGACCCATAATCTTGATATTTTATGCACTTATAGCTTGATGGATGCCACCCCATAGATGATGTCATTAGGTGATGCAGATAATAAGAATCAATTTTCAAAAAGAAATATTCAAAAACTCTCATGGAAAATCCACTTAAGCTCTTGATTTGGATTAATTAGCCTTAAACAAAGTTAATCAACATTTGTGCAATTATTTGAAAATTGGCCCTCAATTAATCAAAATGGTTAGAAAGTCATATTATTGGGTCATAATTTGACTGGAGAGGAATTATAAGGTGACACTAGATGCATTGGAACCATGTTTCCATTTATGATGTTTCCAACAACAAATAACAAAGGTACATGATGTGTACCAATGAATTAGAAGAAAAGAGTGATCTAGAGCACTAATTGGTGAAATTACCATTTTGACTTGAAATGATCTGATCAAAGTTATCTGGCTCATAAAATTAATTGCCCTATTTAAGGATACTTTGACCTAAAATGGCATTTGTAAATGACAAGTTCAAACCATTTAGGATGTTTTATGGATTTTGACCTAAAATGTGCATTTGAGTAAGATTAACAATTTTAACACAAATGGTGTTAGAAATTGGATGTCTACATTTTGACCCTATTTGAGAAGGTGTAGCGAGACATTTAGGTGAAGCAATGTCTTTTCAAAGAAAAGAGTTATCAAGAAGAAATTGGAATAGACCCATGATGCCCCCTCAAGAGGGCATACTAGGATGAAAGAGAAGGATGAACTCTTGAAAAGAGAGAGAAAGTGAGAGATTAACCCAGGGAATAGATCACATCCATATGAGGTAATGCTTGCACATGTGACTACCATCAATGATAAAAATATAATTAGAGGTATAATAGGCCCTATAAATGGGGGGAATGGGAAAGATACAATCCATAAATTTAAGGGACACACTTTAAACGTACCCAATTTGAGAGTATAAGCTATGCACTTACAACATTGATTAGTCCTGAGACAATTTGCACACTAAAATATTAACATCATGGGATTTAATATGGAGAGCTTAGAATTAGAGGGAAAGGGATATCATTCTACTTTAGGAAGGGAAGTATCACTAGAATAGGGTCTCTAAAGAGAAGATAATAAGAAGTGCCCCAGTAGATAAAATGTGATCGTGATAAAATAGGTGTGCCCCAGCAGGGAGAATATTGATCATTAATAAAGAATAAAGAATGATCTTGACCCTATATATTTGATTTGATTCAGATGGTGTTTAGATGTTATTCCCTAACATGGGCAATTGGCAAGCATAAAAGCTCAAAGATATAACCAAAAAGATAGGTTAAAGTGAGCGGGTAAAAACGTATATGTGATGGTGTAATGGCTTAGAAAGCCATATAAAACCAAGCATATGAGAATGCATAAAGTGATGAGAGGGATGAAAAGAAGAATGGAGATAGCTGAGCTGACCTCAATAGAAATTGAGCACTACCTACATAGTTCCATAGACTCATGTTCCAACATGAACTTCAGGCTAATGTAGTTCACCCAAGTTTGGGAGAGAATGGAATGAGGAATGAGGAAAAATGACCAAGAAGTGATTAGATTAATAATGTATGTGAAGAGATGCACATCTAAGCATATATTTTAGAATCTTGAAATACATGTTACCTAGAAGCCTAATTTCATATCATGAGCCTAGGTTTTATAGAGTGTTCTTGAGAATCATTCATCAGAACTGATGTTGATGTTGAGACCTGAGCACAAAGTGCTTACTATATCAAAATAAATTAGGCATCATAAGTATGAATAGCTTAGAATGACATAAGATTTCAATTGCACTAAGCCAGTTCAAATGTGAATATCTATAACTAAGGCTAATGGTAAAACAATGACCAAAACTAGAGTTACAATGATTTACATTTAAAAAAAAGCAAAAACAAGGAAAAAGATAAACATAAATGAACCTAGCTTGGAATCAAGATATGATCTATCAAGACTTAATTAGGAACAAATATGTTTAAAAATAAAAGGAAATAACATATTAATGACATGAGACCAAGATATGAATAATCAAGATCCATGTGGACCATCAAGGCATTCTTGAACACAAAAGAGAAAAGCAAAATCAAACAAAAAAAATAATCAAGGAAACACAAGACCAAGAATGGAATGAGAAATAAAAGGAGAAGTGTGAAAGCACAACAAAACACAAATAAAACATAACAAAACACCAATAAAACACAACAAAACATCAAGAAAACTCAAATAAACACACATAAATAAAAACCATGTTAGTGCGATTTAAAGATAAATGTTCATGCATGTGCAGTAGAGGCATTACTTTCTACCACATCATAACAAAGAAAAATGACATGATAATTATGCCCTAATTAAAGAGGAACAATGATAGAAGAAATGGGGGAAGAGAAGAAAAGAAGGAGTTGGCCGAGATGGCTCTAGATGTATAAGACAAGTGGATGCTACCTACATAACTCCATGGATGCATGTTCCAACATGAACTTCAAGCCAAATGTAGTTCTCCCAAGAAATGGGATATAAGAAAAATGATGATCAGACTAGCATGATTAATGTTATAGAAGGAATGGAAGAGAAAATAAACAAATAATAATGGTCTGGTAAACAAGGAGCTGATGAGACAAAAAAGAATAATCTTACAAAATGGCAAATGCATGGGACATGATAAGATGAACTTGTGTTACTATGCTTGAAAAATAGCAAGATCATTCTTTCTTAATAATTTCTCACAAAATAGTGAGAGCGTTCAATCTTAATAGTTACTCATAAAATGGTGAAAGCATTCAAACTTAATAGTTGCTTACAAAATAGTGAGAGTGTTCAAACTTAATAGTTGCTCATAAAATGATGAGAGTGTGGGATGGTGGAATGAGAATTTATAAATGTATAGAAGCATGAGATAATGTTTTTGTTCTTTTTTAGATCATGTTCTAATATTTTTTAGTATTTTCAAAGTATTTCTAATGTTTTTTGTGTTTTTGATATAAAATATGCACAAAGTGGGACCATCTAGTCGAGGAGATGCACATCTTGAGAGTAAAGATTCCAATAAAATAGCTACACTAGCTATAATGGCCCATGCTCAAAAATCAATGATAGTGAGGTTCTTGATAAAATAAGAAAGCAACAAATACTTGAACTAAGAAGATGTGGTTATTCACCTATCGAAAGCTACATAAGATTGTCCTAGTTGAGCCTCTTTGTAGAACCACTACTAAAGATGTTCATAATGTTTATGAGACATAATTAAGATCATGATTGGTCAAGGGAAAAAAGAGTTAAAGCTTATAACATGTCTTAGACATAACAAAGAATATGCATGTTTGAAGAGAGCAATCTAGAATAGGCTGAAGAATGTGTTTAGAGTGCCAAGAGTTCAAAGCCTTTACCATTGGGATTCATGAAAAGTGGACCAAGGTAGTATAAAATGTGGTCAAATTAAGATAAAAGGGTGGGATAAAATTATGACAGCATAAGTTTCCCCCAAGTCAGGGGTCTCATAGACAATGGTTCAAATATGTTCATGCATAGAATCTTTTAAGGTGTATGATGTTCATGGGCTCTAAAATTTCTTCACCATTAGGTTTAGCCAATCGATATGCTCTTGATCCATAGTTTTCCATGACAATGTATGGTCCTAACCAATTAGGCTGAAACTTGCCTTTATTTTTGGGTTCAACATTCATGTTCTTCTAGTTCTCTTTCAAAACTAAGTCACCAATCTCAAATTCTTAAGGGAGAATGCATTTGTTGTAGCTTCTCCACAATCTATTTTGATAGGCCTACAAGTATTCTAGGGCAGCCAAATGCTTACCATTAAGAAGTTTTAGTTCTTGTAGCCATGAGGCTCTATAGTCTTCATCATCTTCAATGTGCTCTAATGATATTCTTAATGATGGGATCTTAATATTGACTGGAATGATAGCTTCAGTACCAAAAATAAGGGAGTATGGAGTAGCTCTAGTTAGGGTGTGATGATTGGTTCTATAAGCCTAGAGGGTAGGAAAGAGTTACAAGTGCCAATTATAGCCAACATCATTGAAAATATTTTTTAAGATGGCTAGAATGGTTTTATTTGATGCCTTAGCTTATCCATTGCCTTGTTGGTTATATGAAGTGGATTTATTATGCTTGATCTTGACATTTTCACAAAGAGCTTTCACATCTTGGTTTACAAAGAATCTATCATTATCAGATAAAATATAGGCTGAGATGCCATATCGATAGTTGATATGGTAATGAATGAATTTGGCTATTTGTTTCTTAGTAACATAAGTGAGAGGAATGGCCTCAATCCACTTAGTAAAGTAATCAGTCACAATCAAAATGTGCTTATGGCCATCTAAAGATGTTGGGTTAATTTTTCAAATGAGATAAAGACCCAATGTTGAGAATGACCATGGTGTTGTAATTAGCTACAATGGTAAGGAAGGTGCATGTATCAAGTTGCCATGCTGCTGATAAGGAAAACACTTCTTTACATAATTACAAGCATCTATATCCATTTTGAGACAATAATAACTTTTTTAAAGAAGTTTATTTGCTAGGAATACACCATTGGTATGAGCCCCACACATTCCTTCATGAACCTCTTTTAGTGCCATCTTGGATTCTTCCAAAGATAAATAATGAAGAAGCATTCCATCATAGCCTTTTCAATAAAGCATGTTCTCAAGGAGAATATAACATGTTAGGTGATGAAGGAAAAGTTTTTGTTGGTTATTGGAAAGGTGACAGGAAAGACATGGCTATGAAAATAGTTATAAAAATCTTGGTACCATGGTAGCTCAGGTGAGAGATTAGGATCAATAATGGTGCATATCCTCTCTAAATCTAATAAAATATGTGCTAGCCAAATAATATTTTCAATCAAGAACTGCTACTCTTTATCATTGTCATGCATTTGAATCATGGAACCAATTATTGCCATGACATTGATAGATATGTTGTTGACTCATGGAACTTGCTTAAATTGTAGAGATTTAAAATGTCTCTTAAGGTTATCAACAATTTGCTTGTAAGGGACAAGATTATCATCTCTTATTTGATACTAATTAGTTTTTTGATTTATGATTAGTTGCAAATCTCTATAGACCTTTAAGCTTTGAATATCCCACTGTATGGCAAGATGAATCCCTATAACCAATGCCTCATATTTAGCCATATTGTTTGTACACTGAAATTGTATGTGGAAGGCTTTGGGGATAAAATCCCTTTGTAGTGTTATCAATAATATGCCAACTCCAAATCCTTGGGATGTGAAAGATCCATCAAAATAGAGTGTCCATGATTTAGGTGCTTATGATGCCTTTTCTATCATCATGATAGAATCATCTGGAAGGTCAAAGTTGAGAGGTTGAGTGGTTGTAATAAGAGCTTCTATAAGTTGGTTCACAAGAATATACCCTTTGATTGCCTTTTGATTTTGGTATTCAATATCAAAGTCACTGAGGAGCATAATCCATTTAGCCATGCATACTTAGAGAGCTACTTTAGATAAGAGGAACTTAAGAGGATTTACCTTCGTAATAACAAAAGTTTTGTTATTCAGCATATAATGTCATAATTTCTGAGTAGCGAACACCATAGCTAAACATGCCTTTTCAATAGGCATATAATTATGTTCATAGGTGACCAATGTGTGGCGTAAATAATAAACCATGTGTTCCTTACCATGATCATCATTCTAAGCCAAAAGTGCCCCCAGTGCATATTTTGTGGCTGATATGTAAAGAAGTAGTGGGTTTCCTTGTGTTAGAGGTCATAAAACTAGTGGATTATCCAAGTATGTTTTAAGCTTTACAAATGCTACTTGAAAATACTCATCCCATTGAAATGTCACCCCTTTCTTTAAGAGATGGGTAAATGGGTGGAACTTATCTGCCAGTTGAGAAATGAACCTACATATAGACTGGATCTTGCCTTATAGACCCCATAATTATTTAAGATTATTGGGTGGAGGCATTTCCATAATAGTGGTGACCTTCATAAGGTCGACTTCAATCCCTCATTGTGATACAATGAAGCCTAGAAATTTTATTGATGTGACTCCAAAGACACATTTCTTAGGATTCAAGCAGATTTTATATGTACGAAGCCTCTCAAATATTCTTCATAGAATGTCAAGGTGTCCAAATCTTGTTCTTGATTTTACTAGTATATCATCAACATAGTCCTCAACAATGTCATGCATTATGTCATGGAAGATGACAATCATTACATGCTAATATGTGGATCCAACATTCTTTAAATTGAATGGCATGACTTGGTAACAGAATGTTCCCCATGGAGTGGTGAACATAGTCTTATGCTGATATTCAAGGGCTATATTGATCTGATTATAGCAAGAAAATCCATCTATTAAGGATATCATCTCATACCCAATAGTTGAGTCAAAAATCATGTCGATGTTGGGTAGAGGAAAATCATCTATGGGACATGCCTTGTTGATATCATGAAAATCAGTACAAACATGTATGCCTGGGGTCTTTTTACTTACTGGCACTATGTTATAAATCCATTTAGAGTAGTTTAGTGGTATGATGAAATTGGTTCCTAACAACTTCTCCAACTTGGCCTTAACCAAAAGTGTGATGCATGAATGCATCTTTCTTAACTTTTACTTGACTAGTTTAACAATAGGATGAATAACTAGATGATGTACAACTAAATCTAGATCCAGGCCTGGCATGTTAGAATATGTCCATGCAAATATGTCTATATAATCCTTAAGGATTGATATAATATGTTCCCATTCTGCTTCAGTAAGAGAAGCTCCAAGATAAACATTTTTGGGATCTTCATGGCTTCCCAAATTCACTTCTATTGTGCTCTCCATAAGGAGTGTGGATCCATCTTCCAGAATTGTAGGCAAAATATGGTCATGATCATCTTCTTCTATTATATCTTCTTTTTGCTCCTCCCAAAGATCTAGATAATATGAAGAATCAAAATATACCTTCTTAGGTAAAGGCCAATTGGCAAAGACTTCTATAAACTCAAGAGCAAGATGGTCAAATATTTGATGTTGTTCTAAAGAGATGCTAGTACTAGCTATGGAACTTGGGCTAGATTGACTTTCTATGTCCTAAGGGGATGAATAAACTTTTCCACCTGGGAGCACCTAAAATAGGTTTTCAGTCAAAGGCTTGTCTTTTTCTTTACTTTTTCCCTGATCAACAAGTGCCTCAAAGAAGTTTTCACTTAAAGATCTCAATTTTTATTCTTTATTATGACCAAGAAAGTTTGCCTGCTCTCCAAAGTAGGTAGAAGGATTCAATGAAAAATCAAAACCCTATTTATGATCACCAATGGGGAATGTATCTCATAGGCTCATGTTTTCTGCAATTGATTCTTCATTTTAAAACTCATCAAGGCATATGACTAAATTTTGCTGATCCTAATCTATGAGTTCAAGATGGCACAGACATAGGTTACAATGAGAGTTTGCTTTAGGACATGAAGTGCCAATGGTAAAGATATACTATCATATGTCAAGAAGGGAAGCACCACTAGGATGGGTTTTTGCTTCAAGATGGGAAGATCCAATAAGACAAAATTTTTCTTCAAGATGGGAATGTCCAATATGATAGATTTTTTCTTCAAGATGGGAAGCTTCAATAGGTGTTATGGTCAATATAGCATTTGAATCAAATAAATTTGAATCAGTAAGCTCATCAAAAAGGCTATAATGGGATGTTGCATCACTGTTATGAGTCTCACTACTAGTCACTTCGAAAGAATCACTACAAAATGTTATGAGGTCATCCTATAGTGGTTTAAATCCAATACCATGATTCCCATTGACAATTCTAGCTGATAAGGGCTCTAAAATTATTTACACCTTGGGGCCAAGGCCTTTCCTTATATAGTCAAGATGATCCATTATCCTATTAGGGATAGGATACTTTGGATTATAAAAATAATCTATGAGGCCCTTAGAATATAACCAATCTCCCTTGATAAAAGCCTCTTGATTTTTCTGTAATTGCAGGCACAAAAACCAGAGGAGGTTTTGGTTGTTTCTTCTTTGGTTGCCAAATCTGATCAGGTCTGTGAGGAGTCTAGGAAGTTTTAGGCCTACCAAATGTTTTAGGGGATTTTGGTAATTTTACAATATGGAGGACATCCTTCAGATGATATGTGGAAATGTTTTCACCTTTAATAATCACTTTCTTGGCCAAAGCTGTAGGAAATGGATCAGTTGAGGTAAAGGCTAGATCACTAGGGTCTATATAATTAGATGGAGATGGATGAGAAATGATGGATTTGTTATTCTTTACAATGAATTAAAAACTTAGGCAATAGTTATAATTTTGAAACTCTTCTTTGAGATGTTTGTAATACTGGTATGGTTACAAATTAGTAGGAATAGTAACATCGATCCCATCATGGGGAAACTTAAGGCATTAGTGAAGAGTAGATGGAACTACCTATACTTCATGGATATAAGGATGACCAAGAAATATATTATAAGGAATCTCAATATCCAAAATATAGAATAATGTGTGATGAGAAATAGCCCTAACCATGAATGGTAACCAAATTGTACTAGATGACTCCCTCTCAGTGTTGTCGTAAGACTTGATTGTAATGGTCTCTGGCTGAATGTCTTTGTCCATATAACCCAATCATCACACTAATTTAATAGATATGATGTTCATCACTAAACCATTATCTATAAGAACCGACTTGATCTTGTGATCCATAATGATTATCTCAATATATAGTGGGTTATTATGGTTTGGGCTAAGGGTGGATATGTCCTTTTGATTAAACGTGATTTGTCAAAATGAAGACAAATGTATAATTAAGTTCTATAACTAATCAATTTTTATATCATTAGGCACAATAGAATCATGTAAAAGTTTGTTTAGAATGGTTCTATGGACATCAGATGTCTACAGGAGTTCTAATATGGAAATTTGTGCAAGGGTTTTATCTAATTAGTCCATTAGATTATAAGGCTTTTAAATTGTGGATTGAAATAGTTTAGTCTTTATTGGGATAGTATTTATCTTTGGAACCATTGGCACAATTTTCTCATTAGGTTTATGGAAAGAAGTTGGCGAAGAGCCCTAGATGGTAACTCATTGGCATCTAGTTGTGACTACACAACCTAGAGGTGGCAAGGAGTCATTATAATTAGAAAGATGAGGCAAAGGGCCTTGGATGGCAATTCATGGGTGATTAATGGTATTTATATAATTTTGGGTTAGTGATGAGCCTATAGAAGAATGGTATTATTGTTTAGGATTAGTAACCCATGTAAATAAAGTAGCCACATGATGATGCAAACTCAACATGGTATTACTAGGGGGAGAGGGTACTGACCCTATAATGATGGGTCTCATGTTGTAAGGAATATGAGATTGGCCACATGGTGTCATAGTAATTGTGGCAATGTGGGTTGAAAAAATGCATCCCATAATGTTATTTTAGTCATAAGACACATTGTTATAAGCCACATTATTAGTATGGGGATCATGATATCGATTATGCTCATTATAATTCTAACCCTATTATTGGTTTTGATTCTGCCTCTATCCTTGATTGTGACCATTTTGATTGTTTCTCGGTGGTGGTGGATCATGTCAAAGAAAGGGGTCTTTGTAGATTCCCATATCCTAATTTATGTCCTGATTAGGAGACAACTTAATTTATAGCTCACCATTTTTAATAAAGTCCTCAATAATATGTCATAATTGAATGTAATGATATGCATCGTGACCAACAACATGATGAAAGTTACATAATTTGTTCTCTTTGTAACGGTCTAATTTTGGCTGATCTTGAGGAAATGGCCTTGATACTAGTTATATAATTATGTTAGCTACAATGAGATTTTATAATACTACTTCAACCAATTCTCCTAGCTTGCTAAAGACTCTAAAATTATTATGAAACATCTTTCATGGAGGTTATCTTTGCAAAGTAGGTAGTGAATTTGAGGGAATTAATTGTACATTTAGAGGAGGCATAGTCTATACCATTTGTACATGTCTTATTTCTATCACCCCATTTCTAACCATGTTCTTATTTTTGTGAAAGCCCTTAGACTTATCCTACGTAATTGTTTGAGGAGCTAGTGATTTAGTCTATTTAGATGTTTGTCCTTATGCAAAGATCTTAACAAGGCCCCTAGCAATAAGATCCTTCTCAATATGCACTCCTTTGTCAATAATTTCTTCAAATTAGTTAGCACAAGCTAACCATAAATTATGTGCAACTTCAAGATGCAAATTCTATGCAAAGATATTAGCTAACTATTTGTCTAGTAAATTGTGTGGAAAGTGGCTAGCCAATGCTCTCCACCTTTGTAGATATGTAACAAAACTTTCACCATCAAACTCTTTAGCTTTGCATAAGTCAAAAATGGTCAATTCATGTTCTATGTTGTATGAGAAATGGTTAATAAACTTTTCCAATAAGTCATTCCAATCCACAACTAATCCCTTGGGTAGTTTAAGTAGCCAATCAAGAGCTTTCCCATTAAACTTTATGGAAATAATCATAATAAGTACTCACTACTATAAGAAACCCCTTGACATAAGATAAAGAATGCTTGTATGTGTTCATGTGGCTCTCCTTCCCCTTTGTGTTTGTCAAATTTGGGTGCCTCAAAGTGAGGTGGAAAGGGGTTTTGGAGAATAGATAAGTCAAATGGATATGGGCATATCTCATCGAATTTATATTTTTTGACTCTATTATTCATTTCCAATCTTTGGACAATTTCTTTCATAGAATTCCATTCTTACATGTTTGGTGTATTTTTGGATTGGATAATATGCTATTGGGGTGGAATGTGCCCCTGTTTTTGTATGGATCTATAGGTAGTGTATACCTTTTGATCCATGATTTGGTTTTGATTTGCTGCTTGAGTTGAGAACATAGGCCATTGATTCTTGGATTGCAAAACATTCCCTAAATTTGGCTATTTTGCATTTTGTTGATTTTGGAAATGTCTGTTTATTTACCAATCTTTGGTTTGTTTGAAGGATTTCCTCAATTTGAAATGAATGTTTGGGTTTCTGAGTTTGTAAAGTAAAAAGAGGTTCTTGATTATTGAAGAATGTATCTTCCATGTCAAATGGAACATCTTTTAAGGTATTTTGTGACTTTACCTATTCATTTAGATTACCTTGATCCACTATGGTAATGTTCTCATCTAATATTTACTACATACTATCCACCATATCTTTGTGTTCTTTTGAAGCCTTATTATGAATTGAAGTGGTAACTAGGGAGTCAGTTAAGTTTGCAACAAGTTGATCTACATATTGTTGACTTATTATCTTGATTTTAGCTAGAAGATTTAGATTTGTGGGGTTTGACTCTGTTTCTATTTCCTTTCCTTTGTTATAAGAAGAAGGTATGTCTATTTGTGCAAAAGCTTGCTCTTTCCATTATTATTCTCCTTCTCTAACCAAGGTATGCAATTATTCTATAGGAAAGTCAAAAGGTATTCTTGCACCTAATTCTATCAATCTAAGAAAGGTTTCATCTTGATATTCTTGGGGTTGATATTCATTGTAATCATCTTAAAATCCTCTTGTTGTGGGGATATCATCAAAAATAATGAGGTTATCTTGACCATCATAAAATTGCTCATCCTCATAACTAAGGCCACAAGAGGTGCCACTACGAGTGAACCTTTGAGTCATGTCTAAAAAGAGTTGCTCTGTGTGTTTGACTAACTTTGGACCAATGTTTGATAACCAATCAAAGTATACTTTAGATTCATTTAAACAAACAACCAAGGTACCAATGAGACTATAAGGGAGTGTTGTTTGAAACCATGCATAATTTAGAAGATTTGGTTCATGAATTTACTCAACCTTTGGTAAATTTGAAATCATATAAATTGGAAGAGAGTAAGGTAACTCAAAGACCCAAGGTGAAAACTAGTACACCAAAGCCTAGATCTTTGTAATACATGCACACTACAAAAGCTAGTTTTAACTTTGACAAGTTGACCTTAGAAATTTAAAGGAAAGCTCTCTAAATTATGAAGAAGACAAAATAAACTAAGAAACTCAAGATGTAAATACATACATAAAACACTAAGTATAAATCTAGGACTAATCGAAAGCACAATGTTGCTACATGATTCTAGTAGGATAAAATATGTTCTAGGACCTAAAGCATGAGTGATACGTAAGATTACTTGAGTCCACCAAGATGATAATGTGATTTTGAGTCTTAATAAATGACCTTCAATCCAAATATAAAATTTAACCCAAGTTAAAACAAGCTTAGTGCATAAATGGCAAACCTACTTTGACGCACCAACCCTTAGAACTCAAAAAGGTCCAATTTCGAATGTGGATTATAAATGAAGGATTTAAACAAATTGGGTAAAATTTATAGACTCAATTAGGCATCATGACTCTGCCAAAGTGGATTTCATGACACAAAGCTTTTGATAACAAATTAAACAAGGAAAAGATGAATTTTCCATTTGGACAACGTAATGTCACCCTTGCTCAAGAAAATTGAGGACAATGTGTTTTGGTTAAGTTTATTGAGTTAACAAGTATTTTTAGACACAAATCAAGTTCAAGTAAGCTAATAATAAAAAACAAGCATCTTAAGTCTAAGCTAACAAGGTATGGCAAAGTTGGTTCTACTAAACTATCAAGTTCTGAATGTTTTAGGGGAATCAATTGCATAATGACTTTCATGCCAAACAATGTAAAATAACAGCATGGATTTTGGGTCTGTATCACTTGGATTGTTTCATAAAGGTCTAGCCCTTTATATAACCACTACATCTTGTTGTTCATTCAGTGTAGTGCGATGTCCAAAGTGCCACTATGTCCCATGTGTAACTCTAAAAAGAGTCAAATGAAGTCAATGTTAGGAAGTGAAACCCTGGGTCAAAGCTTTCGTAAAGAAATTACGGGAGGTGATGAAGTCCCCATCACAAGCCAAGTTTCATAAAAACAAATAAATCATGAAAATAGAAAGACTTTAGGGTCATTTTCAAGATCACCCAAACTTTAGCGAGTTTTGGGGAGTGCTTTAGCCAACATTCTTTCTACGCCTTGGACTAGGCTATTTGCAATAGGAATGGTGATTTTGATTCTAAGGGTTCCCTATAGGGGAAAAATGGAAGAACATACACACAACAATCCTCTTTTTTTCAAACAAGATTAATTTCATCAACTATTACAAACAAGAATTAACAAGTGTGTTCAATTTTAAACCAAAATAAAGTGTTTGGTGGTGTTCATTTGACCCCTTGGTAATAGTTGTAAATTTTGAAAAACATTCACCAAAAACATCTAAAAATTCCTTGTTAAACACCAAAACAAAGTTCCTAATAAAATTTTAATCATGCATAAGTGATTTAAACATGTTTTAATCAAATTTTAAACTTGATCCTACAACAAAATTGTTAGCATGTCCTTTAGTTTTGAAGCCCTTTTGAATTTGAAACAAGAAACTTTAGAAAAGTAGGTTTCAAATCTATGTTTTTAGAAAAAACACAGTGATTAATGATAGTCAATACCATCAACATCGATTATGACCAACTGAGATTTGACTGATGTCGGTTAAGCCAAGTAACTGATGTCAGTATTTCTGTCGACATCGATTACTATGTAAAAACCATGGCAACCAAAAATGGCAAAAAAAGTTAGAAAACCAATTTGTAAGAGTTTTAAAAGCTTAATTAAGTTTTTTAAGTTTGTAAAAGGATATCCTTTAGGTGTAGGATGAGTCTTATCCCACTAGGTGTGTCAATATGTAGAGAGGATTACAAAGCAAGTTAGTCAAGCATTAGTCATAAATAATGAAATATGCATAAAGAACTAACCAACCAAGCCTATTTATTCCTATGGGATTTACAAAGGATAACAAGAAACAAATGTAAGAAAGCAATCACCATATTACCTTCCCAAAGGGATTCATCATACCTATGTGGCTCAAAAACATGTTCTCCCTTGATCAAGCATCCTTGTCTTTGTCAAGAATGGTGGTAAGCTCCTCCAATGCCTCAAGAACACTCCATAAAACTTAGGCTCTTGATTGTAAATCACTAAACTAGCCTATCAATGAAGCTTTGTGGAAACAATTTAGCATTATAACTTTGCAATGCTCAATATTTGGAGATATTTGAGCATAATAACCTTGCATTGAAAAAATAGATTAGAGATGATATCCATGGCCTCTCTATTTATATATTTTTGAGATTGTTTACGATCAACCATGACCATCCATCTCAAGATTGAGATGTGTGGTTGAGGATAATCCTAATATTTATAATTAAATCCATAATTATCCTCAAGATGACCTTGGAAGAAGGGGCATTGAAGAGGCATGGGAGGCATTAACTAGGCATGGGTGACCTATAATCTTGATATTTTATGCACTTATAGCTTGATGGATGCCACCCCATAGATGATGTCACTAGGTGATGCAGATAATAAGAATCAATTTTCAAAAAGAAATATTCAATAACTCTTATGGGAAATCCAATTAAGCTCTTGATTTAGATTAATTATCCTTAAACAAGGTTAATCAACATTTGTGCAATTATTTAAAAATTGGCCCTCAATTAATCAAAATGGTTAGAAAGTCATATTACTAGGTCATAATTTTACTGGAGAGGAATTAGAAGGTGAAATTAGATGCGTTGGAACCATGTTCCCATTTAGGATGTTGCTAACAATAAATAACAAAGGTAAAACACATGCACCAATGAATTAGAAGAAAAGAGTGATCTAGAGCACTAAATGGCAAAATTGTCATTTTGACTCGAAATGATTTGATCAAAGTTATCTAGCCCATAAAATGCATTACCCTATTTAGGGATACTTTGACCTAAAATGGCATTTAAAAAAAATAAGTTTGAACCATTTAAGACATTTTATGGATTTTAAACCAAATGTGCATTTGAGTGTAATTTGAGTAAGATTGACAATTTCAACACAAATGGCATTAGGAATTAGATGTCTAAAGAAGTTAACTTGGAGGTTAGTTTTATGGTTGTCTACCCTAACATTCATGGTTGCCTTATATGAAATTGTTATAGGATTCCCATCAAAGGGAAACCACTTATCCACATGAAGTTTTAACCCATGAATATAATATAAGATGGGTTAATTAACCAAGGTTAATGGACTATTAAATATCAGGTAGATGAGTATCATGTAGATAGTTCAAAATTTATTAGTGTGCACTCGCACACTCATACACCCGAATTGTGTACCTTCATTTGGTAACATACTCCCTTATTAAATATTTTAAGGGTGTTTTTAACCCTGGATAATTAATCTCAGTTGAGTTAATACATTCATGGTTTCTTGCACGCTTGTAGTGAACCAGAAGATGCTTCTTTACATCACTAAGTTATGTAATGGGCCTACACATAGTTCTATTTGTACTCTGATAAGAAGTAATTCCATAATTTTAAAAATGTATGTGGTAAAATTTTTCATCCAAAAATATATTCATTTTTCTTTGAAGCACAATGCTGAATCTAAGGCACAACACCAAATCTACCCTAGGAATATTCATTAACTAAACAACAAGCACTGAATCTATTCCTATGATGATAATAAACTAGATTTCATAGAAATATAATTTATTCATTCTTGACCATGGATACACTTCTATAATTACAAAAAAAATTCAATGTATGATTGTTTCATCTCTTTTTCTTTGCACATTATGCATTTCTTGTTAAATAAATCTTAATTGCCATTTTTTAGCAATTAGAGTAGATCTAATTTACTATTATAGACATTTAGATTTTATATCTACCATATGATATTATTTTACCATTCTAATAATGTCATTATACTTTATTTTCACAATTTGGTAAAATAAATTAGAGAACCCCTTCATTCTTTGAATGCCTATATATTTTGAGGTTTCCCCCTAGGGTTTCATTTATAATTTTTTTTGAGTTTGTTGGATTTTTATATATATCATTAACTAAAACTCTAGCTTTCATTCTACTTCATATTTATATTTAATTTAAATGTGACCTTGATTTTATATAATCATAGTTTATGAACAAGATGGATTGAGTTTTCTATCTTTGATGGATGTTAAATTGTAAAATGTGAATGCTTCAAATGACAAAAGGATTAATCAATGCATTTGGAAATACCTTAAAATTTATTTTCTTGAAAATATCAATCTTTTTGATGAAATGATCAATATGGATAATATAGTAAATAATTCAAATGTGTCTCAAATGTTTCTCATATACACATCCCTAGAGTTTGTAGTTGTGTTCCTCATATGCCATGAATTTAATGAGTGTTTGAAACCTACTCCCATGAAAATTAGTGTTCGTATGGCTACTATCAATGATAATACTCAACCTTTAAATGAACCTATTAAGAGTCTCATCATTCCTACACATGAGCTAGTTGATATGATGCATGGTATAAAGGATTTACAAAGAAGAGTGTGAAATTTTCCCTTCATATATAGACTTCCAATGTTACACTTAAAGGATACCATTGAGGATGTAATTGATATTCCTCTTTCACATGACTTGATCACTCCAAACTTATAATTATATTATGGTTATGGATATCCTTAAGCATAACTTCATGTAATATTTATTTCCATGATAGAATATGAGGATAATGATGTGTTGTTAGGAATATTGCTTAGATATATTTTAACCATTGTTAGTTTTAGTCAATTAAGAGAATAAAAACAAATGAAAGCAAGCTTAGAGCCTAATACCTCTTAAGAAATAAAAAAGGTTAGTTAATAATGCATTAGATTCAAACTAAAAACATGAAAACCTTCATTAAATACATCTTTGTATGGTTTGTGGCTCATATGTAGCATCAAATGATCTTTGTAAATGCCATTTTTGTGAAGACATCTCCATTGAAGATATGGGTCATGTTGAATTGATTCATCATTATAAATCTGATGGACAAGTTAAGCATGATAAAATACTAAGGATTCACTATAGATATTTAACATGTTGAATTATAATGAAAAGAGGTCTATTTATAATGAACTTGGATTAGTGAGGACCCTTCATCTTGAAATCAAAATGAATAGTTTGAATGAGTCCTTAAATTTTCACATGGATCACTAATGTGAGCTCTTCATCTTAATCAAGATGAAGGGTGGATGATTATATTTGAAAATATCAAATGAGAGTTAATATAAGCCCTTTATCTTGTTTCTAAGATGAAGGGTGGAGAATTCTCTTTCTAAGATCTTTGTAAAAGTTTATTTAGATCCAATATGAAGGGAGGAGAATAATTCTAAAGAAGGCACATAAATCACTAATGTGGGCCTTCATCTTATTCTTAAGATGAAGGGTTGAGAATGCTCCTAAAATATATCACAAGATGCATTGTGGGCCCTTAATATTGTTTCTAAGATGAAGGGTGGAGAATAATCTTGTATATTAATTCACTTATCAATGTAATTAGCTCACCAAAGAATATTATAGAGGATCTCAAGATCCTTTATTTA